>CM017571.1:43208668-43808668 GCA_007844125.1 Sinonovacula constricta
GTAAACCCAAACAATACCTTGACCCGATGTGTGAACGTTTTGTTTAGTAATGGAACCTTTGACCAAAATACGTTTTGCCTCTGTTTTTGATTTAGTCACACACGGGTTTTTCATTAAGGTTTTTGTTATAGACGGTTTGTTCCCGAACATGTTTGTCATAAACGGTTTGTTCCCGAACATGTTTGTCATAGACGGTTTGTTCCCGAACATGTTTGTCATAGATAGTTTGTTCCCGAACATGTTTGTCATAGACGGTTTGTTCACGAACATGTTGGTCATAACCTGTTTGTTCCCGAACATGTTTGTCATAAATAGTTTGTTCCCGAACATGTTTGTCATAGACGGTTTGTTCCCGAACATGTTTGTCATAGATAGTTTGTTCCCGAACATGTTTGTCATAAACGGTTTGTTCCCGAACATGTTTGTCATAGATAGTTTGTTCCCGAACATGTTTGTCATAGACGGTTTGTTCCCGAACATGTTTGTCAGAGACAGTTTGTTCCCGAACATGTTTGTCATAAACTGTTTGTTCCCGAACATGTTTGTCATAGACGGTTTGTTCCCGAACATGTTTGTCAGAGACAGTTTGTTCCCGAACATGTTCAACATAGAAGGTTTGTTCCCGAACATGTTCAACATAAACGGTTTGTTCCCGAACATGTTTGTCATAGACGGTTTGTTCCCGAACATGTTTGTCATAGACAGTTTGTTCCCGAACATGTTCAACATAGACGGTTTGTTCCCGAACATGTTTGTCATAGACGGTTTGTTCCCGAACATGTTTGTCATAAACGGTTTGTTCCAGAACATGTTTGTCATAGACAATTTGTTCCCGAACATGTTCAACATAGACAGTTTGTTCCCGAACATGTTTGTCATAGACAGTTTGTTCCCGAACATGTTCAACATAGACGGTTTGTTCCCGAACATGTTTGTCATAGACGGTTTGTTCCCGAACATGTTTGTCATAAACGGTTTGTTCCAGAACATGTTTGTCATAAACTGTTTGTTCCCGAACATGTTTGTCATAGACGGTTTGTTCCCGAACATGTTTGTCATAGACAGTTTGTTCCCGAACATGTTCAACATAGACAGTTTGTTCCCGAACATGTTTGTCATATACGGTTTGTTCCCGAACATGGTTGTCATAGACAGTTTGTTCCCGAACATGTTCAACATAGACGGTTTGTTCCCGAACATGTATGTCATAGACAGTTTGTTCCCGAACATATTTGTCATAGACAGTTTGTTCCCGAACATGTTTGTCATAGACAGTTTGTTCCCGAACATGTTCAACATAGACGGCTTGTTCCCGAACATGTTCAACATAGACGGCTTGTTCCCGAACATGTTTAACATAGACGGTTTGTTCCCGAACATGTTCAACATGGACGGTTAGTTCCCGAACATGTTGGTCATAACCTGTTTGTTCCCGAACATGTTTGTCATAAATAGTTTGTTCCCGAACATGTTTGTCATAGACGGTTTGTTCCCGAACATGTTCAACATAGAAGGTTTGTTCCCGAACATGTTCAACATAAACGGTTTGTTCCCGAACATGTTTGTCATAGACGGTTTGTTCCCGAACATGTTTGTCATAGACAGTTTGTTCCCGAACATGTTCAACATAGACGGTTTGTTCCCGAACATGTTTGTCATAGACGGTTTGTTCCCGAACATGTTTGTCATAAACGGTTTGTTCCAGAACATGTTTGTCATAGACAATTTGTTCCCGAACATGTTCAACATAGACAGTTTGTTCCCGAACATGTTTGTCATAGACAGTTTGTTCCCGAACATGTTCAACATAGACGGTTTGTTCCCGAACATGTTTGTCATAGACGGTTTGTTCCCGAACATGTTTGTCATAAACGGTTTGTTCCAGAACATGTTTGTCATAAACTGTTTGTTCCCGAACATGTTTGTCATAGACGGTTTGTTCCCGAACATGTTTGTCATAGACAGTTTGTTCCCGAACATGTTCAACATAGACAGTTTGTTCCCGAACATGTTTGTCATATACGGTTTGTTCCCGTACATGGTTGTCATAGACAGTTTGTTCCCGAACATGTTCAACATAGACGGTTTGTTCCCGAACATGTATGTCATAGACGGTTTGTTCCCGAACATATTTGTCATAGACAGTTTGTTCCCGAACCTGTTTGTCATAGACAGTTTGTTCCCGAACATGTTCAACATAGACGGCTTGTTCCCGAACATGTTCAACATAGACGGTTTGTTCCCGAACATGTTCAACATGGACGGTTAGTTCCCGAACATGTTTAACATAGACGGTTTGTTCCCCAACATGTTTGTCATAAACGGTTTGTTCCCGAACATGTTTGTCATAGACAGTTTGTTCCCGAACATATTCAACATAGACCGTTTGTTCCCGAACATGTTTGTCATAGACAGTTTGTTCCCGAACATGTTCGTCATAGACAGTTTCTTCCCGAACATGTTCGTCATAGACGGTTTGTTCCCGAGCATGTTTGTCATACACATTTTATTCCCGAACATGTTCGTCATAGACAGTTTGTTCATGGACATTTTTGTCATAAGCTGTGAGTTCCCGACTATGTTTGTCATAGACGGTTTGTTCCCGAGCATGTTCGTCATAGACGGTTTGTTCCCGAGCATGTTTGTCACAGACGGTTTGTTCCCGAACATGTCTGTTATAGATAGTTTGTTCCCGAACATGTTTGTCATAGACGGTTTGTTCCCGAACATGTTTGTCATAAACGGTTTGTTCCCGAACATGTTTGTCATAAACTGTTTGTTCCCGAACATGTTTGTCATAAACGGGTTGTTCCCGAACATGTTTGTCATAGACAGTTTGTTCCCGAACATGTTTGTCATAAACGGTTTGTTCCCGAACATGTTTGTCATAAACTGTTTGTTCCCGAACATGTTTGTCATAAACTGTTTGTTCCCGAACATGTTTGTCATAAACGGTTTGTTCCCGAACATGTTTGTCATAGACTATTTGTTCCCGAACATGTTTGTCATAGACGGTTTGTTCCCGAACATGTTTGTCAGAGACAGTTTGTTCCCGAACATGTTCAACATAGACAGTTTGTTCCCGAACATGTTTGTCATAGACAGTTTGTTCCCGAACATGTTTGTCAGAGACAGTTTGTTCCCGAACATGTTTGTCATAGACTATTTGTTCCCGAACATGTTTGTCATAGACGGTTTGTTCCCGAACATGTTTGTCAGAGACAGTTTGTTCCCGAACATGTTCAACATAGACAGTTTGTTCCCGAACATGTTTGTCATAGACTGTTTGTTCCCGAACATGTTTGTCATAGACGGTTTGTTCCCGAACATGTTTGTCAGAGACAGTTTGTTCCCGAACATGTTCAACATAGACGGTTTGTTCCCGAACATGTTTGTCATAGACGGTTTGTTCCGAAACATGTTCGACATAGACGGTTTGTTCCCGAACATGTTTGTCATAGACAGTTTGTTCCCGAACATGTTTGCCATAGACAGTTTGTTCCCGAACATGTTCAACATAGACAGTTTGTTCCCGAACATGTTTGTCATAGACATTTTGTTCCCGAACATGTTCAACATAGACAGTTTGTTCCCGAACGTGTTTGTCATAGACAGTTTGTTCCCGAACATATTCAACATAGACGGTTTGTTCCCGAACATGTTTGTCATAGACAGTTTGCTCCCGAACATGTTTGTCAGAGACAGTTTGTTCCCGAACATGTTCGTCATAGACGGTTTGTTCCCGAACATGTTCGTCATAGACGGTTTGTTCATGGACATTTTTGTCATAAGCTGTTAGTTCCCGACTATGTTTGTCATAGACGGTTTGTTCCCGAGCATGTTCGTCATAGACGGTTTGTTCCCGAGCATGTTTGTCACAGACGGTTTGTTCCGGAACATGTCTGTTATAGATAGTTTGTTCCCGAACATGTTTGTCATAGACGGTTTGTTCCCGAACATGTTTGTCATAAACGGTTTGTTCCCGAACATGTTTGTCATAAACGGTTTGTTCCCGAACATGTTTGTCATAGACAGTTTGTTCCCGAACATGTTTGTCATAAACGGTTTGTTCCCGAACATGTTTGTCATAAACTGTTTGTTCCCGAACATGTTTGTCATAAACTGTTTGTTTCCGAACATGTTTGTCATAAACGGTTTGTTCCCGAACATGTTCGTCATAGACAGTTTGTTCCCGAACATGTTTGTCAGAGACAGTTTGTTCCCGAACATGTTTGTCATAGACTATTTGTTCCCGAACATGTTTGTCATAGACGGTTTGTTCCCGAACATGTTTGTCAGAGACAGTTTGTTCCCGAACATGTTCAACATAGACAGTTTGTTCCCGAACATGTTTGTCATAGACTGTTTGTTCCCGAACATGTTTGTCATAGACGGTTTGTTCCCGAACATGTTTGTCAGAGACAGTTTGTTCCCGAACATGTTCAACATAGACGGTTTGTTCCCGAACATGTTTGTCATAGACGGTTTGTTCCGAAACATGTTCGACATAGACGGTTTGTTCCCGAACATGTTTGTCATAGACAGTTTGTTCCCGAACATGTTTGCCATAGACAGTTTGTTCCCGAACATGTTCAACATAGACAGTTTGTTCCCGAACATGTTTGTTATAGACATTTTGTTCCCGAACATGTTCAACATAGACAGTTTGTTCCCGAACGTGTTTGTCATAGACAGTTTGTTCCCGAACATGGTCAACATGGACGGTTAGTTCCCGAACATGTTTAACATAAACGGTTTGTTCCCGAACATGTTTGTCATAAACGGTTTGTTCCCGAACATGTTTGTCATAGACAGTTTGTTCCCGAACATATTCAACATAGACGGTTTGTTCCCGAACATGTTTGTCATAGACAGTTTGCTCCCGAACATGTTTGTTAGAGACAGTTTGTTCCCGAACATGTTCGTCATAGACGGTTTGTTCCCGAACATGTTCGTCATAGACAGTTTGTTCATGGACATTTTTGTCATAAGCTGTTAGTTCCCGACTATGTTTGTCATAGACGGTTTGTTCCCGAGCATGTTCGTCATAGACGGTTTGTTCCCGACCATGTTCGTCATAGATGGTTTGTTCCCGAACATGTTTGTCATAGACGGTTTGTTCCCGAACATGTTCAACATAAACGTTTTTTTCCCGGGTATGTTTGTTATAGCCGGTTTTTCCATGGACATTTTTGTCATAGGTGGTTTGCCATAGATGCTGTAGTCATAGAGGGTTTGTTCCCGAGCATGTTTGTCCTAGAAGGTTTGTTCCCGAACATGTTTGTCATAGACGGTTAGTTCCCGAACATGTTCGTCATAGACGGTTTGTTTCCGAACATGTCCGTCATAGACGGTTTGTTCCCAATCATTTTTGTCAGAGACGGTTTGTTCATGGACATTTTTGTCATAAGCTGTTAGTTCCCGACCATGTTTGTCATAGACTGTTTGTTCCCGAACATGTTCGTCATAGACGATTTGTTTCCGAGCATGCTTGCCATAAATGGTTTGTTACCGAGCATGTTCGTCATAGACAGTTTGTTCCCGAGCATGTTCGTCATAGACAGTTTGTTCCCGAACATGTTTGTCATAGACGGTTGTTCCCGAACATGTTCGTCATAGACAGTTTGTTCCCGAGCATGTTTGTCATAGACAGTTTGTTCCCGAACATGTTTGTCATAGAGGGTTTGTTCCCGAACATGTTCGACATAGACGGTTTGTTCCCGAACATGTTTGTCATAAACGGTTTGTTCCCGAACATGTTTGTCATAAACTGTTTGTTCCCGAACATGTTTGTCATAAACGGTTTGTTCCCGAACATGTTTGTCATAGACAGTTTGTTCCCGAACATGTTTGTCATAAACGGTTTGTTCCCGAACATGTTTGTCATAAACTGTTTGTTCCCGAACATGTTTGTCATAAACTGTTTGTTCCCGAACATGTTTGTCATAAACGGTTTGTTCCCGAACATGTTTGTCAGAGACAGTTTGTTCCCGAACATGTTTGTCATAGACTATTTGTTCCCGAACATGTTTGTCATAGACGGTTTGTTCCCGAACATGTTTGTCAGAGACAGTTTGTTCCCGAACATGTTCAACATAGACAGTTTGTTCCCGAACATGTTTGTCATAGACTGTTTGTTCCCGAACATGTTTGTCATAGACGGTTTGTTCCCGAACATGTTTGTCAGAGACAGTTTGTTCCCGAACATGTTCAACATAGACGGTTTGTTCCCGAACATGTTTGTCATAGACGGTTTGTTCCGAAACATGTTCGACATAGACGGTTTGTTCCCGAACATGTTTGTCATAGACAGTTTGTTCCCGAACATGTTTGCCATAGACAGTTTGTTCCCGAACATGTTCAACATAGACAGTTTGTTCCCGAACATGTTTGTCATAGACATTTTGTTCCCGAACATGTTCAACATAGACAGTTTGTTCCCGAACGTGTTTGTCATAGACAGTTTGTTCCCGAACATGGTCAACATGGACGGTTAGTTCCCGAACATGTTTAACATAGACGGTTTGTTCCCGAACATGTTTGTCATAAACGGTTTGTTCCCGAACATGTTTGTCATAGACAGTTTGTTCCCGAACATATTCAACATAGACGGTTTGTTCCCGAACATGTTTGTCATAGACAGTTTGCTCCCGAACATGTTTGTCAGAGACAGTTTGTTCCCGAACATGTTCGTCATAGACGGTTTGTTCATGGACATTTTTGTCATAAGCTGTTACTTCCCGACTATGTTTGTCATAGACGGTTTGTTCCGGAACATGTCTGTTATAGATAGTTTGTTCCCGAACATGTTTGTCATAGACGGTTTGTTCCCGAACATGTTTCTCATAAACGGTTTGTTCCCGAACATGTTTTTCATAAACTGTTTGTTCCCGAACATGTTTGTCATAAACGGTTTGTTCCCGAACATGTTTGTCATAGACAGTTTGTTCCCGAACATGTTTGTCATAAACGGTTTGTTCCCGAACATGTTTTATAAACGGTTTGTTCCCGAACATGTTTGTCATAAACGGTTTGTTCCCGAACATGTTTGTCATAAACTGTTTGTTCCCGAACATGTTTGTCATAAACGGTTTGTTCCCGAACATGTTCGTCATAGACAGTTTGTTCCCGAACATGTTTGTCAGAGACAGTTTGTTCCCGAACATGTTTGTCATAGACTGTTTGTTCCCGAACATGTTTGTCATAGACGGTTTGTTCCCGAACATGTTTGTCAGAGACAGTTTGTTCTCGAACATGTTCAACATAGACAGTTTGTTCCCGAACATGTTTTTCATAGACTGTTTGTTCCCGAACATGTTTGTCATAGACGGTTTGTTCCCGAACATGTTTGTCAGAGACAGTTTGTTCCCGAACATGTTCAACATAGACGGTTTGTTCCCGAACATGTTTGTCATAGACGGTTTGTTCCGAAACATGTTCGACATAGACGGTTTGTTCCCGAACATGTTTGTCATAGACAGTTTGTTCCCGAACATGTTTGCCATAGACAGTTTGTTCCCGAACATGTTCAACATAGACAGTTTGTTCCCGAACATGTTTGTCATAGACAGTTTGTTCCCGAACATATTCAACATAGACGGTTTGTTCCCGAACATGTTTGTCATAGACAGTTTGCTCCCGAACATGTTTGTCAGAGACAGTTTGTTCCCGAACATGTTCGTCATAGACGGTTTGTTCATGGACATTTTTGTCATAAGCTGTTAGTTCCCGACTATGTTTGTCATAGACAGTTTGTTCCCGAACATGTTCAACATAGACGGTTTGTTCCCGAACATGTTTGTCATAGACAGTTTGTTCCCGAACATATTCAACATAGACGGTTTGTTCCCGAACATGTTTGTCATAGACAGTTTGTTCCCGAACATGTTCGTCATAGACGGTTTGTTCATGGACATTTTTGTCATAAGCTGTTAGTTCCCGACTATGTTTGTCATAGACGGTTTGTTCCGGAACATGTCTGTTATAGATAGTTTGTTCCCGAACATGTTTGTCATAGACGGTTTGTTCCCGAACATGTTTCTCATAAACGGTTTGTTCCCGAACATGTTTGTCATAAACTGTTTGTTCCCGAACATGTTTGTCATAAACGGTTTGTTCCCGAACATGTTTGTCATAGACAGTTTGTTTCCGAACATGTTTGTCATAAACGGTTTGTTCCCGAACATGTTTTATAAACGGTTTGTTCCCAAACATGTTTGTCATAAACGGTTTGTTCCCGAACATGTTTGTCATAAACTGTTTGTTCCCGAACATGTTTGTCATAAACGGTTTGTTCCCGAACATGTTCGTCATAGACAGTTTGTTCCCGAACATGTTTGTCAGAGACAGTTTGTTCCCGAACATGTTTGTCATAGACTATTTGTTCCCGAACATGTTTGTCATAGAAGGTTAGTTCCCGAACATGTTTGTCAGAGACAGTTTGTTCTCGAACATGTTCAACATAGACAGTTTGTTCCCGAACATGTTTGTCATAGACTGTTTGTTCCCGAACATGTTTGTCATAGACGGTTTGTTCCCGAACATGTTTGTCAGAGACAGTTTGTTCCCGAACATGTTCAACATAGACGGTTTGTTCCCGAACATGTTTGTCATAGACGGTTTGTTCCGAAACATGTTCGACATAGACGGTTTGTTCCCGAACATGTTTGTCATAGACAGTTTGTTCCCGAACATGTTTGCCATAGACAGTTTGTTCCCGAACATGTTCAACATAGACAGTTTGTTCCCGAACATGTTTGTCATAGACATTTTGTTCCCGAACATGTTCAACATAGACAGTTTGTTCCCGAACGTGTTTGTCATAGACAGTTTGTTCCCGAACATGGTCAACATGGACGGTTAGTTCCCGAACATGTTTAACATAAACGGTTTGTTCCCGAACATGTTTGTCTTAAACGGTTTGTTCCCGAACATGTTTGTCATAGACAGTTTGTTCCCGAACATATTCAACATAGACGGTTTGTTCCCGAACATGTTTGTCATAGACAGTTTGCTCCCGAACATGTTTGTCAGAGACAGTTTGTTCCCGAACATATTCGTCATAGACGGTTTGTTCCCGAACATGTTCGTCATAGACAGTTTGTTCATGGACATTTTTGTCATAAGCTGTTAGTTCCAGACTATGTTCGTCATAGACGGTTTGTTCCCGAGCATGTTCGTCATAGACGGTTTGTTCCCGAGCATGTTCGTCATAGATGGTTTGTTCCCGAACATGTTTGTCATAGACGGTTTGTTCCCGAACATGTTCAACATAAACGTTTTTTTCCCGGGTATGTTTGTTATAGCCGGTTTTTCCATGGACATTTTTGTCATAGGTGGTTTGCCATAGATGCTGTAGTCATAGAGGGTTTGTTCCCGAGCATGTTTGTCCTAGAAGGTTTGTTCCCGAACATGTTTGTCATAGACGGTTAGTTCCCGAACATGTTCGTCATAGACGGTTTGTTTCCAAACATGTCCGTCATAGACGGTTTGTTCCCAATCATTTTTGTCATAGACGGTTTGTTCATGGACATTTTTGTCATAAGCTGTTAGTTCCCGACCATGTTTGTCATAGACTGTTTGTTCCCGAACATGTTCGTCATAGACGATTTGTTTCCGAGCATGCTTGCCATAAATGGTTTGTTACCGAGCATGTTCGTCATAGACAGTTTGTTCCCGGGCATGTTCGTCATAGACAGTTTGTTCCCGAACATGTTTGTCATAGACGGTTTGTTCCCGAACATGTTCGTCATAGACAGTTTGTTCCCGAGCATGTTTGTCATAGACAGTTTGTTCCCGAACATGTTTGTCATAGAGGGTTTGTTCCCGAACATGTTCGACATAGACGGTTTGTTCCCGAACATGTTTGTCATAGACAGTTTGTTCCCGAGCATGTTCACCATAGACAGTTTGTTCCCGAACATGTTTGTCATAGAGGGTTTGTTCCCGAACATGTTCGACATAGACGGTTTGTTCCCGAACCTGTTTGTCATAGACGTTTGTTCATGGGCATTTTTGTCATAGGTGGTTTTCCATAGATGCTGTATTCATAGACAGTTTGTTCCCGAGCATGTTCGTCATAGACGGTTTGTTCCCGAGCATGTTTGTCATGGACGGTTTGTTCCCAAGCATGTTTGTCATGGACGGTTTGTTCCCGAAAATGTTCGTCACCGAAGGTTTGTTCCCAAGCATGTTTGTCATAGACGGTTTGTTCCCGAACATGTTTGTCATAGACGGTTGTTCCCGAACATGTTCAACATAAATGGTTTTTTCCCGAGCATGTTTGTCCTAGCCGGTTTGTCCATGGACATTTTGTCATAGGTGGTTTTCCATAGATGCTGTATTCATAGACAGTTTGTTCCCGAGCATGTTCGTCATAGACGGTTTGTTCCCGAGCATGTTTGTCATGGACGGTTTGTTCCCAAGCATGTTTGTCATGGACGGTTAGTTCCCAAGCATGTTTGTCATAGAAGGCTTGTTGCCGAGCATGTTCGTCACAGACGGTTTGTTCCCTAGCATGTTTGTCATGGACGGTTTGTTCCCGAACATGTTCGTCACAGACGGCTTGTTCCCTAGCATGTTTGTCATGGACGGTTTGTTCCCGAGCATGTTTGTCATAGACATTTTGTTCCCGAACATGTTTGTCATAAACGGTAAGTTCTCGAGCATGTTCGTCATAGACAGTTTGTTCCCGAACATGTTTGTCATAGACAGTTTAATCCCGAACATGTTCAACATAAACGGTTTTTTCCCGAGCATGTTTGTTATAGCCGGTTTGTCCATGGACATTTTTGTCATAAGTGGTTTGCCAGAGATGCTGTAGTCATAGACGGTTTGTTCCCGAGCATGTTTGTCATAGAAGGTTTGTTCCCGAGCATGTTTGTCATAAACGGTTAGTTCCCGAGCATGTTTGTCATAGACGGTTTCTTCCCAAGCATGTTTGTCATAGAAGGTTTGTTCCCGAACATGTTTGTCATAGACGGTTTGTTCCCGAGCATGTTTGTCATAGAAGGTTTGTTCCCGAGCATGTTTGTCATAAACGGTTAGTTCCCGAACATGTTTGTTATAGAAGGTTTGTTCCCAAGCATGTTTGTCATAGAAGGTTTGTTCCCGAACATGTTTGTCATAGAAGGTTTGTTCCCGAGCATGTTCGTCATAGACGGTTTGTTCCCGAACATGTTTGTCATAGAAGGTTTGTTCCCGAACATGTTCAACATAAACGTTTTTTTCCCGAGTATGTTTGTTATAGCCGGTTTTTCCATGGACATTTTTGTCATAGGTGGTTTGCCATAGATGCTGTAGTCATAGAGGGTTTGTTCCCGAGCATATTTGTCCTAGAAGGTTTGTTCCCGAACATGTTTGTCATAGACGGTTAGTTCCGGAACATGTTCGTCATAGACAGTTTGTTTCCGAACATTTCCGTCATAGACGGTTTGTTCCCAATCATTTTTGTCATAGACGGTTTGTTCATGGACATTTTTGTCATAAGCTGTTAGTTCCCGACCATGTTTGTCATAGACTGTTTGTTCTCGAACATGTTCGTCATAGACGATTTGTTTCCGAGCATGCTTGCCATAAATGGTTTGTTACCGAGCATGTTCGTCATAGACAGTTTGTTCCCGAGCATGTTCGTCATAGACAGTTTGTTCCCGAACATGTTTGTCATAGACGGTTTGTTCCCGAACATGTTCGTCATAGACAGTTTGTTCCCGAGCATGTTTGTCATAGACAGTTTGTTCCCGAACATGTTTGTCAAAGAGAGTTTGTTCCCGAACATGTTCGACATAGACGGTTTGTTCCCGAACATGTTTGTCATAGACGGTTTGTCCATGGGCATTTTTGTCATAGGTGGTTTGCCATAGATGCTGTATTCATAGACGGTTTGTTCCCGAGCATGTTCGTCAAAGACGGTTTGTTCCCGAGCATGTTTGTCATGGACGGTTTCTTCCCAAGCATGTTTGTCATGGACGGTTAGTTCCCAAGCATGTTTGTCATGGACGGTTTGTTCCCGAAAATGTTCGTCACAGACGGTTTGTTCCCAAGCATGTTTGTCATAGACGGTTTGTTCCCGAACATGTTCGTCATAGACGGTTTGTTCCCGAACATGTTTGTCATAGACGGTTTGTTCCCGAACATGTTCAACATAAACGGTTTTTTCCCGAACATGTTTGTCCTAGCCGGTTTGTCCATGGACATTTTGTCATAGGTGGTTTGCCATAGATGCTGTAATCATAGACGGTTTGTTCCCGAGCATGTTTGTCATAGAAGGTTTGTTGCCGAGCATGTTCGTCACAGACGGTTTGTTCCCTAGCATGTTTGTCATGGACGTTTTGTTCCCGAACATGTTCGTCACAGACGGTTTGTTCCCTAGCATATTTGTCATGGACGGTTTGTTCCCGAGCATGTTTGTCATAGACATTTTGTTCCCGAACATGTTCGTCATAGACGGTTTGTTCCCGAACATTTTTGTCATAAGCGGTTAGTTCCCGACCATAGGTCATAGGTGGTTTGCCATAGATGCTGTATTCATAGACGGTTTGTTCCCGCGCATGTTCGTCATAGACGGTTTGTTCCCGAACCTGTTCGTCATAGACGGTTTGTTTCCGAGCATGTTTGCCATAAATGGTTTGTTACCACGCATGTTCGTCATAGACAGTTTGTTCCCGAGCATGTTCGTCATAGACGGTTTATTCTAACATGGTTGTCATAAACGGTTAGTTCCCGAACATGTTCGTCATAGACGGTTTGTTCCCGAACATGTTCGTCATAGACGGTTTGTTCCCGAACATGTTCGTCATAGACGGTTTGTTCCCGAACATGTTCGTCATAGACGGTTTGTTCCCGAGCATGTTTGTCATAGACGGTTTCTCCCCGAACATGTGTGTCATAGAAGGTTTGTTCCCGAACATGTTCGTCATAGACGGTTTGTTCCCGAACATGTTCGTTATAAACGGTTTGTCCTCGAACATGTGTGTCATAGAAGGTTTGTTCCCGAACATGTTCGTCATAGACGGTTTGTTCCCAAGCATGTTTGTCATGGACGGTTAATTCCCGAAAATGTTCGTCATAGACTGTTTGTTCCCAAGAATGTTTGTCATAGACGGTTTGTTGCCGAGCATGTTAGTCATAGACATTTTGATCCCCAAAAATGTTCGTCATAGACGGTTTGTTCATTGCCATTTTTGTCACAAGCTGTTACTTCCCGACCATGTTTTTCTCATAGACGGTTTGTTCCCGAACATGTTCGTCATAGACGGTTTGTTTCCGAGCATGTTTGCCATAAATGGTTTGTTTCCGAGCATGTTCGTCATAAACAGTTTGTTCCCGAGCATGTTCCTCATAGACAGTTTGTTCCCGAACATGTTTGTCATAGACAGTTTGCTCCCGAACATGTTCAACATTAACGGTTTCTTCCCGAGCATGTTTGTCATCGCCGGTTTGTCCATGGGCATTTTTGTCATAGGTGGTTTTGCCATAGATGCTGTATTCATAAACGGTTAGTTCCCGCAAATGTTTGTCATAGACGGTTAGTTCCCGAAAATGTTTGTCATAGACGGTTTGTTCCCGAAAATGTTTGTCATAGACGGTTTGTTCCCGAGCATGCTTGTCATAGATGGTTTGTTCCCGAACATGTTCGTCATACACAGTTTCTTCCCGAGCATGTTTGTCATAGACGGTTTGTCCCCGAACATGTGTGTCATAGACAATTTGTTCCCAAGCATGTTTTTCATAGACAGTTTGTTCCCGAACATGTTCAACATAGACAGTTTGTTCCGACCATGTTTGTCATAGACAGTTTGTTCCCGAACATGTTCGTCATAGACAGTTTGTTCCCGAACATGTTCGTTTTAGACAGTTTTTTCACCGAATATGCTTGTCATAGACCGTTTGACCATGGACATTTTTGTCATAGGTGGTTTGCCACGAACGCAATAGTCATAGGCGGTCTGTCCCTATACATTTTTGTCATTGACGGTTTGCCGATGGTCATTTTTGATGCTGTTATCATAGACGGTTTGTTCCCGAAAATGTTTGTCATAGACGGTTAATTCCCAAACATATTCGTCATAGACAGTTTGTTCCCGAGCATGTTTATCATAGACGGTTAGTTCCCGAGCATGTTCGTCATAGACAGTTTGTTCCCGAACATGTTTGTCATAGACAGTTTGTTCCCGAACATGTTTGCCATAGACAGTTTGTTCCCGAACATGTTCAACATAGACAGTTTGTTCCCGAACATGTTTGTCATAGACAGTTTGTTCCCGAACATGTTCAACATAGACAGTTTGTTCCCGAACGTGTTTGTCATAGACAGTTTGTTCCCGAACATGGTCAACATGGACGGTTAGTTCCCGAACATTTTTAACATAGACGGTTGGTTCCCGAACATGTTTGTCATAGACGGTTTGTTCCCGAACATGTTTGTCATAGACAGTTTGTTCCCGAACATGTTCAACATAGACGGTTTGTTCCCGAACATGTTTGTCATAGACGGTTTGTTCCCGAACATGTTTGTCATAAACGGTTTGTTCCAGAACATGTTTGTCATAGACAATTTGTTCCCGAACATGTTCAACATAGACAGTTTGTTCCCGAACATGTTTGTCATAGACAGTTTGTTCCCGAACATGTTCAACATAGACGGTTTGTTCCCGAACATGTTTGTCATAGACGGTTTGTTCCCGAACATGTTTGTCATAAACGGTTTGTTCCAGAACATGTTTGTCATAAACTGTTTGTTCCCGAACATGTTTGTCATAGACGGTTTGTTCCCGAACATGTTTGTCATAGACAGTTTGTTCCCGAACATGTTCAACATAGACAGTTTGTTCCCGAACATGTTTGTCATATACGGTTTGTTCCCGTACATGGTTGTCATAGACAGTTTGTTCCCGAACATGTTCAACATAGACGGTTTGTTCCCGAACATGTATGTCATAGACGGTTTGTTCCCGAACATATTTGTCATAGACAGTTTGTTCCCGAACCTGTTTGTCATAGACAGTTTGTTCCCGAACATGTTCAACATAGACGGCTTGTTCCCGAACATGTTCAACATAGACGGTTTGTTCCCGAACATGTTCAACATGGACGGTTAGTTCCCGAACATGTTTAACATAGACGGTTTGTTCCCCAACATGTTTGTCATAAACGGTTTGTTCCCGAACATGTTTGTCATAGACAGTTTGTTCCCGAACATATTCAACATAGACCGTTTGTTCCCGAACATGTTTGTCATAGACAGTTTGTTCCCGAACATGTTCGTCATAGACAGTTTCTTCCCGAACATGTTCGTCATAGACGGTTTGTTCCCGAGCATGTTTGTCATACACATTTTATTCCCGAACATGTTCGTCATAGACAGTTTGTTCATGGACATTTTTGTCATAAGCTGTTAGTTCCCGACTATGTTTGTCATAGACGGTTTGTTCCCGAGCATGTTCGTCATAGACGGTTTGTTCCCGAGCATGTTTGTCACAGACGGTTTGTTCCCGAACATGTCTGTTATAGATAGTTTGTTCCCGAACATGTTTGTCATAGACGGTTTGTTCCCGAACATGTTTGTCATAAACGGTTTGTTCCCGAACGTGTTTGTCATAAACTGTTTGTTCCCGAACATGTTTGTCATAAACGGGTTGTTCCCGAACATGTTTGTCATAGACAGTTTGTTCCCGAACATGTTTGTCATAAACGGTTTGTTCCCGAACATGTTTGTCATAAACTGTTTGTTCCCGAACATGTTTGTCATAAACTGTTTGTTCCCGAACATGTTTGTCATAAACGGTTTGTTCCCGAACATGTTCGTCATAGACAGTTTGTTCCCGAACATGTTTGTCAGAGACAGTTTGTTCCCGAAGATGTTTGTCATAGACTATTTGTTCCCGAACATGTTTGTCATAGACGGTTTGTTCCCGAACATGTTTGTCAGAGACAGTTTGTTCCCGAACATGTTCAACATAGACAGTTTGTTCCCGAACATGTTTGTCATAGACTGTTTGTTCCCGAACATGTTTGTCATAGACGGTTTGTTCCCGAACATGTTTGTCAGAGACAGTTTGTTCCCGAACATGTTCAACATAGACGGTTTGTTCCCGAACATCTTTGTCATAGACGGTTTGTTCCGAAACATGTTCGACATAGACGGTTTGTTCCCGAACATGTTTGTCATAGACAGTTTGTTCCCGAACATGTTTGCCATAGACAGTTTGTTCCCGAACATGTTCAACATAGACAGTTTGTTCCCGAACGTGTTTGTCATAGACAGTTTGTTCCCGAACATATTCAACATAGACGGTTTGTTCCCGAACATGTTTGTCATAGACAGTTTGCTCCCGAACATGTTTGTCAGAGACAGTTTGTTCCCGAACATGTTCGTCATAGACGGTTTGTTCCCGAACATGTTCGTCATAGACGGTTTGTTCATGGACATTTTTGTCATAAGCTGTTAGTTCCCGACTATGTTTGTCATAGACGGTTTGTTCCCGAGCATGTTCGTCATAGACGGTTTGTTCCCGAGCATGTTTGTCACAGACGGTTTGTTCCGGAACATGTCTGTTATAGATAGTTTGTTCCCGAACATGTTTGTCATAGACGGTTTGTTCCCGAACATGTTTGTCATAAACGGTTTGTTCCCGAACATGTTTGTCATAAACGGTTTGTTCCCGAACATGTTTGTCATAGACAGTTTGTTCCCGAACATGTTTGTCATAAACGGTTTGTTCCCGAACATGTTTGTCATAAACTGTTTGTTCCCGAACATGTTTGTCATAAACTGTTTGTTTCCGAACATGTTTGTCATAAACGGTTTGTTCCCGAACATGTTCGTCATAGACAGTTTGTTCCCGAACATGTTTGTCAGAGACAGTTTGTTCCCGAACATGTTTGTCATAGACTATTTGTTCCCGAACATGTTTGTCATAGACGGTTTGTTCCCGAACATGTTTGTCAGAGACAGTTTGTTCCCGAACATGTTCAACATAGACAGTTTGTTCCCGAACATGTTTGTCATAGACTGTTTGTTCCCGAACATGTTTGTCATAGACGGTTTGTTCCCGAACATGTTTGTCAGAGACAGTTTGTTCCCGAACATGTTCAACATAGACGGTTTGTTCCCGAACATGTTTGTCATAGACGGTTTGTTCCGAAACATGTTCGACATAGACGGTTTGTTCCCGAACATGTTTGTCATAGACAGTTTGTTCCCGAACATGTTTGCCATAGACAGTTTGTTCCCGAACATGTTCAACATAGACAGTTTGTTCCCGAACATGTTTGTTATAGACATTTTGTTCCCGAACATGTTCAACATAGACAGTTTGTTCCCGAACGTGTTTGTCATAGACAGTTTGTTCCCGAACATGGTCAACATGGACGGTTAGTTCCCGAACATGTTTAACATAAACGGTTTGTTCCCGAACATGTTTGTCATAAACGGTTTGTTCCCGAACATGTTTGTCATAGACAGTTTGTTCCCGAACATATTCAACATAGACGGTTTGTTCCCGAACATGTTTGTCATAGACAGTTTGCTCCAGAACATGTTTGTTAGAGACAGTTTGTTCCCGAACATGTTCGTCATAGACGGTTTGTTCCCGAACATGTTCGTCATAGACAGTTTGTTCATGGACATTTTTGTCATAAGCTGTTAGTTCCCGACTATGTTTGTCATAGACGGTTTGTTCCCGAGCATGTTCGTCATAGACGGTTTGTTCCCGACCATGTTCGTCATAGATGGTTTGTTCCCGAACATGTTTGTCATAGACGGTTTGTTCCCGAACATGTTCAACATAAACGTTTTTTTCCCGAGTATGTTTGTTATAGCCGGTTTTTCCATGGACATTTTTGTCATAGGTGGTTTGCCATAGATGCTGTAGTCATAGAGGGTTTGTTCCCGAGCATGTTTGTCCTAGAAGGTTTGTTCCCGAACATGTTTGTCATAGACGGTTAGTTCCCGAACATGTTCGTCATAGACGGTTTGTTTCCGAACATGTCCGTCATAGACGGTTTGTTCCCAATCATTTTTGTCATAGACGGTTTGTTCATGGACATTTTTGTCATAAGCTGTTAGTTCCCGAACATGTTTGTCATAGACTGTTTGTTCCCGAACATGTTCGTCATAGACGATTTGTTTCCGAGCATGCTTGCCATAAATGGTTTGTTACCGAGCATGTTCGTCATAGACAGTTTGTTCCCGAGCATGTTCGTCATAGACAGTTTGTTCCCGAACATGTTTGTCATAGACGGTTGTTCCCGAACATGTTCGTCATAGACAGTTTGTTCCCGAGCATGTTTGTCATAGACAGTTTGTTCCCGAACATGTTTGTCATAGAGGGTTTGTTCCCGAACATGTTCGACATAGACGGTTTGTTCCCGAACATGTTTGTCATAAACGGTTTGTTCCCGAACATGTTTGTCATAAACGGTTTGTTCCCGAACATGTTTGTCATAAACGGTTTGTTCCCGAACATGTTTGTCATAAACTGTTTGTTCCCGAACATGTTTGTCATAAACGGTTTGTTCCCGAACATGTTTGTCAGAGACAGTTTGTTCCCGAACATGTTTGTCATAGACTATTTGTTCCCGAACATGTTTGTCATAGACGGTTTGTTCCCGAACATGTTTGTCAGAGACAGTTTGTTCCCGAACATGTTCAACATAGACAGTTTGTTCCCGAACATGTTTGTCATAGACTGTTTGTTCCCGAACATGTTTGTCATAGACGGTTTGTTCCCGAACATGTTTGTCAGAGACAGTTTGTTCCCGAACATGTTCAACATAGACGGTTTGTTCCCGAACATGTTTGTCATAGACGGTTTGTTCCGAAACATGTTCGACATAGACGGTTTGTTCCCGAACATGTTTGTCATAGACAGTTTGTTCCCGAACATGTTTGCCATAGACAGTTTGTTCCCGAACATGTTCAACATAGACAGTTTGTTCCCGAACATGTTTGTCATAGACATTTTGTTCCCGAACATGTTCAACATAGACAGTTTGTTCCCGAACGTGTTTGTCATAGACAGTTTGTTCCCGAACATGGTCAACATGGACGGTTAGTTCCCGAACATGTTTAACATAGACGGTTTGTTCCCGAACATGTTTGTCATAAACGGTTTGTTCCCGAACATGTTTGTCATAGACAGTTTGTTCCCGAACATATTCAACATAGACGGTTTGTTCCCGAACATGTTTGTCATAGACAGTTTGCTCCCGAACATGTTTGTCAGAGACAGTTTGTTCCCGAACATGTTCGTCATAGACGGTTTGTTCATGGACATTTTTGTCATAAGCTGTTAGTTCCCGACTATGTTTGTCATAGACGGTTTGTTCCGGAACATGTCTGTTATAGATAGTTTGTTCCCGAACATGTTTGTCATAGACGGTTTGTTCCCGAACATGTTTCTCATAAACGGTTTGTTCCCGAACATGTTTCTCATAAACGGTTTGTTCCCGAACATGTTTGTCATAGACAGTTTGCTCCCGAACATGTTTGTCAGAGACAGTTTGTTCCCGAACATGTTCGTCATAGACGGTTTGTTCATGGACATTTTTGTCATAAGCTGTTAGTTCCCGACTATGTTTGTCATAGACAGTTTGTTCCCGAACATGTTCAACATAGACGGTTTGTTCCCGAACATGTTTGTCATAGACAGTTTGTTCCCGAACATATTCAACATAGACGGTTTGTTCCCGAACATGTTTGTCATAGACAGTTTGCTCCCGAACATGTTTGTCAGAGACAGTTTGTTCCCGAACATGTTCGTCATAGACGGTTTGTTCATGGACATTTTTGTCATAAGCTGTTAGTTCCCGACTATGTTTGTCATAGACGGTTTGTTCCGGAACATGTCTGTTATAGATAGTTTGTTCCCGAACATGTTTGTCATAGACGGTTTGTTCCCGAACATGTTTCTCATAAACGGTTTGTTCCCGAACATGTTTGTCATAAACTGTTTGTTCCCGAACATGTTTGTCATAAACGGTTTGTTCCCGAACATGTTTGTCATAGACAGTTTGTTTCCGAACATGTTTGTCATAAACGGTTTGTTCCCGAACATGTTTTATAAACGGTTTGTTCCCGAACATGTTTGTCATAAACGGTTTGTTCCCGAACATGTTTGTCATAAACTGTTTGTTCCCGAACATGTTTGTCATAAACGGTTTGTTCCCGAACATGTTCGTCATAGACAGTTTGTTCCCGAACATGTTTGTCAGAGACAGTTTGTTCCCGAACATGTTTGTCAGAGACAGTTTGTTCCCGAACATGTTCAACATAGACGGTTTGTTCCCGAACATGTTTGTCATAGACGGTTTGTTCCGAAACATGTTCGACATAGACGGTTTGTTCCCGAACATGTTTGTCATAGACAGTTTGTTCCCGAACATGTTTGCCATAGACAGTTTGTTCCCGAACATGTTCAACATAGACAGTTTGTTCCCGAACATGTTTGTCATAGACATTTTGTTCCCGAACATGTTCAACATAGACAGTTTGTTCCCGAACGTGTTTGTCATAGACAGTTTGTTCCCGAACATGGTCAACATGGACGGTTAGTTCCCGAACATGTTTAACATAAACGGTTTGTTCCCGAACATGTTTGTCTTAAACGGTTTGTTCCCGAACATGTTTGTCATAGACAGTTTGTTCCCGAACATATTCAACATAGACGGTTTGTTCCCGAACATGTTTGTCATAGACAGTTTGCTCCCGAACATGTTTGTCAGAGACAGTTTGTTCCCGAACATATTCGTCATAGACGGTTTGTTCCCGAACATGTTCGTCATAGACAGTTTGTTCATGGACATTTTTGTCATAAGCTGTTAGTTCCCGACTATGTTCGTCATAGACGGTTTGTTCCCGAGCATGTTCGTCATAGACGGTTTGTTCCCGAGCATGTTCGTCATAGATGGTTTGTTCCCGAACATGTTTGTCATAGACGGTTTGTTCCCGAACATGTTCAACATAAACGTTTTTTTCCCGGGTATGTTTGTTATAGCCGGTTTTTCCATGGACATTTTTGTCATAGGTGGTTTGCCATAGATGCTGTAGTCATAGAGGGTTTGTTCCCGAGCATGTTTGTCCTAGAAGGTTTGTTCCCGAACATGTTTGTCATAGACGGTTAGTTCCCGAACATGTTCGTCATAGACGGTTTGTTTCCAAACATGTCCGTCATAGACGGTTTGTTCCCAATCATTTTTGTCATAGACGGTTTGTTCATGGACATTTTTGTCATAAGCTGTTAGTTCCCGACCATGTTTGTCATAGACTGTTTGTTCCCGAACATGTTCGTCATAGACGATTTGTTTCCGAGCATGCTTGCCATAAATGGTTTGTTACCGAGCATGTTCGTCATAGACAGTTTGTTCCCGGGCATGTTCGTCATAGACAGTTTGTTCCCGAACATGTTTGTCATAGACGGTTTGTTCCCGAACATGTTCGTCATAGACAGTTTGTTCCCGAGCATGTTTGTCATAGACAGTTTGTTCCCGAACATGTTTGTCATAGAGGGTTTGTTCCCGAACATGTTCGACATAGACGGTTTGTTCCCGAACATGTTTGTCATAGACAGTTTGTTCCCGAGCATGTTCACCATAGACAGTTTGTTCCCGAACATGTTTGTCATAGAGGGTTTGTTCCCGAACATGTTCGACATAGACGGTTTGTTCCCGAACATGTTTGTCATAGACGGTTTGTTCATGGGCATTTTTGTCATAGGTGGTTTTCCATAGATGCTGTATTCATAGACAGTTTGTTCCCGAGCATGTTCGTCATAGACGGTTTGTTCCCGAGCATGTTTGTCATGGACGGTTTGTTCCCAAGCATGTTTGTCATGGACGGTTAGTTCCCAAGCATGTTTGTCATGGAGGGTTTGTTCCCGAAAATGTTCGTCACCGACGGTTTGTTCCCAAGCATGTTTGTCATAGACGGTTTGTTCCCGAACATGTTTGTCATAAACGGTTTGTTCCCGAACATGTTTGTCAGAGACAGTTTGTTCCCGAACATGTTTGTCATAGACTATTTGTTCCCGAACATGTTTGTCATAGACGGTTTGTTCCCGAACATGTTTGTCAGAGACAGTTTGTTCCCGAACATGTTCAACATAGACAGTTTGTTCCCGAACATGTTTGTCATAGACTGTTTGTTCCCGAACATGTTTGTCATAGACGGTTTGTTCCCGAACATGTTTGTCAGAGACAGTTTGTTCCCGAACATGTTCAACATAGACGGTTTGTTCCCGAACATGTTTGTCATAGACGGTTTGTTCCGAAACATGTTCGACATAGACGGTTTGTTCCCGAACATGTTTGTCATAGACAGTTTGTTCCCGAACATGTTTGCCATAGACAGTTTGTTCCCGAACATGTTCAACATAGACAGTTTGTTCCCGAACATGTTTGTCATAGACATTTTGTTCCCGAACATGTTCAACATAGACAGTTTGTTCCCGAACGTGTTTGTCATAGACAGTTTGTTCCCGAACATGGTCAACATGGACGGTTAGTTCCCGAACATGTTTAACATAGACGGTTTGTTCCCGAACATGTTTGTCATAAACGGTTTGTTCCCGAACATGTTTGTCATAGACAGTTTGTTCCCGAACATATTCAACATAGACGGTTTGTTCCCGAACATGTTTGTCATAGACAGTTTGCTCCCGAACATGTTTGTCAGAGACAGTTTGTTCCCGAACATGTTCGTCATAGACGGTTTGTTCATGGACATTTTTGTCATAAGCTGTTAGTTCCCGACTATGTTTGTCATAGACGGTTTGTTCCGGAACATGTCTGTTATAGATAGTTTGTTCCCGAACATGTTTGTCATAGACGGTTTGTTCCCGAACATGTTTCTCATAAACGGTTTGTTCCCGAACATGTTTCTCATAAACGGTTTGTTCCCGAACATGTTTGTCATAGACAGTTTGCTCCCGAACATGTTTGTCAGAGACAGTTTGTTCCCGAACATGTTCGTCATAGACGGTTTGTTCATGGACATTTTTGTCATAAGCTGTTAGTTCCCGACTATGTTTGTCATAGACAGTTTGTTCCCGAACATGTTCAACATAGACGGTTTGTTCCCGAACATGTTTGTCATAGACAGTTTGTTCCCGAACATATTCAACATAGACGGTTTGTTCCCGAACATGTTTGTCATAGACAGTTTGCTCCCGAACATGTTTGTCAGAGACAGTTTGTTCCCGAACATGTTCGTCATAGACGGTTTGTTCATGGACATTTTTGTCATAAGCTGTTAGTTCCCGACTATGTTTGTCATAGACGGTTTGTTCCGGAACATGTCTGTTATAGATAGTTTGTTCCCGAACATGTTTGTCATAGACGGTTTGTTCCCGAACATGTTTCTCATAAACGGTTTGTTCCCGAACATGTTTGTCATAAACTGTTTGTTCCCGAACATGTTTGTCATAAACGGTTTGTTCCCGAACATGTTTGTCATAGACAGTTTGTTTCCGAACATGTTTGTCATAAACGGTTTGTTCCCGAACATGTTTTATAAACGGTTTGTTCCCGAACATGTTTGTCATAAACGGTTTGTTCCCGAACATGTTTGTCATAAACTGTTTGTTCCCGAACATGTTTGTCATAAACGGTTTGTTCCCGAACATGTTCGTCATAGACAGTTTGTTCCCGAACATGTTTGTCAGAGACAGTTTGTTCCCGAACATGTTTGTCAGAGACAGTTTGTTCCCGAACATGTTCAACATAGACGGTTTGTTCCCGAACATGTTTGTCATAGACGGTTTGTTCCGAAACATGTTCGACATAGACGGTTTGTTCCCGAACATGTTTGTCATAGACAGTTTGTTCCCGAACATGTTTGCCATAGACAGTTTGTTCCCGAACATGTTCAACATAGACAGTTTGTTCCCGAACATGTTTGTCATAGACATTTTGTTCCCGAACATGTTCAACATAGACAGTTTGTTCCCGAACGTGTTTGTCATAGACAGTTTGTTCCCGAACATGGTCAACATGGACGGTTAGTTCCCGAACATGTTTAACATAAACGGTTTGTTCCCGAACATGTTTGTCTTAAACGGTTTGTTCCCGAACATGTTTGTCATAGACAGTTTGTTCCCGAACATATTCAACATAGACGGTTTGTTCCCGAACATGTTTGTCATAGACAGTTTGCTCCCGAACATGTTTGTCAGAGACAGTTTGTTCCCGAACATATTCGTCATAGACGGTTTGTTCCCGAACATGTTCGTCATAGACAGTTTGTTCATGGACATTTTTGTCATAAGCTGTTAGTTCCCGACTATGTTCGTCATAGACGGTTTGTTCCCGAGCATGTTCGTCATAGACGGTTTGTTCCCGAGCATGTTCGTCATAGATGGTTTGTTCCCGAACATGTTTGTCATAGACGGTTTGTTCCCGAACATGTTCAACATAAACGTTTTTTTCCCGGGTATGTTTGTTATAGCCGGTTTTTCCATGGACATTTTTGTCATAGGTGGTTTGCCATAGATGCTGTAGTCATAGAGGGTTTTTCCCGAGCATGTTTGTCCTAGAAGGTTTGTTCCCGAACATGTTTGTCATAGACGGTTAGTTCCCGAACATGTTCGTCATAGACGGTTTGTTTCCAAACATGTCCGTCATAGACGGTTTGTTCCCAATCATTTTTGTCATAGACGGTTTGTTCATGGACATTTTTGTCATAAGCTGTTAGTTCCCGACCATGTTTGTCATAGACTGTTTGTTCCCGAACATGTTCGTCATAGACGATTTGTTTCCGAGCATGCTTGCCATAAACGGTTTGTTACCGAGCATGTTCGTCATAGACAGTTTGTTCCCGGGCATGTTCGTCATAGACAGTTTGTTCCCGAACATGTTTGTCATAGACGGTTTGTTCCCGAACATGTTCGTCATAGACAGTTTGTTCCCGAGCATGTTTGTCATAGACAGTTTGTTCCCGAACATGTTTGTCATAGAGGGTTTGTTCCCGAACATGTTCGACATAGACGGTTTGTTCCCGAACATGTTTGTCATAGACAGTTTGTTCCCGAGCATGTTCACCATAGACAGTTTGTTCCCGAACATGTTTGTCATAGAGGGTTTGTTCCCGAACATGTTCGACATAGACGGTTTGTTCCCGAACATGTTTGTCATAGACGGTTTGTTCATGGGCATTTTTGTCATAGGTGGTTTTCCATAGATGCTGTATTCATAGACAGTTTGTTCCCGAGCATGTTCGTCATAGACGGTTTGTTCCCGAGCATGTTTGTCATGGACGGTTTGTTCCCAAGCATGTTTGTCATGGACGGTTAGTTCCCAAGCATGTTTGTCATGGAGGGTTTGTTCCCGAAAATGTTCGTCACCGACGGTTTGTTCCCAAGCATGTTTGTCATAGACGGTTTGTTCCCGAACATGTTCGTCATAGACGGTTTGTTCCCGAACATGTTTGTCATAGACGGTGGTTCCCGAACATGTTCAACATAAATGGTTTTTTCCCGAGCATGTTTGTCCTAGCCGGTTTGTCCATGGACATTTTGTCATAGGTGGTTTTCCATAGATGCTGTATTCATAGACAGTTTGTTCCCGAGCATGTTCGTCATAGACGGTTTGTTCCCGAGCATGTTTGTCATGGACGGTTTGTTCCCAAGCATGTTTGTCATGGACGGTTAGTTCCCAAGCATGTTTGTCATAGAAGGCTTGTTGCCGAGCATGTTCGTCACAGACGGTTTGTTCCCTAGCATGTTTGTCATGGACGGTTTGTTCCCGAACATGTTCGTCACAGACGGCTTGTTCCCTAGCATGTTTGTCATGGACGGTTTGTTCCCGAGCATGTTTGTCATAGACATTTTGTTCCCGAACATGTTTGTCATAAACGGTAAGTTCTCGAGCATGTTCGTCATAGACAGTTTGTTCCCGAACATGTTTGTCATAGACAGTTTAATCCCGAACATGTTCAACATAAACGGTTTTTTCCCGAGCATGTTTGTTATAGCCGGTTTGTCCATGGACATTTTTGTCATAAGTGGTTTGCCAGAGATGCTGTAGTCATAGACGGTTTGTTCCCGAGCATGTTTGTCATAGAAGGTTTGTTCCCGAGCATGTTTGTCATAAACGGTTTGTTCCCGAACATGTTTGTCATAGACAGTTTGTTCCCGAACATGTTTGTCATAAACGGTTTGTTCCCGAACATGTTTTATAAACGGTTTGTTCCCGAACATGTTTGTCATAAACGGTTTGTTCCCGAACATGTTTGTCATAAACTGTTTGTTCCCGAACATGTTTGTCATAAACGGTTTGTTCCCGAACATGTTCGTCATAGACAGTTTGTTCCCGAACATGTTTGTCAGAGACAGTTTGTTCCCGAACATGTTTGTCATAGACTATTTGTTCCCGAACATGTTTGTCATAGACGGTTTGTTCCCGAACATGTTTGTCAGAGACAGTTTGTTCTCGAACATGTTCAACATAGACAGTTTGTTCCCGAACATGTTTTTCATAGACTGTTTGTTCCCGAACATGTTTGTCATAGACGGTTTGTTCCCGAACATGTTTGTCAGAGACAGTTTGTTCCCGAACATGTTCAACATAGACGGTTTGTTCCCGAACATCTTTGTCATAGACGGTTTGTTCCGAAACATGTTCGACATAGACGGTTTGTTCCCGAACATGTTTGTCATAGACAGTTTGTTCCCGAACATGTTTGCCATAGACAGTTTGTTCCCGAACATGTTCAACATAGACAGTTTGTTCCCGAACATGTTTGTCATAGACAGTTTGTTCCCGAACATATTCAACATAGACGGTTTGTTCCCGAACATGTTTGTCATAGACAGTTTGCTCCCGAACATGTTTGTCAGAGACAGTTTGTTCCCGAACATGTTCGTCATAGACGGTTTGTTCATGGACATTTTTGTCATAAGCTGTTAGTTCCCGACTATGTTTGTCATAGACAGTTTGTTCCCGAACATGTTCAACATAGACGGTTTGTTCCCGAACATGTTTGTCATAGACAGTTTGTTCCCGAACATATTCAACATAGACGGTTTGTTCCCGAACATGTTTGTCATAGACAGTTTGCTCCCGAACATGTTTGTCAGAGACAGTTTGTTCCCGAACATGTTCGTCATAGACGGTTTGTTCATGGACATTTTTGTCATAAGCTGTTAGTTCCCGACTATGTTTGTCATAGACGGTTTGTTCCGGAACATGTCTGTTATAGATAGTTTGTTCCCGAACATGTTTGTCATAGACGGTTTGTTCCCGAACATGTTTCTCATAAACGGTTTGTTCCCGAACATGTTTGTCATAAACTGTTTGTTCCCGAACATGTTTGTCATAAACGGTTTGTTCCCGAACATGTTTGTCATAGACAGTTTGTTTCCGAACATGTTTGTCATAAACGGTTTGTTCCCGAACATGTTTTATAAACGGTTTGTTCCCGAACATGTTTGTCATAAACGGTTTGTTCCCGAACATGTTTGTCATAAACTGTTTGTTCCCGAACATGTTTGTCATAAACGGTTTGTTCCCGAACATGTTCGTCATAGACAGTTTGTTCCCGAACATGTTTGTCAGAGACAGTTTGTTCCCGAACATGTTTGTCATAGACTATTTGTTCCCGAACATGTTTGTCATAGACGGTTTGTTCCCGAACATGTTTGTCAGAGACAGTTTGTTCTCGAACATGTTCAACATAGACAGTTTGTTCCCGAACATGTTTGTCATAGACTGTTTGTTCCCGAACATGTTTGTCATAGACGGTTTGTTCCCAAACATGTTTGTCAGAGACAGTTTGTTCCCGAACATGTTCAACATAGACGGTTTGTTCCCGAACATGTTTGTCATAGACGGTTTGTTCCGAAACATGTTCGACATAGACGGTTTGTTCCCGAACATGTTTGTCATAGACAGTTTGTTCCCGAACATGTTTGCCATAGACAGTTTGTTCCCGAACATGTTCAACATAGACAGTTTGTTCCCGAACATGTTTGTCATAGACATTTTGTTCCCGAACATGTTCAACATAGACAGTTTGTTCCCGAACGTGTTTGTCATAGACAGTTTGTTCCCGAACATGGTCAACATGGACGGTTAGTTCCCGAACATGTTTAACATAAACGGTTTGTTCCCGAACATGTTTGTCTTAAACGGTTTGTTCCCGAACATGTTTGTCATAGACAGTTTGTTCCCGAACATATTCAACATAGACGGTTTGTTCCCGAACATGTTTGTCATAGACAGTTTGCTCCCGAACATGTTTGTCAGAGACAGTTTGTTCCCGAACATATTCGTCATAGACGGTTTGTTCCCGAACATGTTCGTCATAGACAGTTTGTTCATGGACATTTTTGTCATAAGCTGTTAGTTCCCGACTATGTTCGTCATAGACGGTTTGTTCCCGAGCATGTTCGTCATAGACGGTTTGTTCCCGAGCATGTTCGTCATAGATGGTTTGTTCCCGAACATGTTTGTCATAGACGGTTTGTTCCCGAACATGTTCAACATAAACGTTTTTTTTCCCGGGTATGTTTGTTATAGCCGGTTTTTCCATGGACATTTTTGTCATAGGTGGTTTGCCATAGATGCTGTAGTCATAGAGGGTTTGTTCCCGAGCATGTTTGTCCTAGAAGGTTTGTTCCCGAACATGTTTGTCATAGACGGTTAGTTCCCGAACATGTTCGTCATAGACGGTTTGTTTCCAAACATGTCCGTCATAGACGGTTTGTTCCCAATCATTTTTGTCATAGACGGTTTGTTCATGGACATTTTTGTCATAAGCTGTTAGTTCCCGACCATGTTTGTCATAGACTGTTTGTTCCCGAACATGTTCGTCATAGACGATTTGTTTCCGAGCATGCTTGCCATAAATGGTTTGTTACCGAGCATGTTCGTCATAGACAGTTTGTTCCCGGGCATGTTCGTCATAGACAGTTTGTTCCCGAACATGTTTGTCATAGACGGTTTGTTCCCGAACATGTTCGTCATAGACAGTTTGTTCCCGAGCATGTTTGTCATAGACAGTTTGTTCCCGAACATGTTTGTCATAGAGGGTTTGTTCCCGAACATGTTCGACATAGACGGTTTGTTCCCGAACATGTTTGTCATAGACAGTTTGTTCCCGAGCATGTTCACCATAGACAGTTTGTTCCCGAACATGTTTGTCATAGAGGGTTTGTTCCCGAACATGTTCGACATAGACGGTTTGTTCCCGAACATGTTTGTCATAGACGGTTTGTTCATGGGCATTTTTGTCATAGGTGGTTTTCCATAGATGCTGTATTCATAGACAGTTTGTTCCCGAGCATGTTCGTCATAGACGGTTTGTTCCCGAGCATGTTTGTCATGGACGGTTTGTTCCCAAGCATGTTTGTCATGGACGGTTAGTTCCCAAGCATGTTTGTCATGGAGGGTTTGTTCCCGAAAATGTTCGTCACCGACGGTTTGTTCCCAAGCATGTTTGTCATAGACGGTTTGTTCCCGAACATGTTCGTCATAGACGGTTTGTTCCCGAACATGTTTGTCATAGACGGTTGTTCCCGAACATGTTCAACATAAATGGTTTTTTCCCGAGCATGTTTGTCCTAGCCGGTTTGTCCATGGACATTTTGTCATAGGTGGTTTTCCATAGATGCTGTATTCATAGACAGTTTGTTCCCGAGCATGTTCGTCATAGACGGTTTGCTCCCGAGCATGTTTGTCATGGACGGTTTGTTCCCAAGCATGTTTGTCATGGACGGTTAGTTCCCAAGCATGTTTGTCATAGAAGGCTTGTTGCCGAGCATGTTCGTCACAGACGGTTTGTTCCCTAGCATGTTTGTCATGGACGGTTTGTTCCCGAACATGTTCGTCACAGACGGCTTGTTCCCTAGCATGTTTGTCATGGACGGTTTGTTCCCGAGCATGTTTGTCATAGACATTTTGTTCCCGAACATGTTTGTCATAAACGGTAAGTTCTCGAGCATGTTCGTCATAGACAGTTTGTTCCCGAACATGTTTGTCATAGACAGTTTAATCCCGAACATGTTCAACATAAACGGTTTTTTCCCGAGCATGTTTGTTATAGCCGGTTTGTCCATGGACATTTTTGTCATAAGTGGTTTGCCAGAGATGCTGTAGTCATAGACGGTTTGTTCCCGAGCATGTTTGTCATAGAAGGTTTGTTCCCGAGCATGTTTGTCATAAACGGTTAGTTCCCGAGCATGTTTGTCATAGACGGTTTCTTCCCAAGCATGTTTGTCATAGAAGGTTTGTTCCCGAACATGTTTGTCATAGACGGTTTGTTCCCGAGCATGTTTGTCATAGAAGGTTTGTTCCCGAGCATGTTTGTCATAAACGGTTAGTTCCCGAACATGTTTGTTATCGAAGGTTTGTTCCCAAGCATGTTTGTCATAGAAGGTTTGTTCCCGAACATGTTTGTCATAGAAGGTTTGTTCCCGAGCATGTTCGTCATAGACGGTTTGTTCCCGAACATGTTTGTCATAGAAGGTTTGTTCCCGAACATGTTCAACATAAACGTTTTTTTCCCGAGTATGTTTGTTATAGCCGGTTTTTCCATGGACATTTTTGTCATAGGTGGTTTGCCATAGATGCTGTAGTCATAGAGGGTTTGTTCCCGAGCATATTTGTCCTAGAAGGTTTGTTCCCGAACATGTTTGTCATAGACGGTTAGTTCCGGAACATGTTCGTCATAGACGGTTTGTTTCCGAACATTTCCGTCATAGACGGTTTGTTCCCAATCATTTTTGTCATAGACGGTTTGTTCATGGACATTTTTGTCATAAGCTGTTAGTTCCCGACCATGTTTGTCATAGACTGTTTGTTCTCGAACATGTTCGTCATAGACGATTTGTTTCCGAGCATGCTTGCCATAAATGGTTTGTTACCGAGCATGTTCGTCATAGACAGTTTGTTCCCGAGCATGTTCGTCATAGACAGTTTGTTCCCGAACATGTTTGTCATAGACATTTTGTTCCCGAACATGTTCAACATAGACAGTTTGTTCCCGAACGTGTTTGTCATAGACAGTTTGTTCCCGAACATGGTCAACATGGACGGTTAGTTCCCGAACATGTTTAACATAGACGGTTTGTTCCCGAACATGTTTGTCATAAACGGTTTGTTCCCGAACATGTTTGTCATAGACAGTTTGTTCCCGAACATATTCAACATAGACGGTTTGTTCCCGAACATGTTTGTCATAGACAGTTTGCTCCCGAACATGTTTGTCAGAGACAGTTTGTTCCCGAACATGTTCGTCATAGACGGTTTGTTCATGGACATTTTTGTCATAAGCTGTTAGTTCCCGACTATGTTTGTCATAGACGGTTTGTTCCGGAACATGTCTGTTATAGATAGTTTGTTCCCGAACATGTTTGTCATAGACGGTTTGTTCCCGAACATGTTTCTCATAAACGGTTTGTTCCCGAACATGTTTGTCATAAACTGTTTGTTCCCGAACATGTTTGTCATAAACGGTTTGTTCCCGAACATGTTTGTCATAGACAGTTTGTTCCCGAACATGTTTGTCATAAACGGTTTGTTCCCGAACATGTTTTATAAACGGTTTGTTCCCGAACATGTTTGTCATAAACGGTTTGTTCCCGAACATGTTTGTCATAAACTGTTTGTTCCCGAACATGTTTGTCATAAACGGTTTGTTCCCGAACATGTTCGTCATAGACAGTTTGTTCCCGAACATGTTTGTCAGAGACAGTTTGTTCCCGAACATGTTTGTCATAGACTATTTGTTCCCGAACATGTTTGTCATAGACGGTTTGTTCCCGAACATGTTTGTCAGAGACAGTTTGTTCTCGAACATGTTCAACATAGACAGTTTGTTCCCGAACATGTTTTTCATAGACTGTTTGTTCCCGAACATGTTTGTCATAGACGGTTTGTTCCCGAACATGTTTGTCAGAGACAGTTTGTTCCCGAACATGTTCAACATAGACGGTTTGTTCCCGAACATGTTTGTCATAGACGGTTTGTTCCGAAACATGTTCGACATAGACGGTTTGTTCCCGAACATGTTTGTCAGAGACAGTTTGTTCCCGAACATGTTTGCCATAGACAGTTTGTTCCCGAACATGTTCAACATAGACAGTTTGTTCCCGAACATGTTTGTCATAGACAGTTTGTTCCCGAACATATTCAACATAGACGGTTTGTTCCCGAACATGTTTGTCATAGACAGTTTGCTCCCGAACATGTTTGTCAGAGACAGTTTGTTCCCGAACATGTTCGTCATAGACGGTTTGTTCATGGACATTTTTGTCATAAGCTGTTAGTTCCCGACTATGTTTGTCATAGACAGTTTGTTCCCGAACATGTTCAACATAGACGGTTTGTTCCCGAACATGTTTGTCATAGACAGTTTGTTCCCGAACATATTCAACATAGACGGTTTGTTCCCGAACATGTTTGTCATAGACAGTTTGCTCCCGAACATGTTTGTCAGAGACAGTTTGTTCCCGAACATGTTCGTCATAGACGGTTTGTTCATGGACATTTTTGTCATAAGCTGTTAGTTCCCGACTATGTTTGTCATAGACGGTTTGTTCCGGAACATGTCTGTTATAGATAGTTTGTTCCCGAACATGTTTGTCATAGACGGTTTGTTCCCGAACATGTTTCTCATAAACGGTTTGTTCCCGAACATGTTTGTCATAAACTGTTTGTTCCCGAACATGTTTGTCATAAACGGTTTGTTCCCGAACATGTTTGTCATAGACAGTTTGTTTCCGAACATGTTTGTCATAAACGGTTTGTTCCCGAACATGTTTTATAAACGGTTTGTTCCCGAACATGTTTGTCATAAACGGTTTGTTCCCGAACATGTTTGTCATAAACTGTTTGTTCCCGAACATGTTTGTCATAAACGGTTTGTTCCCGAACATGTTCGTCATAGACAGTTTGTTCCCGAACATGTTTGTCAGAGACAGTTTGTTCCCGAACATGTTTGTCATAGACTATTTGTTCCCGAACATGTTTGTCATAGACGGTTTGTTCCCGAACATGTTTGTCAGAGACAGTTTGTTCTCGAACATGTTCAACATAGACAGTTTGTTCCCGAACATGTTTGTCATAGACTGTTTGTTCCCGAACATGTTTGTCATAGACGGTTTGTTCCCGAACATGTTTGTCAGAGACAGTTTGTTCCCGAACATGTTCAACATAGACGGTTTGTTCCCGAACATGTTTGTCATAGACGGTTTGTTCCAAAACATGTTCGACATAGACGGTTTGTTCCCGAACATGTTTGTCATAGACAGTTTGTTCCCGAACATGTTTGCCATAGACAGTTTGTTCCCGAACATGTTCAACATAGACAGTTTGTTCCCGAACATGTTTGTCATAGACATTTTGTTCCCGAACATGTTCAACATAGACAGTTTGTTCCCGAACGTGTTTGTCATAGACAGTTTGTTCCCGAACATGGTCAACATGGACGGTTAGTTCCCGAACATGTTTAACATAAACGGTTTGTTCCCGAACATGTTTGTCTTAAACGGTTTGTTCCCGAACATGTTTGTCATAGACAGTTTGTTCCCGAACATATTCAACATAGACGGTTTGTTCCCGAACATGTTTGTCATAGACAGTTTGCTCCCGAACATGTTTGTCAGAGACAGTTTGTTCCCGAACATATTCGTCATAGACGGTTTGTTCCCGAACATGTTCGTCATAGACAGTTTGTTCATGGACATTTTTGTCATAAGCTGTTAGTTCCCGACTATGTTCGTCATAGACGGTTTGTTCCCGAGCATGTTCGTCATAGACGGTTTGTTCCCGAGCATGTTCGTCATAGATGGTTTGTTCCCGAACATGTTTGTCATAGACGGTTTGTTCCCGAACATGTTCAACATAAACGTTTTTTTCCCGGGTATGTTTGTTATAGCCGGTTTTTCCATGGACATTTTTGTCATAGGTGGTTTGCCATAGATGCTGTAGTCATAGAGGGTTTGTTCCCGAGCATGTTTGTCCTAGAAGGTTTGTTCCCGAACATGTTTGTCATAGACGGTTAGTTCCCGAACATGTTCGTCATAGACGGTTTGTTTCCAAACATGTCCGTCATAGACGGTTTGTTCCCAATCATTTTTGTCATAGACGGTTTGTTCATGGACATTTTTGTCATAAGCTGTTAGTTCCCGACCATGTTTGTCATAGACTGTTTGTTCCCGAACATGTTCGTCATAGACGATTTGTTTCCGAGCATGCTTGCCATAAATGGTTTGTTACCGAGCATGTTCGTCATAGACAGTTTGTTCCCGGGCATGTTCGTCATAGACAGTTTGTTCCCGAACATGTTTGTCATAGACGGTTTGTTCCCGAACATGTTCGTCATAGACAGTTTGTTCCCGAGCATGTTTGTCATAGACAGTTTGTTCCCGAACATGTTTGTCATAGAGGGTTTGTTCCCGAACATGTTCGACATAGACGGTTTGTTCCCGAACATGTTTGTCATAGACAGTTTGTTCCCGAGCATGTTCACCATAGACAGTTTGTTCCCGAACATGTTTGTCATAGAGGGTTTGTTCCCGAACATGTTCGACATAGACGGTTTGTTCCCGAACATGTTTGTCATAGACGGTTTGTTCATGGGCATTTTTGTCATAGGTGGTTTTCCATAGATGCTGTATTCATAGACAGTTTGTTCCCGAGCATGTTCGTCATAGACGGTTTGTTCCCGAGCATGTTTGTCATGGACGGTTTGTTCCCAAGCATGTTTGTCATGGACGGTTAGTTCCCAAGCATGTTTGTCATGGAGGGTTTGTTCCCGAAAATGTTCGTCACCGACGGTTTGTTCCCAAGCATGTTTGTCATAGACGGTTTGTTCCCGAACATGTTCGTCATAGACGGTTTGTTCCCGAACATGTTTGTCATAGACGGTTGTTCCCGAACATGTTCAACATAAATGGTTTTTTCCCGAGCATGTTTGTCCTAGCCGGTTTGTCCAGGGACATTTTGTCATAGGTGGTTTTCCATAGATGCTGTATTCATAGACAGTTTGTTCCCGAGCATGTTCGTCATAGACGGTTTGTTCCCGAGCATGTTTGTCATGGACGGTTTGTTCCCAAGCATGTTTGTCATGGACGGTTAGTTCCCAAGCATGTTTGTCATAGAAGGCTTGTTGCCGAGCATGTTCGTCACAGACGGTTTGTTCCCTAGCATGTTTGTCATGGACGGTTTGTTCCCGAACATGTTCGTCACAGACATCTTGTTCCCTAGCATGTTTGTCATGGACGGTTTGTTCCCGAGCATGTTTGTCATAGACATTTTGTTCCCGAACATGTTTGTCATAAACGGTAAGTTCTCGAGCATGTTCGTCATAGACAGTTTGTTCCCGAACATGTTTGTCATAGACAGTTTAATCCCGAACATGTTCAACATAAACGGTTTTTTCTCGAGCATGTTTGTTATAGCCGGTTTGTCCATGGACATTTTTGTCATAAGTGGTTTGCCAGAGATGCTGTAGTCATAGACGGTTTGTTCCCGAGCATGTTTGTCATAGAAGGTTTGTTCCCGAGCATGTTTGTCATAAACGGTTAGTTCCCGAGCATGTTTGTCATAGACGGTTTCTTCCCAAGCATGTTTGTCATAGAAGGTTTGTTCCCGAACATGTTTGTCATAGACGGTTTGTTCCCGAGCATGTTTGTCATAGAAGGTTTGTTCCCGAGCATGTTTGTCATAAACGGTTAGTTCCCGAACATGTTTGTTATAGAAGGTTTGTTCCCAAGCATGTTTGTCATAGAAGGTTTGTTCCCGAACATGTTTGTCATAGAAGGTTTGTTCCCGAGCATGTTCGTCATAGACGGTTTGTTCCCGAACATGTTTGTCATAGAAGGTTTGTTCCCGAACATGTTCAACATAAACGTTTTTTTCCCGAGTATGTTTGTTATAGCCGGTTTTTCCATGGACATTTTTGTCATAGGTGGTTTGCCATAGATGCTGTAGTCATAGAGGGTTTGTTCCCGAGCATATTTGTCCTAGAAGGTTTGTTCCCGAACATGTTTGTCATAGACGGTTAGTTCCGGAACATGTTCGTCATAGACGGTTTGTTTCCGAACATTTCCGTCATAGACGGTTTGTTCCCAATCATTTTTGTCATAGACGGTTTGTTCATGGACATTTTTGTCATAAGCTGTTAGTTCCCGACCATGTTTGTCATAGACTGTTTGTTCTCGAACATGTTCGTCATAGACGATTTGTTTCCGAGCATGCTTGCCATAAATGGTTTGTTACCGAGCATGTTCGTCATAGACAGTTTGTTCCCGAGCATGTTCGTCATAGACAGTTTGTTCCCGAACATGTTTGTCATAGACGGTTTGTTCCCGAACATGTTCGTCATAGACAGTTTGTTCCCGAGCATGTTTGTCATAGACAGTTTGTTCCCGAACATGTTTGTCATAGAGAGTTTGTTCCCGAACATGTTCGACATAGACGGTTTGTTCCCGAACATGTTTGTCATAGACGGTTTGTCCATGGGCATTTTTGTCATAGGTGGTTTGCCATAGATGCTGTATTCATAGACGGTTTGTTCCCGAGCATGTTCGTCAAAGACGGTTTGTTCCCGAGCATGTTTGTCATGGACGGTTTCTTCCCAAGCATGTTTGTCATGGACGGTTAGTTCCCAAGCATGTTTGTCATGGACGGTTTGTTCCCGAAAATGTTCGTCACAGACGGTTTGTTCCCAAGCATGTTTGTCATAGACGGTTTGTTCCCGAACATGTTCGTCATAGACGGTTTGTTCCCGAACATGTTTGTCATAGACGGTTTGTTCCCGAACATGTTCAACATAAACGGTTTTTTCCCGAACATGTTTGTCCTAGCCGGTTTGTCCATGGACATTTTGTCATAGGTGGTTTGCCATAGATGCTGTAATCATAGACGGTTTGTTCCCGAGCATGTTTGTCATAGAAGGTTTGTTGCCGAGCATGTTCGTCACAGACGGTTTGTTCCCTAGCATGTTCGTCATGGACGGTTTGTTCCCGAACATGTTCGTCACAGACGGTTTGTTCCCTAGCATATTTGTCATGGACGGTTTGTTCCCGAGCATGTTTGTCATAGACATTTTGTTCCCGAACATGTTCGTCATAGACGGTTTGTTCCCGAACATTTTTGTCATAAGCGGTTAGTTCCCGACCATAGGTCATAGGTGGTTTGCCATAGATGCTGTATTCATAGACGGTTTGTTCCCGCGCATGTTCGTCATAGACGGTTTGTTCCCGAACCTGTTCGTCATAGACGGTTTGTTTCCGAGCATGTTTGCCATAAATGGTTTGTTACCACGCATGTTCGTCATAGACAGTTTGTTCCCGAGCATGTTCGTCATAGACGGTTTATTCTAACATGGTTGTCATAAACGGTTAGTTCCCGAACATGTTCGTCATAGACGGTTTGTTCCCGAACATGTTCGTCATAGACGGTTTGTTCCCGAACATGTTCGTCATAGACGGTTTGTTCCCGAACATGTTCGTCATAGACGGTTTGTTCCCGAGCATGTTTGTCATAGACGGTTTCTCCCCGAACATGTGTGTCATAGAAGGTTTGTTCCCGAACATGTTCGTCATAGACGGTTTGTTCCCGAACATGTTCGTTATAAACGGTTTGTCCTCGAACATGTGTGTCATAGAAGGTTTGTTCCCGAACATGTTCGTCATAGACGGTTTGTTCCCAAGCATGTTTGTCATGGACGGTTAATTCCCGAAAATGTTCGTCATAGACTGTTTGTTCCCAAGAATGTTTGTCATAGACGGTTTGTTGCCGAGCATGTTAGTCATAGACATTTTGATCCCCAAAAATGTTCGTCATAGACGGTTTGTTCATTGCCATTTTTGTCACAAGCTGTTACTTCCCGACCATGTTTTTCTCATAGACGGTTTGTTCCCGAACATGTTCGTCATAGACGGTTTGTTTCCGAGCATGTTTGCCATAAATGGTTTGTTTCCGAGCATGTTCGTCATAAACAGTTTGTTCCCGAGCATGTTCCTCATAGACAGTTTGTTCCCGAACATGTTTGTCATAGACAGTTTGCTCCCGAACATGTTCAACATTAACGGTTTCTTCCCGAGCATGTTTGTCATCGCCGGTTTGTCCATGGGCATTTTTGTCATAGGTGGTTTTGCCATAGATGCTGTATTCATAAACGGTTAGTTCCCGCAAATGTTTGTCATAGACGGTTAGTTCCCGAAAATGTTTGTCATAGACGGTTTGTTCCCGAAAATGTTTGTCATAGACGGTTTGTTCCCGAGCATGCTTGTCATAGATGGTTTGTTCCCGAACATGTTCGTCATACACAGTTTCTTCCCGAGCATGTTTGTCATAGACGGTTTGTCCCCGAACATGTGTGTCATAGACAATTTGTTCCCAAGCATGTTTTTCATAGACAGTTTGTTCCCGAACATGTTCAACATAGACAGTTTGTTCCGACCATGTTTGTCATAGACAGTTTGTTCCCGAACATGTTCGTCATAGACAGTTTGTTCCCGAACATGTTCGTTTTAGACAGTTTTTTCACCGAATATGCTTGTCATAGACCGTTTGACCATGGACATTTTTGTCATAGGTGGTTTGCCACGAACGCAATAGTCATAGGCGGTCTGTCCCTATACATTTTTGTCATTGACGGTTTGCCGATGGTCATTTTTGATGCTGTTATCATAGACGGTTTGTTCCCGAAAATGTTTGTCATAGACGGTTAATTCCCAAACATATTCGTCATAGACAGTTTGTTCCCGAGCATGTTTATCATAGACGGTTAGTTCCCGAGCATGTTCGTCATAGACAGTTTGTTCCCGAACATGTTTGTCATAGACAGTTTGTTCCCGAACATGTTTGCCATAGACAGTTTGTTCCCGAACATGTTCAACATAGACAGTTTGTTCCCGAACATGTTTGTCATAGACAGTTTGTTCCCGAACATGTTCAACATAGACAGTTTGTTCCCGAACGTGTTTGTCATAGACAGTTTGTTCCCGAACATGGTCAACATGGACGGTTAGTTCCCGAACATTTTTAACATAGACGGTTTGTTCCCGAACATGTTTGTCATAAACGGTTTGTTCCCGAACATGTTTGTCATAGACAGTTTGTTCCCGAACATATTCAACATAGACGGTTTGTTCCCGAACATGTTTGTCATAGACAGTTTGCTCCCGAACATGTTTGTCAGAGACAGTTTGTTCCCGAACATGTTCGTCATAGACGGTTTGTTCCCGAACATGTTCGTCATAGACGGTTTGTTCATGGACATTTTTGTCATAAGCTGTTAGTTCCCGACTATGTTTGTCATAGACGGTTTGTTCCCGAGCATGTTCGTCATAGACGGTTTGTTCCCGAGCATTTTCGTCATAGACGGTTTGTTCCCGAACATGTTTGTCATAGACGGTTTGTTCCCGAACATGTTCAACATAAACGTTTTTTTTCCCGAGTATGTTTGTTATAGCCGGTTTTGCCATGGACATTTTTGTCATAGGTGGTTTGCCATAGATGCTGTAGTCATAGAGGGTTTGTTCCCGAGCATGTTTGTCCTAGAAGGTTTGTTCCCGAACATGTTTGTCATAGACGGTTAGTTCCCGAACATGTTCGTCATAGACGGTTTGTTTCCGAACATGTCCGTCATAGACGGTTTGTTCCCAATCATTTTTGTCATAGACGGTTTGTTTATGGACATTTTTGTCATAAGCTGTTAGTTCCCGACCATGTTTGTCATAGACTGTTTGTTCCCGAACATGTTCGTCATAGACGATTTGTTTCCGAGCATGCTTGCCATAGACGGTTTTTTCCAGAACATGTTTGTCATAGACGGTTTGTTCCCGAGCATGTTTGTCATAGAAGGTTTGTTCCCGAGCATGTTTGTCATAAACGGTTAGTTCCCGAACATGTTTGTTATAGAAGGTTTGTTCCCAAGCATGTTTGTCATAGAAGGTTTGTTCCCGAACATGTTTGTCATAGAAGGTTTGTTCCCGAGCATGTTCGTCATAGACGGTTTGTTCCCGAACATGTTTGTCATAGAAGGTTTGTTCCCGAACATGTTCAACATAAACGTTTTTTTCCCGAGTATGTTTGTTATAGCCGGTTTTTCCATGGACATTTTTGTCATAGGTGGTTTGCCATAGATGCTGTAGTCATAGAGGGTTTGTTCCCGAGCATGTTTGTCCTAGAAGGTTTGTTCCCGAACATGTTTGTCATAGACCGTTAGTTCCGGAACATGTTCGTCATAGACGGTTTGTTTCCGAACATTTCCGTCATAGACGGTTTGTTCCCAATCATTTTTGTCATAGACGGTTTGTTCATGGACATTTTTGTCATAAGCTGTTAGTTCCCGACCATGCTTGTCATAGACTGTTTGTTCTCGAACATGTTCGTCATAGACGATTTGTTTCCGAGCATGCTTGCCATAAATGGTTTATTACCGAGCATGTTCGTCATAGACAGTTTGTTCCCGAGCATGTTCGTCATAGACAGTTTGTTCCCGAACATGTTTGTCATAGACGGTTTGTTCCCGAACATGTTCGTCATAGACAGTTTGTTCCCGAGCATGTTTGTCATAGACAGTTTGTTCCCGAGCATGTTCGTCATAGACAGTTTGTTCCCGAGCATGTTCACCATAGACAGTGTGTTCCCGAACATGTTTGTCATAGAGGGTTTGTTCCCGAACATGTTCGACATAGACGGTTTGTTCCCGAACATGTTTGTCATAGACAGTTTGTTCATGGGCATTTTTGTCATAGGTGGTTTGCCATATATGCTGTATTCATAGACGGTTTGTTCCCGAGCATGTTCGTCATAGACGGTTTGTTCCCGAGCATGTTTGTCATGGACGGTTTGTTCCCAAGCATGTTTGTCATGGACGGTTAGTTCCCAAGCATGTTTGTCATGGAGGGTTTGTTCCCGAAAATGTTCGTCACCGACGGTTTGTTCCCAAGCATGTTTGTCATAGACGGTTTGTTCCCGAACATGTTCGTCATAGACGGTTTGTTCCCGAACATGTTTGTCATAGACGGTTTGTTCCCGAACATGTTCAACATAAGCGGTTTTTTCCCGAGCATGTTTGTCCTAGCCGATTTGTCCATGGACATTTTGTCATAGGTGGTTTGCCATAGATGCTGTAATCATAGACGGTTTGTTCCCGAGCATGTTTGTCATAGAAGGCTTGTTGCCGAGCATGTTCGTCACAGACGGTTTGTTCCCTAGCATGTTTGTCATGGACGGTTTGTTCCCGAACATGTTCGTCACAGACGGTTTGTTCCCTAGCATGTTTGTCATGGACGGTTTGTTCCCGAGCATGTTTGTCATAGACATTTTGTTCCCGAACATGTTTGTCATAAACGGTAAGTTCTCGAGCATGTTCGTCATAGACAGTTTGTTCCCGAACATGTTTGTCATAGACAGTTTAATCCCGAACATGTTCAACATAAACGGTTTTTTCCGAGCATGTTTGTTATAGCCGGTTTGTCCATGGACATTTTTGTCATAGGTGGTTTGCCAGCGATGCTGTAGTCATAGACGGTTTGTTCCCGAGCATGTTTGTCATAGAAGGTTTGTTCCCGAGCATGTTTGTCATAAACGGTTAGTTCCCGAGCATGTTTGTCATCGACGGTTTGTTCCCAAGCATGTTTGTCATAGAAGGTTTGTTCCCGAACATGTTTGTCATAGAAGGTTTGTTCCCGAGCATGTTTGTCATAAACGGTTAGTTCCCGAACATGTTTGTTATAGAAGGTTTGTTCCCAAGCATGTTTGTCATAGAAGGTTTGTTCCCGAACATGTTTGTCATAGAAGGTTTGTTCCCGAGCATGTTCGTCATAGACGGTTTGTTCCCGAACATGTTTGTCATAGAAGGTTTGTTCCCGAACATGTTCAACATAAACGGTTTTTTCCCGAGCATGTTTGTTATAGCCGGTTTGTCCATGGACATTTTTGTCTAATGGTGGTTTGCCAGAGATGCTGTAGTCATAGACGGTTTGTTCCCGAGCATGTTTGTCATAGAAGGTTTGTTCCCGAGCATGTTTGTCATAAACGGTTAGTTCCCGAGCATGTTTGTCATAGACGGTTTGTTCCCAAGCATGTTTGTCATAGAAGGTTTGTTCCCGAACATGTTTGTCATAGAAGGTTTGTTCCCGAGCATGTTTGTCATGAACGGTTAGTTCCCGAACATGTTCGTCACAGACGGTTTGTTCCCAAGCATGTTTGTCATAGACGGTTTGTTCCCGAGCATGTTTGTCATAGAAGGTTTGTTCCCGAAGATGTTTGTCATAGAAGGTTTGTTCCCGAGCATGTTTGTCATGAGCGGTTAGTTCCCGAACATGTTCGTCACAGACGGTTTTGTTTCCAAGCATGTTTGTCATAGACGGTTTGTTCCCGAGCATGTTTGTCATAGACATTTTGTTCCCGAACAGGTTCGTCATAGACGGTTTGTTCATGGACATTTTTGTTATAAGGTGTTAGTTTCCGACCTATTGTCATAGACGGTTTGTTCCCGAACATGTTCGTCATAGACGATTTGTTTCCGAGCATGTTTGCCATAAATGGTTTGTTACCGAGCATGTTCGTCATAGACAGTCTGTTCCCGAGCTTGTTCGTCATAGACAGTTTGTACCCGAGCATGTTGCTCATAGACGGTTTGTTCTTGCATGTTTGTCTTAAACGGTTAGTTCCCGAAAGTGTTTGTCATAGACGGTTAGTTCCCGAAAATGTTTGTCATGGACGGTTTGTTTCCGAAAGTGTTTGTCATAGACAGTTTGTTCCCGAGCATGCTTGTCATAGATGGTTTGTTCCCGAACACGTTCGTCATACACAGTTTCTTCCCGAGCATGTTTGTCATAGACGGTTTGTCCCCGAACATGTGTGTCATAGACAATTTGTTCCCGAGCATGATTTTCATAGACAGTTTGTTCCCGAGCATGTTTGTCATAGACAGTTTGTTCCCGAACATGTTCGTCATAAACGGTTTGTTCCCGAACATGTTCAACATAGACAGTTTGTTCCCGAACATGTTCGTCATAAACGGTTTGTTCCCGAGCATGTTCGTCATGGACGGTTTGTTCCCGAACATATTCAACATAGACGATTTGTTCCGAACATGTTTGTCATAGACAGTTTGTTCCCGAACATGTTCGTCATAGACAGTTTGTTCCAGAACATGTTCGTCATAGACGGTTTGTTCCCGAGCTTGTTCGTAATGGACGGTTTGTTCCCGAACATGTTCGTCATAAACGGTTTGTTCCCGAGCATGTTCGTCATAGACAGTTTGCTCTCGAACATGTTCGTCATAGACGGTTTGTTCATGGACATTTTTGTCATAAGCTGTTAGTTCCCGACTATGTTTGTCATAGACGGTTTGTTCCCGAGCATGTTCGTCATAGACGGTTTGTTCCCGAGCATTTTCGTCATAGACGGTTTGTTCCCGAACATGTTTGTCATAGACGGTTTGTTCCCGAACATGTTCAACATAAACGTTTTTTTTCCCGAGTATGTTTGTTATAGCCGGTTTTTCCATGGACATTTTTGTCATAGGTGGTTTGCCATAGATGCTGTAGTCATAGAGGGTTTGTTCCCGAGCATGTTTGTCCTAGAAGGTTTGTTCCCGAACATGTTTGTCATAGACGGTTAGTTCCCGAACATGTTCGTCATAGACGGTTTGTTTCCGAACATGTCCGTCATAGACGGTTTGTTCCCAATCATTTTTGTCATAGACGGTTTGTTTATGGACATTTTTGTCATAAGCTGTTAGTTCCCGACCATGTTTGTCATAGACTGTTTGTTCCCGAACATGTTCGTCATAGACGATTTGTTTCCGAGCATGCTTGCCATAGACGGTTTTTTCCAGAACATGTTTGTCATAGACGGTTTGTTCCCGAGCATGTTTGTCATAGAAGGTTTGTTCCCGAGCATGTTTGTCATAAACGGTTAGTTCCCGAACATGTTTGTTATAGAAGGTTTGTTCCCAAGCATGTTTGTCATAGAAGGTTTGTTCCCGAACATGTTTGTCATAGAAGGTTTGTTCCCGAGCATGTTCGTCATAGACGGTTTGTTCCCGAACATGTTTGTCATAGAAGGTTTGTTCCCGAACATTTTCAACATAAACGTTTTTTTCCCGAGTATGTTTGTTATAGCCGGTTTTTCCATGGACATTTTTGTCATAGGTGGTTTGCCATAGATGCTGTAGTCATAGAGGGTTTGTTCCCGAGCATGTTTGTCCTAGAAGGTTTGTTCCCGAACATGTTTGTCATAGACGGTTAGTTCCGGAACATGTTCGTCATAGACGGTTTGTTTCCGAACATTTCCGTCATAGACGGTTTGTTCCCAATCATTTTTGTCATAGACGGTTTGTTCATGGACATTTTTGTCATAAGCTGTTAGTTCCCGACCATGCTTGTCATAGACTGTTTGTTCTCGAACATGTTCGTCATAGACGATTTGTTTCCGAGCATGCTTGCCATAAATGGTTTGTTACCGAGCATGTTCGTCATAGACAGTTTGTTCCCGAGCATGTTCGTCATAGACAGTTTGTTCCCGAACATGTTTGTCATAGACGGTTTGTTCCCGAACATGTTCGTCATAGACAGTTTGTTCCCGAGCATGTTTGTCATAGACAGTTTGTTCCCGAGCATGTTCGTCATAGACAGTTTGTTCCCGAGCATGTTCACCATAGACAGTGTGTTCCCGAACATGTTTGTCATAGAGGGTTTGTTCCCGAACATGTTCGACATAGACGGTTTGTTCCCGAACATGTTTGTCATAGACAGTTTGTTCATGGGCATTTTTGTCATAGGTGGTTTGCCATATATGCTGTATTCATAGACGGTTTGTTCCCGAACATGGTTGTCATAGACGGTTTGTTCCCGAACATGTTCAACATAAACGGTTTTTTCCCGAGCATGTTTGTCCTAGCCGATTTGTCCATGGACATTTTGTCATAGGTGGTTTGCCATAGATGCTGTAATCATAGACGGTTTGTTCCCGAGCATGTTTGTCATAGAAGGCTTGTTGCCGAGCATGTTCGTCACAGACGGTTTGTTCTCTAGCATGTTTGTCATGGACGGTTTGTTCCCGAACATGTTCGTCACAGACGGTTTGTTCCCTAGCATGTTTGTCATGGACGGTTTGTTCCCGAGCATGTTTGTCATAGACATTTTGTTCCCGAACATGTTTGTCATAAACGGTAAGTTCTCGAGCATGTTCGTCATAGACAGTTTGTTCCCGAACATGTTTGTCATAGACAGTTTAATCCCGAACATGTTCAACATAAACGGTTTTTTCCCGAGCATGTTTGTTATAGCCGGTTTGTCCATGGACATTTTTGTCATAGGTGGTTTGCCAGCGATGCTGTAGTCATAGACGGTTTGTTCCCGAGCATGTTTGTCATAGAAGGTTTGTTCCCGAGCATGTTTGTCATAAACGGTTAGTTCCCGAGCATGTTTGTCATAGACGGTTTGTTCCCAAGCATGTTTGTCATAGAAGGTTTGTTCCCGAACATGTTTGTCATAGAAGGTTTGTTCCCGAGCATGTTTGTCATAAACGGTTAGTTCCCGAACATGTTTGTTATAGAAGGTTTGTTCCCAAGCATGTTTGTCATAGAAGGTTTGTTCCCGAACATGTTTGTCATAGAAGGTTTGTTCCCGAGCATGTTCGTCATAGACGGTTTGTTCCCAAGCATGTTTGTCATAGAAGGTTTGTTCCCGAACATGTTTGTCATAGAAGGTTTGTTCCCGAGCATGTTTGTCATAAATGGTTTGTTACCACGCATGTTCGTCATAGACAGTTTGTTCCCGAGCATGTTCGTCATAGACGGTTTATTCTAACATGGTTGTCATAAACGGTTAGTTCCCGAACATGTTCGTCATAGACGGTTTGTTCCCGAACATGTTCGTCATAGACGGTTTGTTCCCGAACATGTTCGTCATAGACGGTTTGTTCCCGAACATGTTCGTCATAGACGGTTTGTTCCCGAGCATGTTTGTCATAGACGGTTTCTCCCCGAACATGTGTGTCATAGAAGGTTTGTTCCCGAACATGTTCGTCATAGACGGTTTGTTCCCGAACATGTTCGTTATAAACGGTTTGTCCTCGAACATGTGTGTCATAGAAGGTTTGTTCCCGAACATGTTCGTCATAGACGGTTTGTTCCCAAGCATGTTTGTCATGGACGGTTAATTCCCGAAAATGTTCGTCATAGACTGTTTGTTCCCAAGAATGTTTGTCATAGACGGTTTGTTGCCGAGCATGTTAGTCATAGACATTTTGATCCCCAAAAATGTTCGTCATAGACGGTTTGTTCATTGCCATTTTTGTCACAAGCTGTTACTTCCCGACCATGTTTTTCTCATAGACGGTTTGTTCCCGAACATGTTCGTCATAGACGGTTTGTTTCCGAGCATGTTTGCCATAAATGGTTTGTTTCCGAGCATGTTCGTCATAAACAGTTTGTTCCCGAGCATGTTCCTCATAGACAGTTTGTTCCCGAACATGTTTGTCATAGACAGTTTGCTCCCGAACATGTTCAACATTAACGGTTTCTTCCCGAGCATGTTTGTCATCGCCGGTTTGTCCATGGGCATTTTTGTCATAGGTGGTTTTGCCATAGATGCTGTATTCATAAACGGTTAGTTCCCGCAAATGTTTGTCATAGACGGTTAGTTCCCGAAAATGTTTGTCATAGACGGTTTGTTCCCGAAAATGTTTGTCATAGACGGTTTGTTCCCGAGCATGCTTGTCATAGATGGTTTGTTCCCGAACATGTTCGTCATACACAGTTTCTTCCCGAGCATGTTTGTCATAGACGGTTTGTCCCCGAACATGTGTGTCATAGACAATTTGTTCCCAAGCATGTTTTTCATAGACAGTTTGTTCCCGAACATGTTCAACATAGACAGTTTGTTCCGACCATGTTTGTCATAGACAGTTTGTTCCCGAACATGTTCGTCATAGACAGTTTGTTCCCGAACATGTTCGTTTTAGACAGTTTTTTCACCGAATATGCTTGTCATAGACCGTTTGACCATGGACATTTTTGTCATAGGTGGTTTGCCACGAACGCAATAGTCATAGGCGGTCTGTCCCTATACATTTTTGTCATTGACGGTTTGCCGATGGTCATTTTTGATGCTGTTATCATAGACGGTTTGTTCCCGAAAATGTTTGTCATAGACGGTTAATTCCCAAACATATTCGTCATAGACAGTTTGTTCCCGAGCATGTTTATCATAGACGGTTAGTTCCCGAGCATGTTCGTCATAGACAGTTTGTTCCCGAACATGTTTGTCATAGACAGTTTGTTCCCGAACATGTTTGCCATAGACAGTTTGTTCCCGAACATGTTCAACATAGACAGTTTGTTCCCGAACATGTTTGTCATAGACAGTTTGTTCCCGAACATGTTCAACATAGACAGTTTGTTCCCGAACGTGTTTGTCATAGACAGTTTGTTCCCGAACATGGTCAACATGGACGGTTAGTTCCCGAACATTTTTAACATAGACGGTTTGTTCCCGAACATGTTTGTCATAAACGGTTTGTTCCCGAACATGTTTGTCATAGACAGTTTGTTCCCGAACATATTCAACATAGACGGTTTGTTCCCGAACATGTTTGTCATAGACAGTTTGCTCCCGAACATGTTTGTCAGAGACAGTTTGTTCCCGAACATGTTCGTCATAGACGGTTTGTTCCCGAACATGTTCGTCATAGACGGTTTGTTCATGGACATTTTTGTCATAAGCTGTTAGTTCCCGACTATGTTTGTCATAGACGGTTTGTTCCCGAGCATGTTCGTCATAGACGGTTTGTTCCCGAGCATTTTCGTCATAGACGGTTTGTTCCCGAACATGTTTGTCATAGACGGTTTGTTCCCGAACATGTTCAACATAAACGTTTTTTTTCCCGAGTATGTTTGTTATAGCCGGTTTTGCCATGGACATTTTTGTCATAGGTGGTTTGCCATAGATGCTGTAGTCATAGAGGGTTTGTTCCCGAGCATGTTTGTCCTAGAAGGTTTGTTCCCGAACATGTTTGTCATAGACGGTTAGTTCCCGAACATGTTCGTCATAGACGGTTTGTTTCCGAACATGTCCGTCATAGACGGTTTGTTCCCAATCATTTTTGTCATAGACGGTTTGTTTATGGACATTTTTGTCATAAGCTGTTAGTTCCCGACCATGTTTGTCATAGACTGTTTGTTCCCGAACATGTTCGTCATAGACGATTTGTTTCCGAGCATGCTTGCCATAGACGGTTTTTTCCAGAACATGTTTGTCATAGACGGTTTGTTCCCGAGCATGTTTGTCATAGAAGGTTTGTTCCCGAGCATGTTTGTCATAAACGGTTAGTTCCCGAACATGTTTGTTATAGAAGGTTTGTTCCCAAGCATGTTTGTCATAGAAGGTTTGTTCCCGAACATGTTTGTCATAGAAGGTTTGTTCCCGAGCATGTTCGTCATAGACGGTTTGTTCCCGAACATGTTTGTCATAGAAGGTTTGTTCCCGAACATGTTCAACATAAACGTTTTTTTCCCGAGTATGTTTGTTATAGCCGGTTTTTCCATGGACATTTTTGTCATAGGTGGTTTGCCATAGATGCTGTAGTCATAGAGGGTTTGTTCCCGAGCATGTTTGTCCTAGAAGGTTTGTTCCCGAACATGTTTGTCATAGACGGTTAGTTCCGGAACATGTTCGTCATAGACGGTTTGTTTCCGAACATTTCCGTCATAGACGGTTTGTTCCCAATCATTTTTGTCATAGACGGTTTGTTCATGGACATTTTTGTCATAAGCTGTTAGTTCCCGACCATGCTTGTCATAGACTGTTTGTTCTCGAACATGTTCGTCATAGACGATTTGTTTCCGAGCATGCTTGCCATAAATGGTTTATTACCGAGCATGTTCGTCATAGACAGTTTGTTCCCGAGCATGTTCGTCATAGACAGTTTGTTCCCGAACATGTTTGTCATAGACGGTTTGTTCCCGAACATGTTCGTCATAGACAGTTTGTTCCCGAGCATGTTTGTCATAGACAGTTTGTTCCCGAGCATGTTCGTCATAGACAGTTTGTTCCCGAGCATGTTCACCATAGACAGTGTGTTCCCGAACATGTTTGTCATAGAGGGTTTGTTCCCGAACATGTTCGACATAGACGGTTTGTTCCCGAACATGTTTGTCATAGACAGTTTGTTCATGGGCATTTTTGTCATAGGTGGTTTGCCATATATGCTGTATTCATAGACGGTTTGTTCCCGAGCATGTTCGTCATAGACGGTTTGTTCCCGAGCATGTTTGTCATGGACGGTTTGTTCCCAAGCATGTTTGTCATGGACGGTTAGTTCCCAAGCATGTTTGTCATGGAGGGTTTGTTCCCGAAAATGTTCGTCACCGACGGTTTGTTCCCAAGCATGTTTGTCATAGACGGTTTGTTCCCGAACATGTTCGTCATAGACGGTTTGTTCCCGAACATGTTTGTCATAGACGGTTTGTTCCCGAACATGTTCAACATAAGCGGTTTTTTCCCGAGCATGTTTGTCCTAGCCGATTTGTCCATGGACATTTTGTCATAGGTGGTTTGCCATAGATGCTGTAATCATAGACGGTTTGTTCCCGAGCATGTTTGTCATAGAAGGCTTGTTGCCGAGCATGTTCGTCACAGACGGTTTGTTCCCTAGCATGTTTGTCATGGACGGTTTGTTCCCGAACATGTTCGTCACAGACGGTTTGTTCCCTAGCATGTTTGTCATGGACGGTTTGTTCCCGAGCATGTTTGTCATAGACATTTTGTTCCCGAACATGTTTGTCATAAACGGTAAGTTCTCGAGCATGTTCGTCATAGACAGTTTGTTCCCGAACATGTTTGTCATAGACAGTTTAATCCCGAACATGTTCAACATAAACGGTTTTTTCCGAGCATGTTTGTTATAGCCGGTTTGTCCATGGACATTTTTGTCATAGGTGGTTATGCCAGCGATGCTGTAGTCATAGACGGTTTGTTCCCGAGCATGTTTGTCATAGAAGGTTTGTTCCCGAGCATGTTTGTCATAAACGGTTAGTTCCCGAGCATGTTTGTCATCGACGGTTTGTTCCCAAGCATGTTTGTCATAGAAGGTTTGTTCCCGAACATGTTTGTCATAGAAGGTTTGTTCCCGAGCATGTTTGTCATAAACGGTTAGTTCCCGAACATGTTTGTTATAGAAGGTTTGTTCCCAAGCATGTTTGTCATAGAAGGTTTGTTCCCGAACATGTTTGTCATAGAAGGTTTGTTCCCGAGCATGTTCGTCATAGACGGTTTGTTCCCGAACATGTTTGTCATAGAAGGTTTGTTCCCGAACATGTTCAACATAAACGGTTTTTTCCCGAGCATGTTTGTTATAGCCGGTTTGTCCATGGACATTTTTGTCTAATGGTGGTTTGCCAGAGATGCTGTAGTCATAGACGGTTTGTTCCCGAGCATGTTTGTCATAGAAGGTTTGTTCCCGAGCATGTTTGTCATAAACGGTTAGTTCCCGAGCATGTTTGTCATAGACGGTTTGTTCCCAAGCATGTTTGTCATAGAAGGTTTGTTCCCGAACATGTTTGTCATAGAAGGTTTGTTCCCGAGCATGTTTGTCATGAACGGTTAGTTCCCGAACATGTTCGTCACAGACGGTTTGTTCCCAAGCATGTTTGTCATAGACGGTTTGTTCCCGAGCATGTTTGTCATAGAAGGTTTGTTCCCGAAGATGTTTGTCATAGAAGGTTTGTTCCCGAGCATGTTTGTCATGAGCGGTTAGTTCCCGAACATGTTCGTCACAGACGGTTTTGTTTCCAAGCATGTTTGTCATAGACGGTTTGTTCCCGAGCATGTTTGTCATAGACATTTTGTTCCCGAACAGGTTCGTCATAGACGGTTTGTTCATGGACATTTTTGTTATAAGGTGTTAGTTTCCGACCTATTGTCATAGACGGTTTGTTCCCGAACATGTTCGTCATAGACGATTTGTTTCCGAGCATGTTTGCCATAAATGGTTTGTTACCGAGCATGTTCGTCATAGACAGTCTGTTCCCGAGCTTGTTCGTCATAGACAGTTTGTACCCGAGCATGTTGCTCATAGACGGTTTGTTCTTGCATGTTTGTCTTAAACGGTTAGTTCCCGAAAGTGTTTGTCATAGACGGTTAGTTCCCGAAAATGTTTGTCATGGACGGTTTGTTTCCGAAAGTGTTTGTCATAGACAGTTTGTTCCCGAGCATGCTTGTCATAGATGGTTTGTTCCCGAACACGTTCGTCATACACAGTTTCTTCCCGAGCATGTTTGTCATAGACGGTTTGTCCCCGAACATGTGTGTCATAGACAATTTGTTCCCGAGCATGATTTTCATAGACAGTTTGTTCCCGAGCATGTTTGTCATAGACAGTTTGTTCCCGAACATGTTCGTCATAAACGGTTTGTTCCCGAACATGTTCAACATAGACAGTTTGTTCCCGAACATGTTCGTCATAAACGGTTTGTTCCCGAGCATGTTCGTCATGGACGGTTTGTTCCCGAACATATTCAACATAGACGATTTGTTCCGAACATGTTTGTCATAGACAGTTTGTTCCCGAACATGTTCGTCATAGACAGTTTGTTCCAGAACATGTTCGTCATAGACGGTTTGTTCCCGAGCTTGTTCGTAATGGACGGTTTGTTCCCGAACATGTTCGTCATAAACGGTTTGTTCCCGAGCATGTTCGTCATAGACAGTTTGCTCTCGAACATGTTCGTCATAGACGGTTTGTTCATGGACATTTTTGTCATAAGCTGTTAGTTCCCGACTATGTTTGTCATAGACGGTTTGTTCCCGAGCATGTTCGTCATAGACGGTTTGTTCCCGAGCATTTTCGTCATAGACGGTTTGTTCCCGAACATGTTTGTCATAGACGGTTTGTTCCCGAACATGTTCAACATAAACGTTTTTTTTCCCGAGTATGTTTGTTATAGCCGGTTTTTCCATGGACATTTTTGTCATAGGTGGTTTGCCATAGATGCTGTAGTCATAGAGGGTTTGTTCCCGAGCATGTTTGTCCTAGAAGGTTTGTTCCCGAACATGTTTGTCATAGACGGTTAGTTCCCGAACATGTTCGTCATAGACGGTTTGTTTCCGAACATGTCCGTCATAGACGGTTTGTTCCCAATCATTTTTGTCATAGACGGTTTGTTTATGGACATTTTTGTCATAAGCTGTTAGTTCCCGACCATGTTTGTCATAGACTGTTTGTTCCCGAACATGTTCGTCATAGACGATTTGTTTCCGAGCATGCTTGCCATAGACGGTTTTTTCCAGAACATGTTTGTCATAGACGGTTTGTTCCCGAGCATGTTTGTCATAGAAGGTTTGTTCCCGAGCATGTTTGTCATAAACGGTTAGTTCCCGAACATGTTTGTTATAGAAGGTTTGTTCCCAAGCATGTTTGTCATAGAAGGTTTGTTCCCGAACATGTTTGTCATAGAAGGTTTGTTCCCGAGCATGTTCGTCATAGACGGTTTGTTCCCGAACATGTTTGTCATAGAAGGTTTGTTCCCGAACATGTTCAACATAAACGTTTTTTTCCCGAGTATGTTTGTTATAGCCGGTTTTTCCATGGACATTTTTGTCATAGGTGGTTTGCCATAGATGCTGTAGTCATAGAGGGTTTGTTCCCGAGCATGTTTGTCCTAGAAGGTTTGTTCCCGAACATGTTTGTCATAGACGGTTAGTTCCGGAACATGTTCGTCATAGACGGTTTGTTTCCGAACATTTCCGTCATAGACGGTTTGTTCCCAATCATTTTTGTCATAGACGGTTTGTTCATGGACATTTTTGTCATAAGCTGTTAGTTCCCGACCATGCTTGTCATAGACTGTTTGTTCTCGAACATGTTCGTCATAGACGATTTGTTTCCGAGCATGCTTGCCATAAATGGTTTGTTACCGAGCATGTTCGTCATAGACAGTTTGTTCCCGAGCATGTTCGTCATAGACAGTTTGTTCCCGAACATGTTTGTCATAGACGGTTTGTTCCCGAACATGTTCGTCATAGACAGTTTGTTCCCGAGCATGTTTGTCATAGACAGTTTGTTCCCGAGCATGTTCGTCATAGACAGTTTGTTCCCGAGCATGTTCACCATAGACAGTGTGTTCCCGAACATGTTTGTCATAGAGGGTTTGTTCCCGAACATGTTCGACATAGACGGTTTGTTCCCGAACATGTTTGTCATAGACAGTTTGTTCATGGGCATTTTTGTCATAGGTGGTTTGCCATATATGCTGTATTCATAGACGGTTTGTTCCCGAACATGTTTGTCATAGACGGTTTGTTCCCGAACATGTTCAACATAAACGGTTTTTTCCCGAGCATGTTTGTCCTAGCCGATTTGTCCATGGACATTTTGTCATAGGTGGTTTGCCATAGATGCTGTAATCATAGACGGTTTGTTCCCGAGCATGTTTGTCATAGAAGGCTTGTTGCCGAGCATGTTCGTCACAGACGGTTTGTTCTCTAGCATGTTTGTCATGGACGGTTTGTTCCCGAACATGTTCGTCACAGACGGTTTGTTCCCTAGCATGTTTGTCATGGACGGTTTGTTCCCGAGCATGTTTGTCATAGACATTTTGTTCCCGAACATGTTTGTCATAAACGGTAAGTTCTCGAGCATGTTCGTCATAGACAGTTTGTTCCCGAACATGTTTGTCATAGACAGTTTAATCCCGAACATGTTCAACATAAACGGTTTTTTCCCGAGCATGTTTGTTATAGCCGGTTTGTCCATGGACATTTTTGTCATAGGTGGTTTGCCAGCGATGCTGTAGTCATAGACGGTTTGTTCCCGAGCATGTTTGTCATAGAAGGTTTGTTTCCGAGCATGTTTGTCATAAACGGTTAGTTCCCGAGCATGTTTGTCATAGACGGTTTGTTCCCAAGCATGTTTGTCATAGAAGGTTTGTTCCCGAACATGTTTGTCATAGAAGGTTTGTTCCCGAGCATGTTTGTCATAAACGGTTAGTTCCCGAACATGTTTGTTATAGAAGGTTTGTTCCCAAGCATGTTTGTCATACAAGGTTTGTTCCCGAACATGTTTGTCATAGAAGGTTTGTTCCCGAGCATGTTCGTCATAGACGGTTTGTTCCCGAACATGTTTGTCATAGAAGGTTTGTTCCCGAACATGTTCAACATAAACGGTTTTTTCCCGAGCATGTTTGTTATAGCCGGTTTGTCCATGGACATTTTTGTCTAATGGTGGTTTGCCAGAGATGCTGTAGTCATAGACGGTTTGTTCCCGAGCATGTTTGTCATAGAAGGTTTGTTCCCGAGCATGTTTGTCATAAACGGTTAGTTCCCGAGCATGTTTGTCATAGACGGTTTGTTCCCAAGCATGTTTGTCATAGAAGGTTTGTTCCCGAACATGTTTGTCATAGACAGTTTGTTCCCGAACATGTTCGTCATAAACGGTTTGTTCCCGAACATGTTCAACATAGACAGTTTGTTCCCGAACATGTTCGTCATAAACGGTTTGTTCCCGAGCATGTTCGTCATGGACGGTTTGTTCCCGAACATATTCAACATAGACGATTTGTTCCGAACATGTTTGTCATAGACAGTTTGTTCCCGAACATGTTCGTCATAGACAGTTTGTTCCAGAACATGTTCGTCATAGACGGTTTGTTCCCGAGCTTGTTCGTAATGGACGGTTTGTTCCCGAACATGTTCGTCATAAACGGTTTGTTCCCGAGCATGTTCGTCATAGACAGTTTGCTCTCGAACATGTTCGTCAAAGACGGTTAGTTCCCAAGCATGTTCAACATAGACGGTTTGTTCCCGAACATGTTCGTCATAGACAGTTTGTTCCCGAACATGTTCGTCATAGACAGTTTGTTCCCGAACATGTTCAACATAGACGGTTTGTTCCCGATCGTGTTTGTCATAAACGGTTTGTTCCAGAACATGTTTGTCATAGACAGTTTGTTCCCGAACATATTCAACATAGACGGTTTGTTCCCGAACATGTTTGCCATAGACAGTTTGTTCCTGAACATGTTCAACAGAGACAGTTTGTTCCCGAACATGTTTGTCATAGACAGTTTGTTCCCGAACATGTTCGTCATAGACGGTTTGTTCCCGAGCATGTTCGTCATGGACGGTTAGTTCCCGAACATATTCAACATAGACGATTTGTTCCCGAACATGTTTGTCATAGACAGTTTGTTCCCGAACATGTTCGTCATAGACAGTTTGTTCCAGAACATGTTCGTCATAGACGGTTTGTTCCCGAGCTTGTTTGTAATGGACAGTTTGTTCCCGAACATGTTCGTCATAAACGGTTTGTTCCCGAGCATGTTCGTCATAGAAAGTTTGCTCCCGAACATGTTCGTCAAAAACGGTTAGTTCCCAAGCATGTTTGTCATAGACAGTTAGTTCCCGAACATGTTCGTCATAGACGGGTCATAGACAGTTTGCTCCCGAACATGTTCAACATAGACGGTTTGTTCCCGAACATGTTCGTCATAGACAGTTTGTTCCCGAACATGTTCGTCAAAGACAGTTTGTTCCCGAACATGTTTGTCATAGACGGTTTGTTCCCGAGCATGTTCGTCATGTACGGTTTGTTCCCGAAAATGTTCGTCATAAACGGTTTGTTCCCGAGCATGTTCGTCATAGACAGTTTGCTCCCGAACATGTTCGTCATAGACGGTTAGTTCCCGAGCATGTTTGTCATAGACAGTTAGTTCCCGAACATGTTCGTCATAGACTGTTTGTTCATGGACATTTTTGTCAAAGGCAGTTAGTTCCCGAGCACGTATGTCATAGACGGTTTGTTCCCGAACATGTTCGTCATAGACGGTTTTTTCCCGAGCATGTTTGTCATAGCCGGTTTGTCCATGGACATTTTTGTCATAGGTGGTTTGCCATAGATGCTGTAGTCATAGACGGTTTGTTCCCGAGCATGCTTTTCCTAGAAGGTTTGTTCCCGAGCATGATTGTCATGGACGATTAGTTCCCGAACATGTTCGTCACAGACGGTTTGTTCCCAAGCATGTTTGTCATAGACGGTTTGTTCCCGAGCATGTTTGCCATAGACATTTTGTTCCCGAACATGTTCGTCATAGAGGGTTTGTTCATGGACATTTTTGTCATAAGCTGTTAGTTCCCGACTATGTTTGTCATAGACGGTTTGTTCCCGAACATGCTCGTCATAGACGGTTTTTTCCAGAGCATGTTTGTCATAGACGGTTTGTTCCCGAACATGTTCAACATAAACGGTTTTTTCCGAGCATGTTTGTTATAGCCGGTTTGTCCATGGACATTTTTGTCATAGGTGCTTTGCCATAGATGCTGTAGTCATAGACGGTTTGTTCCCGAACATGTTTGTCATAAACAGTTTGTTCCCGAGCATGTTTGTCATAGACGGTTTGTTCCCGAATATGTTCGGCATAGACGGTTTGATTCCGAACATGTTCGTCATAGACGTTTTGTTCCCAATCATGTTTGTCATGGACGGTTAGTTCCCGAGCATGTTTGTCTAGACGGTTTGTTCCCAATCATGTTTGTCATGAACGGTTAGTTCTTGAACATGTTTGTCATAGACGGTTTGTTCCCGAGCATGTTTGTCATAGACGGTTTGTCCCCGAACATGTGTGTCATAGACAATTTGTTTCCGAACATGTTCGTCATAGACGGTTTGTTCATGGACATTTGTGTCATAAACGGTTTTCCCCCGAGCATGTTTGTCATAGCCGATTTTTCCATGGGCATTTTTGTCATAGGTGGTTTGCCATAGATGCTGTATTCATAGACGGTTTGTTCCCGAGCATGTTCGTCCTAGACGGTTTGTTCCCGAACATGTTCGTCATAGACGGTTTGTTCCCGAACATGTTTGTCATAGACGGTTTGTTCCCGAACATGTTCAACATAAACGGTTTTTTTCCCGAGCATGTTTGTCATAGCCGGTTTGTCCATGGACATTTTTGTCATAGGTGGTTTGCCATAGATGCTGTATTCATAGACGGTTTGTTCCCGAACATGTTCGTCATAGAAGGTTTGTTCCCGAGCATGTTTGTCATGAACGGTTAGTTCCCGAACATGTTCGTCACAGACGGTTTGTTCCCAAGCATGTTTGTCATAGACGGTTTGTTCCCGAGCATGTTTGTCATAGACATTTTGTTCCCGAACATGTTCGTCATAGACGGTTTATTCGTGGACATTTTTGTCATAAGCTGCTAGTTTCCGACCATGTTTGTCATAGACGGTTTGTTCCCGAGCATATTCGTCATAGACGGTTTGTTCCCGAGCATGTTTGTCATAGACGGTTTGTTCTAACATGTTTGTCATAAACGGTTAGTTCCTGAAAATGTTTGTCATAGACGGTTTGTTCCCGAAAAATGTTTGTCATAGACGGTTTGTTCCCGAGCATGCTTGTCATAGATGGTTTGTTCCCGAACATGTTCGTCATACACAGTTTCTTCCCGAGCATGTTTGTCATAGACGGTTTGTCCCCGAACATGTGTGTCATAGACAATTTGTTCCCGAGCATGTTCAACATAGTCAGTTTGTTCCGACCATGTTTGTCATAGACAGTTAGTTCCCGAACATGTTTGTCATTGACAGTTTGTTCCTGGACATGTTTGTCATAGACAGTTTGTTCCCGAACATGTTCGTTTTAGACAGTTTTTTCCCGAATATGTTTGTCATAGAGCGTTTGACCATGGACATTTTTGCCATAGGTGGTTTGCCACAAACGCATTAGTCATAGGCGGTCTGTCCTTAGACATTTTTGTCATTGACGGTTTGCCTATGGTCATTTTTGATGCTGTAGTCATAGACGGTTTGTTCCCGAACATGTCTGTCATAGACGGTTAGTTCCCGAACATATTCGTCATAGACGGTTTGTTCCCGAGCATGTTTGTCATAAACGGTTAGTTCCCGAACATATTCGTCATAGACGGTTTGTTCCCGAGCATGTTTGTCATAAACGGTTAGCTTCCGAACATGTTTGTCATAAACGGTTAGTTCCCGAACATGTTTGTCATAGACGGTTAGTTCCCGAACATGTTTGTCATAGACGGTTAGTTCCCGAACATTTTGTCATAGACGGTTTGTTCCCGAACATATTCGTCAAAGACGGTTTGTTCCCGAGCATGTTTGTCATAAACGGTTAGTTCCCGAACATATTCGTCATAGACGGTTTGTTCCCGAACATGTTTGTCATAGACGGTTAGTTCCCGAACATATTCGTCATAGACGGTTTGTTCCCGAGCGTGTTTGTCATAGACGGTTTGTTCCCGAGCATGTTTGTCATAGACGGTTAGTTCCCGAACATATTTGTCATAGACGGTTTGTTCCAGAGCATGTTTGTCATAGACAGTTTGTTCCCGAACATGTTCGTCATAGACGGTTTGTTCCCGAGCATGTTTGTCATAGACGGTTTGTTCCCGAATATGTTAGTCATGGACGGTTTGTTCATGGACAATTTTGTCATAAGCGGTTAGTTCCCGACCATGTTTGTTTGTTCCCGAACATGTTCGTCATAAACATTTTTTCCCGAGCATGTTTATCATAGACAGTTTGTTTCCGAACATGTTCGTCATAGACAGTTGGTTCCCGAACATGTTCGTCATAGACGGTTTGTTCCCGAGCATGTTTGTCATAAACGGTTTGTCCATGGACATTTTTGCCATAGGTGGTTTGCCACGAACGCATTAGTCATAGGCTGTTCGTCCCTAGACATTTTTGTCATTGACGGTTTGCCGATGGTCATTTTTGTCATAGGTGGTTTGCCATAGATGCTGTAATCATAAACGGTTTGTCCTTGGACATTTTGGTCGTAGACGGTATACTAATGGATGTATTTATCGTAGTCGATTTGCCATAGCAGTTTTATTTATTGACTGGTGGCCCATGGAATATTTTTTTCACATACAACAGCGCTTGTGTTGCCGAATCCAACAATTAATTATGTTATATTGTCTTCCCTCCCATCATGCAGAATCACGCTTGCATTCATGCTAGTCGATAACATGTTCTGCAACAAATACCACAGAGAAAATATCACCTCATATACTATTATTTAAAAGTTGCCATAACAACCATAAAGTCCCTTGCGAAGGCGACTGATTGAAAGGTCGCACTTAAAAACATCATATAGGCATTAACTTGGTGGAAACCCGATACATCATTTTCGCTAGAATCACGTGTGTGGCGAGGGGCATTGGGACATCATGTCTGTAAACGATCGCTTTACTGTAAGGTTAAGTAACATAAGATGTACAGTCTTTATGAGGGAGAGGACTACATCGCACTGTATTTCACCTATAAACATAATAATGTAATACCGTAATTATGTTATTGGGTCAGTACACATGTGTAGTGCTGTGATATTTCATAGTATAGAACAACGCTCTTTGGGCGAGAATTAGAAGAAACCTAGTTATTTATTTATGAAAGTGAGATAAATAGAAATAGGTTTTATATATCTTTCCGATAACCTTACATCGGTTTGTCTTAGTCACGGAATATGATTTGAAAATAGGAAATTTTATAAATATAATAATACAATGCATGAAATAATATATAATTATCTACCATAGCGCGTAAGTTAATTTTATCTGTTTCATAATTTTTGAAAATTTAGACAATTTAGATTCGTTTCCACATTCAAAACTTGTAATTTTCCATAATTAGTTTACAAAAGATTGACACCAATTACAAATAACACATAAAACTGTGACTTAAAACAGGAGAACAAAATGTGGTCAACAATTAAACATTGGCATCATACTCAGTATCTATAATTATAACTAATTATCAACTGTTTGCTGAAAGTAATGGCGGGTGAAGTGAATTTTAGATATCATTTAAAATATAATGTTTCTGTCTCATTATGTTTATAATGGTATGTGAAAGGAATTTTAGATATCGTTTATAACATATACTATTACTGTCTTCCACATGTCAATTATGGCATGTGGAATTAATTTTAAATATCATTTATAACATATTCTATTACTGTCTTCCACATGTCAATTATGGCATGTGGAATTAATTTTAAATATAATTTATAACAAACACTATACATAGCTGCCAAGGGTTTATAAAGCATAAGAGTGAGATCAAAGACCTTTAAAGGGGGGTATGTGGGGCGACGCCCCCTTTAGGCTGAAAACATACTATTTTATGGGTATGAACCCTGCTTGTCACCATGTTTCTGCTGAGATCAAAACCCTTAACTGTAACAGGATTCATTTTGGTCAAATCACTGTCATTACTTCCATCGGTTGCCAAAGAGAATGGACTCGACTTCATCTTTGTGACTAGCTCCTCATGAAAACTTGGTGCTAGTGCACCATTCAAAATGCAAAATGTTTGGGTTTTTTGCACATTAATATAGTTTAGCAATTTGGGAGTCCGGAAACATACTACGAAACAGAGGTCCGCATTTGTCAGCAACCGCTATGGGGATATTGTTTTCGACGATAAAATTTGTCATTAAAACCTCAGCTCGTGATATTTTAAGTCACTGGTCGTTCTTTGGCAAAAAGCTTATTTTGGGATGCTTTTGCAAAGAGGAAGCTTTGTCAGTGTGTGATTTTGTGGCAACATGGCGTTTAACGTCGGCCTCACTTTGATGCGCACAGCTGAATTCTCTTGAGCAAACGAGGCAAAAGAAATGCGTAGACAAGCTTGTAGCCTTAACTGGGTATGTAGCTGACCATTGTTGATCATCAAATTTTGTGCTGTACGCTGCTGCACCAGAAAGTTTTTTCGATCGTTTTCTAGGTGGACTTTTGTCCATTTTGACAGATGACACTTAACGTAATGGTTTAAATAGAACCTTTACACCGGTAGTTTGTTTACGCTGACGACAGAAAAATAAGCCAATGAAAATCGGCATTCTATCCCCAGTGTAATTTCATTAGTTATTCAATGTTTACAAGACTCTGCGCTTGATTTTTGGCCAGTAAATCGATTGAACAACGCAAAATTTCGGACAAAATAAACAGAAAAACTTTTGAATACACTGGAGATGTTGTATGCGTGAGTTTTGAGTATTTAGGCGTGAGAGCGTGATTTGAGGTTCAAAAGCGTGACTCCCACGCCGAAAGCGTGAGACTTGACAGGTCTGACTATACAGTCTTCCACATGTAAATTATGGCATGTGGAATTAATTTTAGATATAATTTATAATAAACACTATACCGTCTTCCACACGTAAATTATGGCATAAAAATGAATTTTAAACATAATTTATAACAAACGCTATAACTGTCATCTACACGTAAATTATGACATGTGAATTGACTTTTAAATATCATTTACAACATATACTATATCTGTCTTCCACGTGTAAATTATGGCATGCAAAACACAATTTACATATCATTTAAAATTGAAAAATATTACTGGCTTTTGCCTAAAAATGGCTAGAGAAATGTATTTTGTGCTTTAATTTAAAACCGTATAATGTAACTGTCTTTCATCTGCAAAAAATGCCTTTTGAAATGAATTTTAAATATATTTTTATACTTTGACATGTTACGTTCACATTTAATATTGAATTATGAAATGAACTTTAGATATTATCTATCACCGTATGTTCCTGTCCTCCACGTGAAAATAAAATGGCTTGCATGTAATCTATGTTGTCATTTAATTTACCCTGTAAGGATTGTTACTTGTATTTTCTTTGATGAACATTGGACTTTGGTTCCTCAATTCCATCTTCAAATGAACAGTATGTTACATCCATAGACATAAGAAAGATAGACCGGCCATCCTATTGGCTGAGTGCTGATGCGCCATCGTACCATTGGCCGCCATATTAGAGAGCATATCCAGTTGCTGAAAATGGCGTCTGCCATTGCGAGCAATTGGACAACAAAAATTAAAAAAGGTTTATAATGGCCATCAGTGTTTTGCAATCAACTGCAACAATTGTAGAGACCTTGAAACAAGATCTAAGAGGATTACCTTTCACAGGTAAGTAGATTTTTTATTTGTTTATATCAGAGAGAAATCTCGCAACATTGAACTTGCATTTGCTGACTGTCACTAAGTACTTTCAGTACAGACAGAGCTCTATTTCATCGATCGATCGATCGATCGAGAGAGAGAGAGAGAGAGAGAGAGAGAGAGAGAGAGAGAGAGAGAGAGAGAGAGGGGGGGGGAGAGAGAGAGAGAGAGAGAGAGATGGTACATGCTGTTTATCAGTTCCTTTATGATCCTTGGTCTGTATTTTGTAAACAACTAATGCTGATTTCTTGTTGAAATGATTCTGTTGCGCCCCATGACCGGGCTAAGTACCGGCATTGAGTACATGTAGTCCAAGGTCACAAGACGTTAGGACAAGTACTGTAATATATAGTCGGCTGAGAGTTGATTTTTTTTCATTTAAATGGGATGGTAGATATTATGCAGTAGCCTAGCTACTGGTATTTTCATGTCTGATTTAGCACATACTCAGTACACATACCTTGGACATCTTCTAGTGCCATGAATTGTTCTTAGTATTTAGGTGAGGTTTAGTAAGCTTTTAATAAGCTATACTGGGTAATACAATAGATGGTTATCGATTTTTCACCAAGGTGCGCGCGCACCTGTTTGTCCGCCATCTTTGTGGTAAGGTGAATCAACATATCAGTACCGTGAAAGCGCAGTTTTTTTTTTAATTGACCATTACAGGCAATGAAGACGATGATTAATTCTTGTTGTGTTGTGAAATGTCACAAAATATATAATCCGGATCAGAAATATTTTTTTCTCATTACCAGCCGTCAGTACAAACTAAGGGAAAAGGACGAGAGAACTTTCGGACGTCATACTTTCGCGCTTGAACGGAGCATTCATTGTAGCTAAGCGTTTTTAAGTGTTTTGAATTGCATTAAAAGTCGAAAGAAAATATGTATATTATAATGTTAATTGCTATGTTGTTGTTTATTTTATTGTTTTTATTAAGATACAGATAATTAACAAACAATTAAGAAATATATTGCTTATTTACTGGTCCTAAATAAACTAAAAAGCAACCAACAGTATCGATAATTTCCATCAAGGTCAATTTTAGACAAAATGTTGTCATCAGTGACATAAAAATATGTATGTGCCCCTCAAGATGCTATATGCACAAAATGTACCCCCAGATATTTGAATTTGACCCTTGAAAACTTTGACTGAGGAGTCAATGACCATTGACGTTCAGCGTCTATAGAACGCCCTGTATTGGTTGTAATGTGGTATCCGACAATTTGCTAATATTGTACCCATGTAACAACACATGTTACTAATATTCTTGGAAATTTATACATAATGCTCGAATAAACTTTAGTTAAAGTGAAGACTGTTATTACACTTACTGTATTGTTCGACAGTGTGAAACTTAAAAATATCGCATTAAATGTCCATTATTTTTAAATAGGCACGTTGATGATTTCAGATAGGAAAAACCCTTTATGTAATGACAGGCAATGTGTTTTGCTTTACTTTTTACATGGCTGTAAGAACAAGGTTGGGCGGTAAATTCAACCCCCGGTATTTACCAGTAGTATTTACTGGCATTTACCTGCTGGAAAATACTCCCCAACGTGGCAAATACTACTATTTTTACTTAAAATACTGCAGAAATCTTAATTTAGTTAACTTGAAATAATGTATAATCATATTGATAATTAAATTACTCAGATATTTTAATTAAAATTCTTTTTTAACCTAAAATACACGTGAGAAAGTAATGCTAATCCACCTGCACCTGGCCTTTGACACGCAGGAAGCAAAGCCATATGGTCTAGACTATAAAAACAACAGGTTTCAGACAAGGGGCTGTAAATAGCCAGGGGCAACATGGGCAAAAATAAAATGTCATACATAACCTAGACAGTTTGTATTGGTACAAGTAAATGGTTGTGTATTGAGTATGGCATGAGCTAGAGTGTCAACTGTATGGCTTCATTCCTGAGTAACGTTTTTAATTTCTCTTGTCATCACCACTTCTATAACTTCACTCCACACCATTACCAAGATACTATTCACCATAAAGCCAAAGATCCAGTCCGGAATATAAAACAGCATTTTGCGGGATCTTTACAAGCAAAAATCATTTATTTGAATGCATGAGAGAAAATTGTTTCGTCCAAACTGCCAGAGACCAGCTCTAATAAAGTGTAAGAAACAAACTGTTTTCAGAACGAGCCGGAACTAGCTGTTACAGCTAACTATTTAAAATGGTTTTGCTTTAACATTGACATCAATAAATAATAGCACATAGTGTTTTTATTTTTATCATTGTCCTACCTTTCAGCAAATTTAACAAACTTACATTATGTTAGAATAATAATTTCACAGAAAATTGAATTCAAGTTTCAGTACTTCTTTTAGAACCACACCATTTCTGAATTAAAAACAACACATTTTACGGTAAAAAATATTTAATGACAGTAAATTCATCGATCAATAAACAGGAAAAGCAAAAGCAGACTGCTTAGGAAATTGGAGCATGTAATGGTATTCGATTACATATAATAAATATGACAACCATAACATGGGTTTTAAGGAACTTAAAGCAATGAAAAAATAGTATAACATGATGTAAAGAATTGAAAACAGTACACATAATAAATAACCCTGTTTTAAAACCAAAGTTTAGCAGTGCCCTTGTCCAAGCAGTTGTTGACTTGTAACTCCTCAGCCTCTCAGTGCATGAGTTCGAGTCCTGGTCGTGGAGGTTTACCAGCTAACCTGCAATGCGCAGTGGTTCTACCCTGGCACAAGTCTAGGATCTAGCTCCACCAATAATTAATTGGATGTCGCACTTCGCTGAAACACTAGATAGTTCACTCTGTCTGGATATGCAATGTCCGACTGCAAGTCATCAGGCTGTCGTCGAAGACGAGTACGGATCAAAAGCGATCAAATTAGTCTTCTTCAAGTCCTTTTCACGCACAATAGCTCCAGTGTATTAATATAGTCCTATTGCACTTTGTAACCATTACACACGACATCTTTCGCGAAAAAATCGATTCAATCGTCGAATTGTAGGGACCTAAGCAGACATTAGTAAACAATGGCTTTACCACAAATATGGCCGACCGCATTGCATGCTGGGAAATGTGTGACGTCACACGATAACCATCTATACTTAAATTACCTGTTTATTTTTCAGCTTCCCAAACAAAGACAAGTCGCCTGAACGGCACAGCAGGTGGATTGTAGGTTGTAGAAGGGCTGATGCTACACCTTCCAAGCATGCACTTGTCTGCAGCCAGCACTTCACTGAAGACGTAATTGACCGCATTGGCCAGATAACGAGACTGCGGGGTGGAGCCGTCCCAACAATTGTTGACCTTCCAGTACATCTTCAGGTATTTTATACTATATTTATTTAATTACTGCATTATTGTGACGGTAAGCAAAATTTGTTGTTTGTCTTATACCATTTGAAAATACCATTTGTTATCATTGAAGAAGAAACATTCCTTGAAATTAATACTGTATGGAAAATACTTATAATCAGCTCAGTAATGAGGTAAATATCCATGGCAGCTGAAAACAAACATAATAAAACACCCAGACACAGTTACTTTATAACATGTTTATTATTGACCTTATTATCTTTGTAATTGATTGTAAGTATTATTTATTTATGCAGAAGAAAATGGTTCCTCGCAAAACTCTGACGTCACTGCAAGAGTGCACCACATGACCAAGACTTTAAATTTGCGACAGAACGGAAAAACAATGCAACATAACTCAAACAAAACAGTTCTTTTTAAAAGACAATAAGTACGCGTTTGTAAGAGATACAATATTTTAGTTGAAGTCAACTGAGATAAAGAGAAAGCCCTAAGAAAGCATAGCCTGACAGTGTTAAGTTTTGTACATCTTCACATCCATGTATATATGTGTAGTTGAAAGTCTTCAATTCTGTGGAAGATTTGATCGTAGAATATTTGTCCAATATTTTTGTTTTAATAGACCTGTTGTTGTAAACCAGCAGAATTCTTGTGCATTGTTTAGTAAATTTATACTTATTACAATGATTTTTTAAAGTCTCCAGGACTCATTCTGAGCATAGACATTGTAAAATATTTTTTTATAAAACTCTAATGACTGCTTCATTAAACAAAAATGAACTTGAGATTTTTTATGCTAGTTTGGAAGAATTATGCACACACAAACTATACACATTTTGAGAAAATCAGTTCTTGTCCATGTGATAGAAAAACACTTGTTCCATATTATGCATTTTTATTTACTTCACTGTCATAATACTTTTTCGTGTTGTCCTTTCGAAGAAAAGCAAAGGGATCGCTTTGCCGCTTCATGTTAACCTTTTTATCTTGATCAAGGTGTTCAAATGAACACTCATCTACATGTAGTTAAATTAGAGATTCAACATTATGACTTCTTGAAATCACACATTCTGTGCTCTGGTTCCTTCGAACAAAGATATTATGTTAGCTAATTAAATATGCATTAAGATTCATAGTATTATGAAGCTGTTTTAGTAAACATTTTTGAAAATGACTTATTATTTCAAACATCTTTTTATAAATTAGTATAGTGAGCTGAAATTTAAGTATTTTTAATTTTAGGGCATGCCATGCATGTTACCTTAGTATTCTTCACAAATTAAAAGTATTCTTACCTCAACCAATACCTTTTGCAAATCTTGAGCATTTAACTTTGCTGCGTGAACATTTATTTCGTTAAATGCTTACAGTTTGTATTATAAAAACAAGTGGCATATTTAATATTTATGTTATGATATCACATGTAAATTAGTGATTTTCATTGTTTGGTAATAATATTTAAGTGTATAACTGTGGTCAGAATACAAATTTGTATTGATAATGAGTATAAATAAAAGCTACGAACTGATTGACTTACTAATTTCTTATTGTTGTGTCTTGTGATGTTGATGAATTTGGTGCTGCCACGTGTGAACTAGATAGATCTAGTATTAACGAAAACTATTATCTTAAATAAAACATACACGCCAAGTGTAACCAGTAACTTATGGTACTCAAAACCTCAATCTTTGTAGGTGTACATCTACATGTTTGCATATAAACATGGCCAACATATCAAAGTGATTTTAACGAAAAAATATTAGCTAAGTGTATGCATCATCTTCTGGGATCGTGCAACAAAGTACTGAAAATTCTTATAACTATTTTATTCATATTTTTAAATCCAATATTTGGCCTCAGTCTGCCTAGGCTAGCAGAAATACTTGCTTATATGGTTCTTAACATTAGTTTATCTACCGAGTAGATCTAAATAGTCCGTTATAATTTAAATAAAAGAGAAAAATAACATTACTCTAACTGTAGTATATGTCATCCTGTATAAAAATCATATAAGAGCGATACAATAGGGAAAAATTCCCTATATACTTCTCGATCGTGACATCCAGTCTAGATTCCTACTATGTACAGCATCATGTCTATAAATCAGATCAGGTAAAAATTAATTTAAATAATATGAATTACTATGCATATAAAGACACACAAGATATAAACTACTGCAGAAACTGTGTTGTTTAATACTCTGAAGGAAATAAAAATACATAAAACGCGCAGTGATATCGGAAAATATTCTGCGATTTTCCTTGTATTATCATAGCGTATCTATAGACGCGCTAAACGAATATGCTCTCCAAGATGGCGGCCAAATAGCGCGCGGGTTAGAAATAGCGCGCCCGGTCTATCTATTTATATGTCTATGGTTACATCCATTTTCACTTCTCTCGTCATTTTTGAAAATTCTACTTTCTTTTCTTTTAAAATTGGCTTGTGAAATTAATTTTGGGTTAAATTTAAAACCGTTTAATGTTCCATGTATCAAAAATGCGGTGTAAAATAAATTTTAAATATCATTTCATATGTATAATGTTAAATGTATTTCACATGTGAAAAGGGGGTTTGTGAAATGAACTTTAGATATTATTTATTGCAGTGACGGTAATGTAAAGGTATTTCTTGTGTAAATAATGGCTTATTAATTTTAGATAACAATTTTAAACCGCATAACAATCTTTGTTATTTAAAAAAATGCATTTGATATTTGATATATTATTTTAAACCGTAAAATGTTGCATTCTTTAACATGTATATAACAGTCTGTAAAATAAATATAATAATTTGAAAACCGTAAATAATACTGTCTTTTATATTTAAAAATGGCTAGGTAAATGAACTTCAAATATCATTTAGCACCATATAAATTTACTGTCTTTACCATGTAAAAATGGCTAGTGGATGTAATTGTAGAGACCATTTAACCCCGAAATAATGTCGCCGTCTTTCACATATAAACAAGGCTCGTGAAGATAATTTTTGGTATCAATTTTATCTTATGTCATATAAATATAAGCGTGTGCAGTGAATTTTAGATATAAATTCATATGGATATCATACACATAATTTTAAATTCTATATTATGTATTGTCACATGTAAATAATGGCTCCTGAAGTGACTATTATGGAGCATTTAAACCCGTATAACATTGTTATCTTCCACAAGTGAATAATGGTACGTGTATTGAAAGACCATATATCCACTAATTAAATTGTTTTTATGTGAATTACGCGAACTAGCGTAAAGAGCTTAAATACGTTTAATAAATTAGCAACTGTTCCCGCAATGTCTCAGAAAATTATATACGTTGACCTCATCAGGCTATATTTAGCAAAATCGGAACACCTAGGATTATTTACGAATTATCTCTTGGACGTATGACTGTAAAACTCCGCCAAAATACACATATCGGTACCTATGACGTCATCAAACAACTATGATAAATGTTGTTATTTCTATGGAAAAAACAGTAACACTGTGCCACAGTTGTATACATACAACGAGATGTGAACAGTTAAAATTGATAAATGCAAGAAATAATCCTATACCATACACATACCGATTTTTCGAAGAAGCTTTTTTAAACGTATTCTTCTTCTGGCAAACCAAACGATAGTGATTCAATCGGAACACCTAGGGTAATTCCGTCCTCGGGACAGTCATCCCTCGGATGTATCTGGTGCAATAATAAAAAAATCACGGTCGTTGTGTTCTCCGGAAGAATATGCTTAAAATGTAGTTCGCACAAAACATAAACAATGGCGTCGTTTCACAGCTGTCTTTGCTGCGCCGGGTAAATTAAACTTGGATGATTTAAATTTGAAGCAGCCACAAAGTTAAGTTTTACAGGCATCGTACTATAGTAAGCTGTCATCCGAGCTGCCATCTTTGTTTTGACGTCTGTCACAAAAGAAGTCACAATTAGGAAAATGGCCGAAGTAATCCGACTACCTACATACATCCGAGAGATGATTCGTGAATTATCCGAGGTGTTCCGATTGGATAGCGATTCTGTAGCATCAATGCACCAGACACATCCGAGGGATGATTGTCCCAATCGGAACTCCTTGTGTAATCCCGTCCTAGGGACAATCGTCCCAAGGATGTATCTGGTGCAATGATACATATAGAAATCACGATCGTTTTGTTCGCCGGACGACGGAATAAGAATATGCCTAAAATGAAGTTCGCACCAAACATAAGCAATTGAATCGTTTGATATATGCGTGTCTCCTGCGCTGGCTAAAGTCACACTGGATTGTTTAAATTTGAAGCTTCCACAATCTGAAATTCAGGCATCGTACTGTAGTGAGATGTCGTCCGACCTGCCATCTTTGTTTTGACGTCTGTCGAAAAACTGTAGTCCGATTTGGGGAAATAGCCGAGGTGATCCGACTACCGACATACATCCGAGAGCAATTGGAACTCGTCGGGTAATTTCGTCCTCGGGACAATGATTCGTGAATTATCCGAGGAGTTCCGATTGTAATTACCGTTTATTCGAAATCTGTGGAGACATGGAAGTAAAAAAACTCAACAAACACTTTGTAAAAGGTTTTATTTATTTATTTTCTTTTCTTAAGAGACATTCCTCCACCTATCGGTGTAGAAACGATCAGGTCTGCTCTCTCTATCAATGTTACGTTATACTTGATCTGTAAGGTTGGCATGGTTTCGATTTTGACATTTCTGTCTTAAGGAGCAAAAAATAATAACTGTTGGTCTATGAAGCATTAGATCACGGGTTCCCATGATTTGAGTGACAATCACGCGAATTGACCTCAGCCCTAGGGGTCAATACTGCAGCATTGTATTAGTTTATAGCACACATCGCAATCTCAAAAAACAAGACTCGCACCTTTAAGTCAGGTGATGGCATAAAAAAAAGACAACATCAGATCACGCGACGGTTGAGAAATGCGTCACATGACCGCGTTAGCAAGTACATTATATATCAAGCAGTGACAAAAACACAGATTGCTTATATGAGACTGGGTTTCACGTGTACAAGTATCCCCATTTGTCCCGATGGTTCATATTTCCATCACTTTAAGCAAGCTCCTCAATGAACATATTCATGTTTTGAAAACATTACAGAATTAAAAATGACTCAACAGCAATAGCAATGATTGGCATATGAAAGTAATTGACCTACTATTCAAGGTTCTACATTCACACAGTGTGGCAAAAGTAGCAGATAACATTTATAACCATCTCAAGCAATACTTGCTTCACATGTACTAAATAGTAATGATGTTCAGGTAACACTACATAAAATCATCATTATCATGGTCTTTATCATCGTTATCATCAATATCATCATGGTCTTTATTGTCATTATCATCATACTTGCCATTAAAGTAACGACCACAATCGTCAGTATCTAATGTTAATCATCATCATCATAATCATCACAGCATCATTCGAGTCAATACAAAAGGTGGCAAATTTCAGTCAAAAAGCACTAAACACAACCCCAAATAAGCCTGTGTCCATTACAGTATACAGACCAAAATCACAGCTATAAAAGATACAGGGTCAACAAACAATATAAACAGTATTGGGAATAAACGATTTCATCCATTTTTAAATCAAAAATATGGCTTATTGATTCTTCTCTTTGTTTTGACACAATCCTATTAGAAAAAAAGCTTTGACAAAAATAACTGAATCATAACAGTTATAAACAAGATTTTTACACTGTTTACTTGTCAGACATAACTTTCCCAGTCTAGTTCTATTTTCAATACCAGGAGGCAGTCAGAAACAGTATATATATAAGAAACAAGATGACCATTTTCTCAGTATGCTGTTATGTATATTATTACAAAATGTGTTTCCTCTATTACAGTTTACACAGTTACATACAAAATCTACTTCTTGCTCAATTATGATAAGCAATTGAAGCACATGGAAATACTCTTGATTAAGGATAATGGTTGAAGGTCAATAAAACTTGAGTAAGATTAATGTTTGGTGCATGACTCTATAAGAACAATTGTATTTTGCATTTTTATAGCAAGTTCTGATGCAATCAGTAAATACAAATAAATGCTTCTTAAATGCATGCCAGAATGGACTTTTGAAGAAACAAACATATAATTATAACTTGTCCAGTGACTGAATATGCAGATCTGTTGGAAAAATAACATTAAATGATCAAACTTCTGATAAAGAAATATCAACTACAATGAAATAGTAACCAAAATGACTCAACTTTAGTATGCACATTGGCAACACAGTTAACATAGTTTAAAAAGCAGTATAAGCGCCACTTTGAGAAATGTATTTAACAGGGCATGATTGCAAGGTGTAAATTACCACTGAACAGTTAAAAATATCACACAAACAAGTGTATGCAATTCTACAATGGCAAAGACAGGGTCAGACATTTTGTCAGTAGATATTTGCCAGGTTTTTTAAAGCAACATACAGTAGTTTAAATAATTTCTGAGAATGAAAGAAACAGTCATTTACAAGCCGGAAAGAGACACTACATGTATTTTGAACATGGTCTTTGTGAATTTACAATTTTGAATCAATATGTATGTTTTGGAAAATTCAAATAAAAACTATTTGACAATACATTGTATTATAAGAAAAGCTTTCAAAATAACACAGTTATAGGAGAATGATAAAAATTAATGTCAAATTTTTAGTTGAGAATATTTGAATTTGTAAAAGTACTTAAAGCTATAGGAGCAGTAGCATATTATGACTGCCTGAACGCCATAATTTTACACAACCAGGAGTACAACACTTGTCAAAAGAATAAACCATCACATCAAATCAATATATAACTATCACTATTACTATTAGTTCTGTGTATTGTTTACTTTAAACTGTGAATTTAATGGCTTAAAAAACATCCCTGATGAGATTTTTACATAATAAAGAAACTATTTTTTTTAAAAGTCATTCCATAATATGTTTTATGCAGAACAATTATATTTGAGGTTCAAAAAGGTTCCCTGAAGTATTTTCACAAGGTTGACTACTTCAATTGAACGAGTCAAAACAGTTTGTACAGCATCATTTTAAAACAAGCTATAATCTTAAAAACTTAAGATTTAACTTATCTTATAATTGTAAGAACTATTGATTTAACAGAGTCCTATCCACAATAGATTTACATATCAAGAGATTTACAAGAACATTTTTGCAATATAAAACAAATGGAACCAATTAAGGTACTTAACAAAGAGCAAATACCAGCACAATATAAAGTATATAATTCTGCCAGTAAGTTTTATATGTTTGCTTCTTCTTATTATTATATACAGACATTACCTGTCATGACAAAGTTGACATACTATGTGTTTTTGTGGTATATAAATATGTTACTCAAGTCACTTCCCAAATTGGCATGCTCAAATAAAGTTGCTGATAACATAACTAATAATCTGTTTGACCAAATACAGACTAAAAACAACAATAAACATTGTGTATATATGTATGGTCTTGGAACATTAAACCTGTTAAGCAGACAATGTTAGGACCAGTGTAGTGTAGATTTAGATCAGCTTAATACTGCTGGAAGCAGTCTAAAGAGAATCTGAATCTGCAAGAATTTGCTGGAAAGTGTCTAGAATGTCTAGATTTCTCTGCATGGAAGCTAAGACAAACAATAGGATTTTAACAAAAGTAGCAGTTGAAAAGGATATAAACACAATGGCATCTTACAGTTACTCTGGATGAGGTCGGTATTTAACACTTCATTTGAGAGGCACACAGACAGTTTCACTTATACACTCTACAAAAAGATGGATTGACAGTCAAGATGAACAGGCTGGTGAACTATTGGATGAGCAGAAAAGAGAACAGACAAACATCATACAGACAAGAAGGAGGACAATCATTCTTCTATCAAAACAACCTAGAACATATTCTGAATGAAAATTATTTCCATGACAACACAGGTAACCATCATCTTGGTAGACAAAAAACAGCAACTTCTTAATTCAAAAAGCAACTTCAACAACTTTTTTTTAATATAAGTTGTAACAGTCTATTAAGTTGCTAGGTTCCTCCTTAATGTGGAGGTAATACCACATATACAGCTGCTGACTTCTACAATGTATCAGTATTGTTCTGATGATGATGACAATAAGCTTCAACAGGTACTCTGTGATTGGTTGTAGTAGGGAGAGGAAAAGGTTATGTGACCACAGGAGACGAAGAGGCAAGACCCCTCACGGTCATGTGAGAGGTGTCATTCTCTTTTATAATTTCTTCAATTGTTGAACAATGTAGTGGTCTTGGCGTGCATGAAGAGCAGCAGTTATTGCTGAAAAAGGTAGATATAGAAAACAATTAGAAATGTCTCTGATGAAATAATTGATACATGAACTTACTGAATACAGTAAATGATGCTTTGACATAATTGCTGCACCTACACACTTATGGCTATAACATCAATGTTGAAGCACCTGGAGGAGCCAATCCAAATATCTATGAAGATGCCTGAATGTTCCATAGACAGTTGGATGACCTCCTGCATTGTTTGCGCATATTTGGACTCCAAGCAGTTATGTACACTGTGCAGGTTATACTGATGCAGTTAAGACAAGGGCTGATAAGGTAAGGGAGTCTGTTACTTGCCAGTTAAGATTCTCTGTCTTATTACTTCTCAGCACCTCACAGCATGGGTTTGAGTACCAGTTGAGGAATAAATTCAATGTGTTGACAACTTTCAGCTCACCTGCCATGCACCCAGTGGCTCTACAACTACATGACTGGATGACTGGGCCTTACTTCAACAATGACTAGCTGGACATCACCTGTATGGCCATAATTGTGTGCTGATTTTGTAACAAGCAAAATGGTGTTACGGCTTATTGTTAAAGTTTGTTTCTTTGTTTATTGGGTTTATAGTCACATTAACAGTATTTTAGTTATAGTTTAGTTTAGTTATTTTGAGATGGTGCCCCCTTGAAGCAAATATACATATTGCTGCATTCACTGCATATAGTGTACCTGCTCTACCAATTGTGCTACTAGGTCAAAGGATATAAAGATATTGAAATTTTTTTTCAAATGTTAGTCAATTAATCTGGTAATGAATAATCAGAATTATGCATAAACTTCAGAAGTACACCATAAAAATTACACTATTTTTTTAATTATTATTTAATTCAATTGTACATCTTTGTTATTCATGCTGTAAGAGATTGAAGATCAGGGAGAAAACTCTAAGCATTGTTACAACCAAATGTACTTGGGTTATATTTCCTGCTTTTACACAAAACAATGCTTAAAAATCTGTTAATGTCAATTAAGAAACTTTATAAAACATAAATACATGTCATTGCAATAGTTGGAGAGAAGAAATGAAAAATACATCAGTGATTCAAATTTTAAAACAAAGCAAAAAACACTGACTTAATTTAGTAATCAGCAATCATTTCTGCATTCACAAGGGGATTAGTTTCTGAAAATTTTCATAAAACATTTATTTTTTGCAAATGTTTACAACAATTCACAGCATGATGCACAAATTCCAATTATGCAAATCTAAAGCTGATCATACAAGATGCAATATTAGTTTACAACATATGGGCCCATTCCAAATTTCAATCTTTACTGATATTTTAAATACTTAGCCATGATATAAAGAAGACAGTAGCAGCATATTTTTTACATTGAGGTTCAATGTCTGGGTTTTAAGAAATCATCATATGCAAAAAGCCAGCATTTTAAGCTCAAATAAGCAGCAAATCAAAAATATACATTGCAATGTTTTATAATATCACATGCAAGTTACAATATGATGTGAAAATGAGACCATCCATCCAGATTACTTAGATTTATTTTGGAAATAGATAAAAATAGCTTAAATACTGTGATAATATGCCAACATACAACTATGTGTTTGAGTATCTTTAATGATAATTTAAAACTCTGCCATTCATCACCACCTTTTTTTAATAATATCTTCCAACAAACAGGAAGTACTTATCCTAATGCAGAAATGTTGCTGATTAATAAAATTGAGCAGTCTGTTTTGGATCAAGATTTTACAGTTAACTACAAGTATAAAAAAAGTTAAACTAAGAGTACCTTATGTAGTACAAGATAGGTAGCTAGAAGTAATTGGTTATTAATAAAATATTGAATCATTGATTTTCTTTATCTGGTATTTAGTCATTAAAATGAGATACTAGTACCTATATTATATTATATATATTATATGTGTTTATATATATATATATATATATATATATATATATATATATATATATATATATATATATATATATAACAATAAAACATGCCAAATTACACCCTGACTTGTTAAAAAAAAACGTTGGCACTCACATGGTGAGTAATTAACAGTCAGTTTATATCAAGGATTTATCAGATTCAACTTCACACAAAAATTGGTGTAATAAAATAACCCGGCGATATTTTCTTTATGTGAGAGAATAACTTGATATTATCACAAAACTGACAGTGTAAACACTCGATGAACGCTCAAGCCAGTTTCAATTTTTCGGATATTAGAAGAATAACTGTCAACTTCAACATGAGTGTGAAGATGAACTCAATAAAGTCCTTAACATATCAACTTATCAGTCCCAGCTAGATAGCTGTCTGTGGGAATTGTTACTTACATGTTGGGTGAGGGAGAATGTTAAGTTTACTGGGGAGGTGGGAAGGTCTGCACTGGCTGGCCTCCGTGGTGCTGGACTGGGGGAGAGAAATAAATGCAATCTCAACATGCTTGTCAAACTCAACCTTGAACATGCTTGTCAACTCACTCAAAATAGCTCAACATGCTGGTCAATTCACCCATACTATCTCAACATGCTTGTAAAACTCAGTCTAGAACATGCTTGTCAACTTATCCACACAATCTCAACATGTTTGTCAACTCACCCACACAATCTGAACATGCTTGTAAACTTACCCACACAATCTGAACATGCTTGTAAACTTACCCACACTTTCTGAACATGCTTGTTAAGTCACCCACACAATCACCCACACATTCTCAACATGTTTGTCAACCTACCCACACAATCTGAACATGCTTGTCAAACTCAGCCTATAACATGTTTGTCAACTCACCCATGCAATATCAACATGCTTGTCAACTCACCCATGCTATCTCAACATGCTTGTCAACTCACTCACACAATCACCACCACAATCTCAACATGTTTGTTAACTTACCCACACAATCTCAACAGGTCTGTCAACCTACCCCCATACAATCTCAACATGTTTGTAAACTTACCCCCAAAATCTCAACAGGTTTGTCAACTTACCCACACAATCTCAACATGTTTGTCAACTCACCCACACAATCTCAACATGTTTGTCAACTCACCCCCACAATCAACAAGTTTGTCAACTCACCAACAGAATCTTAACAAGTTTGTCAACTCACCCCCACAATCTCAACATGTTTGTCAACTCACCCCCACAAACAACATGTTTGTCAACTCACCCCCACAATCAACATGTTTGTTAACTCACCCACACCATCTCAACATGTTTGTCAACTCACCCACACAATCTCAACATGTTTGTCAACTCATCCACACAACCTCAACATGTTTGTCAACTCACCCACACAATCTCAACATGTCTGTCAACTCACCTGCACAATTTCAACATGATTGTCAACTCACCCACACAATCTCAACATGTTTGTCAACTCACCCCCACAATCAACATGTTTGTCAACTCACCCCCACAATCTCAACATGTCTGTCAACTCACCTGCACAATTTCAACATGATTGTCAACTCACCCACACAATCTCAACATACTTGCTAACTCACCCAAGCAATCTCAACCTTCACCAACACATTTGTTATCTCGCCCCCAACAGGCTTGTTAACTCCCTCCTGCAGGCTTGTCAACTCAACCTAACACACTTTGTCAACTCACCTCCAACACACTTGTCAACTCATGCCAAACCCATTTGTCAACTCCTCCCCCCACCTCTGCCCAACAGACTTGTCAACTCACTCCAAACACATTCTTCAACTTGCCCAAACAGGCTAATAAACTAACCCACATAATTATATGCTTGTCAACTCACCCCCAACACAATTGCCAACTCACCCCAACAATCTCAACACACTTTTCAACTTACCCCAACACACTTGTAAACTCACCCACAACAGCCTTGCAACTCACCCCCAACCCATTAACTCACCCTTAACATGCTTGTTAATCATCAGCAGCATGCTTGTCAACCCACCTCCAATATGCATGTTAATTCTCTCTAAACAAGCTAGTAAAATCAATCAGCAAAATCAATTTAAACTATTATTACTATTAATAATTTCCCCTTTTAGTAATGTCATTGATCTTCATTTTCAGTCAATACATCAGCCAAAATTGTTTATAATGAATCAGAGCTAGTTAAGTTTAAGTTTTTGCTAGCATACACATGGATGAATATGGCATATATACTCCTTATGGTGCTTCTCTAAAATCTCATGTTCAGGCATCTATTATAGATGACTACAGCCTAACACAAGCTCATACTCTTTCAAACATAGTCAAACACATCACACATACACACTATCAAATCCAATACACACACATATACTAACATGCTCCCATCCCATTGCAACAACCACACAATCACATACATAAAACCCAACGGCAATAAAATACCATAATGCAACAACATTTATCCTTAAAGACTTGCACACATCCTCTCAAGAGGTGATCAACATTGTATGTCAAATGTCTGAACAATAAGCCAGAGTATCATATGCATATTAAATGCATGTACAGGCAAGCAACTAAATATGGGCTTCAAGCTGGTGATACAACTTAATATGCTGCACGTGGCTTTGCATGTACATATATGACATATTTTGTAAATAAGAAGCATAATAAAGACAACAAAAGATGTACATGTGTATGTATTCCATGTATATATAATAGCATATATAAGGGGCAAATGCTGTGATACTCGTCCCAAAGTGCTACTGAGTGAGGCTTTTATAACAATTCGTCAATTTGAGAACAATATCAATTTAATAGACAATGAATAAAGCAACTCAGATTAGAAAACAAGAATTAAGAGAAAAGTGCTATCAGGCAGTCCTAATCATGCTTTCTGTTTCTGTATATGAGAATGCAAGCAAGTTGAAATGGATGTCAACAATGTGTTCACGAAATACAGAACCAGCAGTGACAAAAACCTTGTGAGAACATGTAGGTAGGAAAGAACATTATGAGAATACCTGCGGAGAACTATGTGTTTGCTTGTATGTTCATGTAGAGTAATTTGTAGCTCATTTACAAACCTTTACTGAAAGTGATTTATACCCTGACAACCCTGCTACTGTAAAACTTGTAACCTCTAAAAATGACAGTGACCTCTGAGCTAGCAATCTGGCATTTATGTGTACTATCTAGATTAAAGCAAACAATTATAGCAGATTTTTTTTACATCTTTCATCTTTTTTTGAAGTTAGAGCTCAGAAACGCAAATGTTCAGAATCTGTTTACCTTTGGCCTGCATGTATGACCTTTGCCTATGAGCCAATAATCTGGTTATTTTGCATGAAATCATCGTTTTACCTTTTAGGCAAAGATGAGTGCCAAATAATATAAAAAGCAATTGATCCTTTGTCAATATATAGCCCAGACAAAAGTTTCTGTCATTGTTTACCTTAGGACTGGCCTTGACATTTAACCTAGTTAAATCTAGTTATCTGATTCTCATGTATGACATTCTATATTAGTAAGGCAAGTGTGAACCAAGTTGTTTGGAAAATTTATCACTCATTAAGTAAAGTTAGAGCCTGGTAAGCCAACAGAAGGGTTGAGGGAATGACAGAATGGTTCCTGTATTGCCATAGTGTAATGGGGATAGAATACATGATTTTATGCCTAAGTGGGAGGTTTCAACTGGTACGCAGGTTTAATTTGTGCACTTGTGTGTACATGTGACCAATTGTTTTTGTTGTTGTATATGCATATTATTTTATTACAACATAATCTGTGTGCCCAAGGCAGACAAAAACATATACCTGGAGGCATAAACTGTTGTATGGGCATGCCTGGGTGTGGGCCCTGCTTGTTTGTTGTTTGTATATTACTATATCAAAGTTACACACTGTAACACATACCTGGGGGTATAAACTGTTGCATTTGTGTGCCTGGGTGTGGCCCCTGGTTCATACTCTGTGTTGGCATCCCCTGCATGCCTGACTGGGACATCAACTGTGGCTGCATGCCTCCATGACCTGAGGGATGAAACAAAACATGATAATCAAAAAAAGGTAGATTTGGGTGATAATTTAGTTAACAATTAAGAATAAAACCTTGTGCTAGCGGTCACGTGTTAATAGTGGTCACCATGATGTATGCGGTCAGTTTAGGTCCTGCGAAGCAATTTGTTCTTTAATTGTCATCTAATCAGCGGTCACGTGTCTCCTGTGGCCAGCCGCCAGCATGATCTTCCTTTAATTGAATCCTAATTAGCGGCCAATCAGCATGTGTCTATCATTAGAATGTGCGACCGTTAATCCCCTGCTGCCCATCCACTTGCCATCATTATCGCAGTTGATCGTCCTAATCTCCCAATCAAGATAGATTCCTAGTTAACATTCATCTGGTAGTCGGAGCAAAATAAGTGTCTCAACCAATATCTATTCAGCCTATATTATGTTAATTTATGCTTAGATTGACACCACCAATTTTACTTGGCTACTTGTACATAAAATTGTTGCACTTTCAGTTTTTGTTGGTACAAACCTTGTTTAAATGATGTTTAATATTTACTTTGTCTAATAACACACTACTTGCTGTTTTTGTTAAAGAACAGGAAAAAACATGCACCATTCGGAATATGGCTGTCCAAATATATGTACTTTGGGGCGATTTGTAGAACCACAATTTGACAAAGATTTTGGTTTACTCAGTATAAATTTGATGTGAATAATTTAAAATGGTATGCTTTGTACTGTAAATGATCAAACAACTTATAATTGAGAATGTTGTTTTTTTATTTTGCAAGACATCTCTGGCATTCTCCATCATATGTATGTAGCCAGGTGATAGGGAGAGACTGTGTAAGCAGTCCGGTTAGCTCAGCCGATAGAGCATTCACCCTGTTAGCAAAGGCTCCCGGGTTGGAGTAATGGACTGGCTGCACACTTTTCTCCCTATGTTACAATGGCACCCAACGTAAATGATCCGCGGTCGTTACAGTACAAGTGCTTGAGAAGTGCTTGAGAGTTGTATATAGAAAATATAGGCTATGGAAATTGCTGGATGAATTTCAAGTTGCCTGGGGTGTTATGTAGCCTGGTGATAGGGAGAGAATGTGTAAGTGATCCGGTTAGCTCAGTTGGTAGAGCATTGGCCCTGTTAGTGGAGGGTCCCAGGTTCCAGTCCTGGACTGGCTGCACATTTTTCTCCCAATGTAACATGTTGACATTCCAAAAGCAGTTATGTTGTAGAATTAAATATCTATTACAACAGTACTTTGCAGTAGATTTACTGTTTAAGTACATGAAATACTTGTTTGTAAACACACAGGCTCACAGTAATAGGCAAACAATCAATAATTTCATATTTTGTGTTAAGCAGCCAACTTGTCTTAAGCATTCAGTTTTAGGCTGTTCCTTGGATGGCTGCTTAATACAAGTTTGACTGTACTCATAAAAAAATATATATGAACCCAGTAAAAAAAAAATGCAAACTGACACATAACATCACTTATGTGTATTCTAAATGCCCAATCTGATTGGCAGGCTAAAAAAAAAAAAAATGGCCTTCTAATCAATCATTCGCTAGAAGGCAAATATGCAGATGAAAAGATGCCCTAAAAAAATTCATTGTCAAATAAGGCCACTCTTACAAGTCTGGCCAAGAGCATCTCAGATCTTATACAGCTTATCTGACTGACAACTCACCTGGCATCTGATGACTATGGAACTGGTGAGAGCTCTGTAGATGAGGCTGGTGCATCTGCCCTCCATGTGGTGGCATCATCACGTACTGAGGTTGCATACTGTGACTGTGAGTCTGCAGGCTATAGGTCACAGACGTTGGTACACTAGACTGCGCCATTGACATTGGTTGACCAGAGCCCGTTTGGGACTGTTGCTGTTGCTGTGACAACTGTTGGAGTTGGTGTGCGTGCTGGGTATTATACGCTGCGTATGGCATCTGCTGCATCGTCTGCGGGGAGGTTTGATTGTGGGGGCTTGGTTGTAGTGGGGGGTGAGCCTGTAATGATTGCGGGTATCCAGGCGGGGGTTGAGGTGTCCCAGATGATGGGGGATGCTGACCTGGGTTGATGGGCTGCTGGTTGGAGTTGGTGTGGACCGGACTTGGAGCAGGGTGGTGAGCGTGATGCCCAGCCACTGAAGGAGGCTGGTTGTGCTGGCTGGTCTGAGGCCCAGAGGACATGCCCATGTGTGACATATGGTTTGGGTGGGTCATGTGGGGGCCCATGTGGGCAGGCATCGGGCCTGGCTGAGGGGGCGTCACTAAAAAGAGACATAATACATAGCTTATCTTCAAATTTATGTCTTGTTGTTATTTAAAAATGCGTAAGAGGCAACAAAACACACCAGATTGTAGTACTATACATAATTAGTGATAAGTCTCAAGTTGGTGACTGCTAGTCCCTTATAATGACTATCATTGTATGTCTGAAGCTTTGCCACATAAACAGCTTACATCATGTTTTTCAACTGACTTACTTACTTAAACAGAATTGTATTTAAAAATGGTACCTGGAAATCATCCCTACTTGATAATAAAAGTAAAAACTATCACTTTATAAGCTCAAAATCAATTTCTGTAATAAAAATATTGTTAGACTACAAATATAACTATACATACTCATGCTGTAGACCTGATTGGCCTGCAGACTGGGGTTGGATTGGTCCAGATTCCCAGGGTGTGATGATGGGGGCATCCCTGGGATGTTGGACGATGGTGGCACCGGAAACCTCTGACCTGTCTGCTGGGCAGGTGGCATCGTCATCATCTGAATGGGAAGGATGCTTGTATAATGTATTTCATGTTCTGATTGGGGATTTTTGTAATACTTTTATGTTAAGTAGAAAACAAATGCATGAAAGTTTGTTTTTTTATTGGGTTTATCGCCTACCAACAGTATTTCAGACATCTGAAGACAGTGTCCACTTGAAGCATATATAGTGCTGCCTTCACTGTGTATAGCATGCCGTGAACACCTGGCATGATACCACACCCAGTCACATTAACCTGACACCTGGTCAACCAGTTGTGGAACTACCCTAATATTTGCTTGCGCGTTAGAAAGGGAGCTATACCACTACCATTTTTTAACGACTTTGGTATGTCGTGGCCCAGGTCTGAACCCCGGGACCTGCCATACCTGGAGCCGACGCACTACCGATTGTGCTACCAAGGTCTGGTCAATGTGTGAAAGATTTGGACTTTCAGTATCTACATTACCTGGACTTACAGATGCAGAGAAAGGTTGCTATTTGTAGGTATATCCTTTGCTAGGAAGAAATGTGAATTTAACCGTTCACTAGCTGAATATACCTTTAGGTAGGTATTTATTAAATCAAAAGGGTGCATGGTGTTTCCTGTGTGTAAAGAAAAGGCATGTCTATAAACACCCCATAGCCATCAACCAGGATGAGGTGGTTGTATTTTACTGAATGGTATAATTCTATTTTATCACAGCTTGGGACTTCCAATTCTTCTTCAGTATTTTTTTGTTGTTTATATTGTCTAATCAATATACTGCATATTTCCAGACATTAACACTAGAACAATATACAGTCAACAGACCTGGTAGCCAGGTATAGGCATATACTGTATGTAGCTGGGCTGGGTCTGAGCAAGAAGGGGCTGCCCGGTGGCTGCTTGTACAGCTGATGCTGTGTAGTCCGTCTTTGCAGACACAACCACTGAAATGAAGAAATGGATAGAAGTGCACAGTTTCAAATTAATTACCAGATGAATACACAATATTTATCCTAAGTATTTTATAAAGTTAAAATATTTACTAGTTACCTGCCTATATGTTTGACAGGCTAGCCAGCAAACCTGAACAATATCAACCCTGCATTGTGACACTTCCATCAATCCCTGTGGTCATTATTGCACTGTCAGTTGTTTTTTGCAATCTTCAAAGCCTATTGTAAAAGCATAGACTTGTGCAATATATAATTGGCAACAACCTGCTTCATAAAACTACTTAAAAAAAGTATTTCCACAAATTTGTTTTGAACTGACACCTAATAAATGACCAACTGTTTAGTAATCCCAGCGACCTCACCGTAATGTGTCAAGCATGTCTTAATATACATGAACCGCCCACTAACCTCGTTTTGGCCTAACATTGTAGATTGGTTGTTGAGATGTTGCTATGTTCTGCATCAACTGCTGGGGAGGGACGATGTATGAATGGTTTGGCCCTGGGAACACCGGCTGGGGGTGGGGTGGTATGTTCATCATTGGTGCCGTCTGTATCACTGGGCTTTGTGTCTGGGGGTGGGGCGATGTTGCCATCTGCTGCATGAACTGTGGTTGTTGCTGCTGCTGCTGCTGCTGCTTGCTTCTGTTTCTATTGGGGTTAGAGAATCGAGGATGATGAAATGGGTTTTCAAACTTCAAAAAACAGGTGACATCAACTTGGTTTTATTTTTGCTACTTTAATTTACTTTTACTTAAATTGGTTTGGAAAATGAAAACTTATATGGTACTGCACCATTTTTAAAATAATATAAAATGTAAGAAAGTTCAATTATTTTAAAAGACATCAGCATGTGTTGTTTTCAACCTCATTTTGAAATTTCAAGAAGGGTAAGATAAAATTGTTTTACTTTCCAGCCAAACTGGCCCTGTTAAACATTCCAGTTGTTGTGATATGCACCCAAGAAACGGGTATAACAGATATAAAGGCTGTAGATAAGTTTCACTATATAACCATATATGGAAAATGACAGGCCTCCAGTGGCCATTTTTTAATGATTATAAAGTTTCCTTAACAATCTTGGTAGAAGGCGGGACACCGAAGTGATATGTATCCCAAATATCAAAGCTCTAGATCCTGTAGTTTCTGGCAAAATGTTGCAAGTTTTAACAATAAAGCCATAAAAAATAGCCCTGCCACTGTTGGCTATGGTTTTTTATATTATTTAGACAATCAAGAAAAATAGCAATGCAAATAAATATATGCAAATATCAAAATAACTGCTCCAGCTTTTTAAATTACTGAAAAAGTTTGACCATAAAGTCATGAATTATTAAAAAATCTTGACAGAATGTCATGCAAGAAACATGTATACTAAACATAAAGGATATAGCCTTTGTATTTTCAAATAATTCAGTTTCACCATACTGCCTTACATGGAAAACAGCCATGCACCTAGTGACCAATTTATCATTCATATTATTTGATGGCTTTTCTTTCCCCCTGATTACTGGTGCTTCTGATGAATTCTGACTGAAATTTGGCGAGCAGTTAAAAAAGAGTAGATGTTTATTAAAGATGGCCAGATGCCCGACACGTGGTCATAAAAACTAAACCAGATCATAGACTCCTGTGAGCTTATCAGTAACTATACTGAACAGATACTCTGAAATCAACTATTCCTTATTTGTTATTGTTGTTACAACAAGCAAGGTCACATGAAGTTCTTACTATATTATAAACTCTTCTCTTAAAACATGATAAGAGTCTTATATCAGCAAAGAATGATCCAGCTACTTACTGGAACAAAATCTTCTGCCAAGGGATTAAGGGCTGATTTCTGTATCAATCTGAAAAAGAGACAAGAACATGTTGACAGTAATCAATACTGCCTGTGCATTACATCTGCACAAAATAATTGTAAAATCTGCAATCAAAAACACATTGTACAGCATAATTCATTCCTTATAAAAGTAATAACATCTTGAAGACAAAAAATAGTGTTCTTATACTTACTCTTTCGTTTACATTTAGTAAATAAATTATGATTATTTCAATTGACATAAGTTATTTGAGAAAAATTTACTTTTCAGAAACAAAAAAGGTAAACCATCTTACCTATTTTTTTGCTCTGTAGAATTGCTAATCGAAAGAGAAAAAATAGGAAATGCTTATGGCCTGACTCTACCAACAAGATGCCTAATAACTTTGCTTATAATAATCATGAAATGCTTTAAACTAACCTGACAAAATGGCATGCTTGTTCATAACCTGGATATAAAAGTCTAACATGTTTAATGCACCTGACACAACATTATTGAAAATTGAAATATTATTTCTACTTACATAGCCCTGTATCATCATCATGACTGACATGCTCTTATAATTTTGTTCTAAGCAAATAGACAATTATTGTTATTTTTTGTGTGTGTTTTTTCCAAAATGAAAATCAACTTTACCTGCACATAAAAAAAAAGCATTTATACAAGATACACTCTTCCACCCCCATCCCCACCAATGAAACACATAAAAATATCCATTTTCAGAAAACTGCCCAATCTTACCAGTCTATTTTAATAATTTGTTTGTTGTTGAACATTTAATAACAGTCTTTTAGGTCATATTTTGTTTACTGGGAGTATTGTCCAACCAATAACAATCTTAAAGTCAGTTTGTTGAGTGTACTGTCCCATAAACAATAACAATCTTAAAGTCACAGTTTGTTGAGTGTACTGTCCCATAACCAATAACAATCTTTAAGTCACAGTTTGTTGAGTGTACTGTCCCATAAACAATAACAATCTTTAAATCACAGTTTGTTGAGTGTACTGTCCCATAACCAATAACAATCTTTAAGTGACAGTTTGTTGAGTGTACTGTCCCATAAACAATAACAATCTTAAAGTCACAGTTTGTTGAGTGTACTGTCCCATAACCAATAACAATCTTAAAGTCACAGTTTGTTGACTGTACTGTCCCATAACCAATAACAATCTTAAAGTCACAGTTTGTTGAGTGTACTGTCCCATAACCAATAACAATCTTTAAGTCACAGTTTGTTGAGTGTACTGTCCCATAAACAATAACAATCTTAAAGTCACAGTTTGTTGAGTGTACTGTCCCATAACCAATAACAATCTTAAAGTCACAGTTTGTTGAGTGTACTGTCGCATAACCAATAACAATCTTTAAGTCACAGTTTGTTGAGTGTACTGTCCCATAACCAATAACAATCTTAAAGTCACAGTTTGTTGAGTGTACTGTCGCATAAACAATAACAATCTTTAAGTCACAGTTTGTTGAGTGTACTGTCCCATAACCAATAACAATCTTTAAATCACAGTTTGTTGAGTGTACTGTCCCATAACCAATAACAATCTTAAAGTCACAGTTTGTTGAGTGTACTGTCCCATAACCAATAACAATCTTAAAGTCACAGTTTGTTGAGTGTACTGTCCCATAACCAATAACAATCTTTAAGTCACAGTTTGTTGAGTGTACTGTCCCATAAACAATAACAATCTTTAAATCACAGTTTGTTGAGTGTACTGTCCCATAAACAATAACAATCTTAAAGTCACAGTTTGTTGAGTGTACTGTCCCATAACCAATAACAATCTTTAAGTCACAGTTTGTTGAGTGTACTGTCCCATAAACAATAACAATCTTAGTCACATTTAGTTTGATTGGTGTACAGTCCAACCAACAACAACAACAATCTTAAAGTCATAATTTGTTGGTTGGGAAGTACTGTCCCAACAACAATACTTAAGCCACCAACACCTGAAGATACTATAACCATTCACATTATAAGAGATTTTTGGGTGACTAGTAATGGCAAATATTGATGCTGGCTTTTCCAATTTCATATTATACACTTTATTAGCAATATTAAAAAATTATTGAGCAAATATTTCACTGTACTATTATTACTATTATCATAGTATTATAGAGAACAGAGATACACAGAAAAACAACAACAAAAGCATCACAAGGCAAAGATGTATATCCCTGAAGGTCAGGCCACAAAAGGAAATTAATAAGATTAATTTCTGAAGAAATGCCATGGAGAAATAACGGAAAAATTAACAATAAGCCAAGAACAATTACAAAGGGATATAACTCCAGAAACAGACAATGCAGCCAGAGTTATCTAACCTTTACAAAACTACAAATCAAAATAGGTAATTCTGTTATTGTTTGAAAAACATTGTAGCAACCATGATTCATTAATGCAATGTCCAGCTTTTTTGGTCGAGCAAGACCCCAGACAAATGTCTGGGTGCACCACGGCTTAGCAGTCAGTGCAGTTAAAAGTTTGTGACTCTACCACTATGCCATGGGCACCCTTTATCCATATAAATATGAAAAAACTATAATGAATAATAGAGATTATTATCTAGTTGCTGACAGACAGCTGGACGGACAAAAAGCTGTTGGGCTTATACTACTACCCTTCCCTTAGTGCGTACCTTGGGGGTTCCGACGATGAATCCCGAGCACTATCGTGCGACAGCTTGTCTGTGACTGAACTGGTTTTCTCCTCAGATTTATCCTGCACCCCACTATCTTCTGACTTGTCCGATGACAACATTTCTCTATCATCACTATTATTATTGTCTTTATTGTCAACTGAACTACCTTTGTCCTTCTCCTTTGGGTCCTTGTTATCATCCAACTGCAAAACCAAACCAAACGTTAGCAGTTTTACACTAATATAAATATGCTACCAGTTCATTTTCAGATGGAAGTACAGCTTTTAAAGTAAAGATGTGAGTAAAAATAAAATTCTTTAAAGGTAAAAATGAGTAAATAAACAGTATAAAAAATTCAATGTTTAAATTATAAAGATTAGCATTTTTTAAGGAAATATGATACTGAATAAATTTTGTTAAATGTTTTGCATTAACTAAAGAATACCTACCCTAAATTTAGAACTAAATTCTTTTAATTCTTTTATTTCTTTGTCGCGACCTGAAACAGATACATCTAGATTATAAACATAGAAACCTTAAATATTAACAAACATTAAAACAGAAAATGAAAACAAAGTTTCTAAATTTAATTCAATTTAATGTTCATGGTATCCACTCTTAATGTGTTAAAGTAAAGGTATCATTTAAGACTTCATATCACAGGAATGTAGGACCCCACTGGGACTCAAAGCCAAGCATTGCCAGGTTTGTACCAAATGACCTCTTCCCCTAAAATAGGTGTTAAGTGTTATATGTCAGTGGTTCTTACTCCCGACCACTGGACAACCAGTAACCAATAAAAATGCCATAGATATAAAGTAAGATATAGTAAACTGACTAGAATAACTATTACATTGAGATAATTAGATTCACAAAGATCATTTGGCCAAGCAGTTTTAATTTGGTGTAGGAGATCTGCTCTGAAAAGTTCCAGTGTTATTATAGGGCCATAAATGAAAAATGACAACCATGGGAAGCATGTTTTTTGGATGGATCTTAATTGTTAGGACTATCATGACTGACAAACACCAATAGAACATTTATACAAAATTCTTGCTTTTAAAAAATACATGAAGGACACATGGCTGATCGCAACAGTTCACTCCAGGCAAACCTTAGGTGAGCTAAAAATTATTCAAATTTAATACTTTCAGACAGCAAATGGCAAATAATGTAAAACTCAACATAATGTAGAATTTCCTTGTAGTGAAATATTTATCTCTGCACACCTTTTAGAGACATCTTGCCGTCTTTGAAGGATGGATTATGATCATGTTTCGTGTCTCCAGTGGTGACTGGGTCCTGTGTGGGACTAGTAGGGACTGTAGGACCTGCCGTCGACACCGGAACACTCGGGCACACAGACGAATCTACACAACACAAATAAAAGAAACTCATTCATCTAACAACAACGATAGATAACAAATAAAAGAAGTGCTGTTTTTTGTAGTAAGGTATTTGGTTAAGTAAAATAAATATAACAGCTAGAAAACATTCCTGTGCCAAGTAAGTTAACAACCGTTTCATTTGTGTGGTCCCTAAATAAAAATCAAACCACTATTCAAATTACTATAAACACAATTATTATCATTATTATTATAACTTATTATAACTGTCAAGTTACTGAAACCAAATTGTTCTTTCCTAACATTTAATGCATGCCTCTGGAAGCTATGTAATTATTCAATTGCCAAGAAAATGTACAACAGAAATCTTTTTCTAAGAGTGTTCTTGCACATTCAAAAACAAAACACAATTTCAAGGTAGTTCTTTACTTTTTTGCTTTTGGAGTGGAAAAGCTCTAAGTTTTATCACAGTACAAATGTATACATTTTTTTTTGTACCAGTTCAACTTAGAAAACACACTCAATAAATGAACAACATGAATAATCCGGAACAGGCATAGCTCCATTGACGAACTGGACATGGTAGCGCAATCGGTCGAGTGTTGGCTCCAGGTACGGGAGGCTCTTGGTTTGATCCTTGGCCCTAAAATACCAATAGTCTTACCAAAGTCTTTAAAAATGGTCATGGTATAGTTCCCTTGCTAATGCTCAAGGAAAATATAATGGCAGTTCCACAACTGGTTAACCCGGTGTCAGGATAATGTGACTGGGTGTGGTATCAAGCCACATGTTCACGGCATGCTATACATAGTGAGGGCAGCACTTTGTCTGCTTCAAGTGGACACTGGCACCAGATTACTAAAATACTGTTGGTGGGACGATAAACCCAATAAACAAACCTCCATTGACACTGGTAGCCTCTGCTGATGAAGGATGTGGATGGTTACTTGTGGGGGACTGGGGATGATTATTAGACAAGCTCCGACCTATACTCTGTTGTTGCTGTTGTCGTGAATAACTGTCTCGAGATGGCTTCGCCATGCCCTGACTGCCCTGACCTCGCTTGTTGGGTGGTATATACCTGCTATCAAAAGACTCAGTATAAACATTGTGTACATACAGAATGGCTACTTGTGAAATATCTGTCTTCATATTGTACATGTATAAAGATAAGAAAACTTTCAAAACATGTTCAAGAATAATAAAAGATACCTGCTATTCAGTGTCACATAAACACCTATAGTTTAGTTGTTGTTTTTTTTGGCAAGGGTGGGGGGTAGTGGGTAGAGGGAAGATGTATCTACACTATACATAATACTTCTTTCAGTAGCTGGAAAAAGGGTCACTATTTCGTCTCTATTTTAACAAAGACAGGGATGCAAAATTTCTGAGGAAATCATCAATGTGCCAACATGCATAAACAATATAAACACAAAACATTAACATCATGAGAAAACATGGCCCTGGTATTAATTTGTTTGTTTAAAAGCAGCATTTAAAAATCTTGCAATGTAAAAAAATGTGTCCATCAATATTATTTGACCACATATTGAACCAAGAGCTGTAATTAGGCTGTGTGCTCCAATTTTATCAGTGATTTATAGTAAAAATTTATAGCTGTTATTAACCTAAAAAAACAACAAAAATGTCAAAAAGGGGCGTAATCATGTCAAAATGATATTAGGATTACAAGTCCTATGGAAGTGTGGTCCCCATTTGGTAATGAACAAGTATTTCAAGGTTGAAGTAAAAATGAATAAGGAGTAGGTCTTACTAAGAACCTTAACCAGAAATGACAATTCTGGACCTTAAGAGCAACCTTTACCAACACTTAAAATTCTGGACCTTAACAGCAACATTAACTAATACTGACAATTCTGGACCTTAACAGCAACATTAACCAACACTGACAATTCTGGACCTTAACAGCAACATTAACTAATACTGACAATTCTGGACCTTAACAGCAACATTAACTAATACTGACAATTCTGGACCTTAAGAGCAACCTTTACCAACACTTAAAATTCTGGACCTTAACAGCAACATTAACCAACACTGACAATTCTGGACCTTAACAGCAACATTAACTAATACTGACAATTCTGGACCTTAAGAGCAACATTAACCAATACTAACAATTCTGGACCTTAACAGCAACATTAACTAATACTGACAATTCTGGACCTAAACAGCAACATTAACTAATACTGACAATTCTGGACCTTAACAGCAACATTAACCAATACTGAAAATTCTGGACCTTAACAGCAACATTAACCAACACTGACAATTCTGGACCTAAGGAGCAACCTTAACCAATACTGATAATTCTGGAACTTAACAAGAACCTTTGCCAATACTGAACTTTTAAGACAAAAAAAAGGCATAGCTCTGCTAAAATTATTTCTGTGGTTCCCTGCTCTTGAGAAATAGATTCCATGTCCACCTGCCAATCAAATACATATGAATCAATGTCAACCTGCCTACCAAATAAGAGTACTTACTTGGCTGCACCCCCAGACGCAGGTCCTTGCGATGAGGCTGCCTCTGATGGTCGCACCACCGAGCTGAACAGTGCCTCTTCATCACCCCCCTCGCCGTTCTCCAGGGCTATATTTCGCTTGTATGTATCAGTGCCTTCAATCTCAGCTGCCAATCGCATGGCCTTCTCCTCCTTGCGCCGATAATCTTCTGAGTCAGATTTCTCCAGCTTGGTCCTGCAGAAGAACAATAATAATAATACAATGGTGATAAGGCCATTGGAGATGTAAATGTCAATAGTGGAATATATGATAATCCAAGAATCAGGAAGTACAGTATGCTACATTTTCAACAAACAGTGATAGGATTGTTGTTTTATAAAAAATCCTTAATATTTCATTAAAATTTTTAACAGCGTTTACACCCTGTATGTGATTAAATGGAGACATCATGATATTTAAGTGTATGATTTAGCAGCAAACCCTCACTGCTGGCATTCGGCTATGAACTTGCTGAAAACATCAAGAACCGACTTTTTTTCTACAATCTTAGCACTATGACACACACAAAAATAATCTCAAGTTTAAAATCACCATTTCATCAAAGATCCCTCATAAAAGCTGATCAAGACTGGAATGCTGTGCAAAACTATTAACTATTAAATGCTATATTTACATTTAAATTGAAAATTGAAATCATTAACGTTCTTCAACCAAGAAATTAAAATGGAAGCAGAAAAAAAAAATTGTTTCAAAACTTTATGATTAATGGCCAATTTTAATGTTGAAAGAAGATGCCCTCAGCAAAAAAAAACACAACCTTATTGCAAGCTACAATGGGAATAATAATCAATCGCATAGCAATGAGTCATCTTAAGTTTATGGATAGATACCCTTTCTCTTAGCAATATGAATTCAAATAGCCTAAACAGTAGGTGATAAGTAGTAATTCTAGCCTAAACAGTAGGTGATAAGTAGTAATTCTAAGTACTCAATAATCTTACATGGTTGTGAAAAGATGCCCATAACTGTAGAATGTTAATGAACTGTTTCTGTAAACTAAATAAAAATAACACTTCACTGAATCATTCATGAATTTGTGAACATGCTTGTTTACCAAACATACAAAAAGCAAGCATGGCTTGAAAACTAAGACTGATAATTCCACCAGAGTCAGATATAGTTAAAGAATTGAGCAACTACAAAAACATTTGTAGCTTTGAAAAATTGCAATCAAAAGCATGGCTTCTTATGTGGAATAACAATAGCTTGCTACAGCTAATGGATAAAGTAGGTTAGACAAGAGAATCAGTAGAACAGATGGATGCTCCCCGAATAAACACTAATTCCAACTGGGCATTTTTTTTAGTTTTTTTTTTAAATATATGTGTTTAAATGATAAAAGTATGAAAAATAACAAAAGGAATTAACTCTAGAACTATGTAGAGTTAAGGTTCTTGTAGACTGATAATCTCCTCATTTGAGATTTATCTAACTAAGAAGTTTTATGCTGGTAACTCTTACAGCTTTTGTGTTATGCATCAGACAAAACTTAAGTATAAAAAACAAAGTTCAATAACTCCTAAACAATGCACAACAGAGTTATGGTTCTTGTACAATGCACTTGTACTCATTAAGATCTATCTGCCTATGAAGTTTCATGCTGACAACTCTTACAGTACTTTTTTTGTGTTATGGTCCAGACAAAGTTATAGACAGACAAACAGATGGACAAACAAATGTTTAAAGTATGGTTTAGATAGTACCGTAAATGGCTATAGAATGTGCACCCCTACATCGGAATTCAAATATTAGGTTAAAATCAATAGCTCATACATTGTATGCAACCCAAGTTTAGAAAGTGGTCAGCCTTTAAGGTGTAATGAGCATGAGTCAAAGCTGTTCTCAATGTCACTTGTACTGTTCTGACGTCTCAATTGTTCTATCTCCCCATTTACTGACGTACTGTACACCTATTTCCTAATTCAGGCGCTGCTAAACATACTCGATCTGTGATATTTATAGTGCTCTTATTGTATACCTTTAGCAGACCAACAACTTCAGGAAGAAATATCTGTCACCTGTGGCAAACACAAGGTTACTGGAGGTCGCCAACTTTCACATGCACCTAACAATTATGTTCAAACATATTCATCCATAGTTAATGCAGATATTAAATTACAATTCAAACATATTCACCAGAGTAAATGCAAGTTTTACATTGCTGTTGTATCAAAACAGCCTATACACAGCAATCACCATCCATGAAAAAAAATCAATACCAGTTCCATTTTTACACATGTAAGTGGTTGGCATGTCATCAAACAAAACGACGCCATGCCATCACGGCCTTTGCCATGTTATTAGCATTTTCTCTTCATTCTAGAAAAGGAAACACATAGTTGGCAAATACCTTTGACAGTTTGTTGAAAATAAACTGGGCCCACCACATGGTCATTATTACATAGACAAGAAGTGAAGTGCTGGCAAGAAATCTTCAGAAAACCTCAATGTTCATATTTAGTACATGGAAAATTTATCAATTTGTGTTTCAATAAATGCAATTTTTATAATGATATTTACAAATATCAATACTTATTGATATCTGTACAAAAGTCTAGTATCATATTGTCTTTTTAATGGGATGTATAAGTTAATAGGGAAGGGAGACAATTGTTCTATTAAACATTTTTTAAAGGTATTACTTCAGGTTATGGCATGGCACATCAATATTCACATTTACACCAATGTTTACACAAATTAATTCAGCAAAATGTCCTTTAAAACTCGTTTCAGGGCATTTACAAAAATGTAAACACTGTATATATGCACAACTTCTTAGTCTCAGACGCTTGTCAAAATATAAAGAGAGGTAACCATGTGAAGAAGGGCCAGACTTACGTGTATTGGGCTAGAGATTCATCATATGAGGATTTCACATTGAACTGAGTGGCATTTGTGTGGAACATATCGTTGACGTCCCAGCCATTCTGAAGACAGAACAAAGTCATACAAAATATAAAACTCTACCACTTCATATACACAGCTTAATATACACATACCTTTCACTTCTTTTTCAGTTATTAACAAAACTTTGTCATTATCTACTACTTTTTAATATCTTCTCATTTCAAGACAGTAGTTGTAAAACTGGAGTTTCCGAAGTTTACTTGTTAAGAAATCTATATCTGGTAATACTTTTTGTCCTTAAATGCTTAGTAATTTATTAAAGGGTGGGACTATTTTCCAATAGATAGTTTCCATGTCATAGGCACTGAATAAGTCAATTTAAGTCTGCCATCTTTGAAGGCAGAAGCTAATGCAGGCTGAAATCTGGTAAATTTATGCTGTATTAAACTCACAACTGTGTTTTTATTTTTCAGTCTTTTTTACTGAATTTGATATCAAATTTAACAGCTTTTATGAAATATTTAAAATATCAAAACTTTATTTTGATAGTTCAAAGGTAAAATAAAAGGGGGGGGGAGGGTACACTGTTCATTTTGTTTAAGGATTAGCCAATACTTTAATTTATTTCTGTGTCTTTATTCTTTGTGCATTTATCAATATTAAAAATATTGTATTCTAAAAGTATGACTTTCAAGAGCTTTCCAATCTTGTATTTTGGACCAAAATGTAAAGAAATTACAAGAAAATAAAATGTATTCATCTGTACAATTCATCTGAAAATCCCTTGAAGTTGCCATGAACAATGGCTGCCAAGATAAGGGATTTTCACTGGTGCGGAAACTTATCTAGAAAATAGACCTATCAGTTCAATACAGGGATACAGAACTTCTCAGGCATAAATTAAATTTGATGGTGGATTTAATAATTCAACATTAATATGACTCATAAAAAGTGCATATATTTGGTCTGACACATTCCATACTTTCCACCAAAGACCCATTGCAATTTTGCTAGGATTGCAGTATAAACTTTTTAAGTTCCAAGAGTAGGAATTACTATACAAACATCAAGTGTTCTTATACAGCAAACTTACACCAACTTCATCGAGATCCTTTTTTTTTTTATCAAATTGGACAAAACTACAGTAGTTGTTTGGAACTATGAATGGGTTCTTGTAACAGCCTATTAAGAGGTAAAAACCTGTCAACTCTAGGATATAAGACGTAACTCACAGATGACTTCCCGGAGTCCTCCAGTAGACCAGTCTCGATCCCTCCTTCCGGGTCCCAGGGCTGGAGCTCTCTTAGCTCCTTGTCCTTGACTTCACCATTGTACTTACTGATGCCAGTGTCCGTAAATGCATCTGAAACAAGATCTAAACATGACACAATAATGGTCACTGTAGCTTTTATTTCGCTATTGTTACACTGTAGCTATTATTTGTGGAGAAGACACAAGGTAAAAGTCTGGGTAGTCAGCTCCAGGCACAGGAAGCACAGAAGTTACAAGTCTAGCCATTATGCCACAGGTGCCTCAATTAACATTTAACAATTTTTTGTTTCACATTTGTTTCTGTTTCAGGGAGTATCATTAGGCACCATCTGACTGAAAGACTTCTTTGATTTGGCAGTGGTCAGTTACATTTATATATATATATATATATATATATATATATATATATATATATATATATATATATATATATCTCATCAAAGGACTTTAAAAAATATTTGGTTGTATTTAAACAAACCTTTTACTGCATATTCCAGATCTACATTGACAGCTGAGATCGTGACCACATCTGATGCCTTCACTATAAGCTGATCCACGATCCGTTCCCTTGAAGGTGTTGAGGATACTGAGTTAGTGTTGTTGGAGTTGCTATCCTCAATCATGTGGGCAAATTCTAATACTGCATCTCCCTGTAGTAACAAAATAAATTGTTATTGTACTACTAAAGCTGCATTATACAAAGACGGTATTGAACAAAAATGTAAAACTGTATCCCTCTATTGCACTGAAAAGGACACTCTCTCCCTGTATTGAACTGAAAGGACACCATGTATCCTTGAATTAAACTGAAAGGTCCATCTGTACCCCTGTATTGAACTGAAAGGTCTGTCTGCAACCTTGTATTGAACTGAAAGGTCCATCTGTACCCCTGTATTGAACTGAAAGGTCCGTCTGTACCCCTGTATTGAACTAAAAGGTCAGTCTGTATCCCGTACTGAACTGAAAGATTGGTCTGTATCCCTGTACTGAACTGAAAGATTGGTCTGTATCCCTGTATTGAACTGAAAGATTGGTCTGTATCTCTGTATTGAACTGAAAGGTCAGTCTGTATCCCTGTACTGAACTGAAAGATCAATCTGTATGATATCCCTGTATTGAACTGAAAGATCAGTCTGTGTCCCTGTATTGAACTGAAAGATCAGTCTGTATCCCTGCATTGAAATGAAAAGTCAGTCTTTATCCCAGTGTTAAAATAAAAAGAAAGGGTAATCCCTGTATTGAGCTAAAAGGTCAGTCTTTGTCTGTATTGTCCTGAAAGGTCAGCTTTCTCTGTATTGAACTGAAAGGTCAGTCTGTATCCCTGTACTAAACTGAAAGGTTGGTCTGTATCCTTGTATTGAACTGAAAGATTGGTCTGTATCTCTGTATTGAACTGAAAGGTCAGTCTGTATCCCTGTACTAAACTGAAAGGTTGGTCTGTATCCCTGTATTGAACTGAAAGATTGGTCTGTATCTCTGTATTGAACTGAAAGGTCAGTCTGTATCCCTGTACTGAACTGAAAGATCAGTCTGTATGATATCCCTGTATTGAACTGAAAGATCAGTCTGTGTCCCTGTATTGAACTGAAAGATCAGTCTGTATCCCTGCATTGAAATGAAAAGTCAGTCTTTATCCCAGTGTTAAAATAAAAAGAAAGGGTAATCCCTGTATTGAGCTAAAAGGTCAGTCTTTGTCTGTATTGTCCTGAAAGGTCAGCTTTCTCTGTATTGAACTGAAAGGTCAGTCTGTATCCCTGTACTAAACTGAAAGGTCAGTCTGTATCGCTGCACTGAACTGAAAGGTCAGCCTGTATCCACTTTGTAGTGAACTGAAAGCTCAGTCTGTATCGCTGCACTGAACTGTAAGGTAAGTTTGTATCTTGAACTTAAATGAAAGGTCAGTCTGTATCTCTGTATTGAACTGAAAGGTAAGTTTGCATCTCTGTACTTAACTGAAAGGTCAGTCTTTATCTCTGTATTGAACTGAAAGGTAAGTTTGTATCCCTTTACTGAACTAAAAGGTTAGCCTGTATCTCTGTATTAAACTGAAAGGTCAGTTTGTATCTTTGTATTGAACTGAAAGGTAAGTTTGTATCCCTGTACTTAAATGAAAGGTCAGTCTGTATCCCTTTACTGAACTGAAAGGTCAGTTACAATCTCTGTATTGAACTGAAAGGTCAGCCTGTATATTTGTATTGAACTGAAAGGTCGGTCTGTATCTCTGTATTGAACTGAAAGGTAAGTTTGTATCCCTGTACTGAACTGAAAGGTCAGTCTGCATCCTTTTATTTAAATGAAAGATTAGTCTGTATCCCTGAACTGAAAGATCAGTCTGTATCCTTTTATTTAAATGAAAGATTAGTCTGTATCCCTGAACTGAACTGAAAGGTCAGTTACTATCCCTGTATTGAACTGAAAGGTCAGTCTGTATCACTGCACTGAACTGAAATTCAGTCTGTATCCCTGTACTGAACTGAAAGATCGGTCTGTATCCTTGTATTTAAATGAAAGGTCAGTCTGCATCCCTGTATTGAACTAAAAGATCAGTCTGTATCCTTGTATTTAAATGAAAGATCTGTCTGTATCCCTGAACTGAAAGGTTAGTTACAATCCCTGTATTGAACAGAAAGGACAGTCTGTATCCCTGTATTGAACTGAACATCGTCAGATACCCTCGGATGATTCTATTATGTTACTCTCCATTCATCTCCCGTGGGCAAATTGCTACTCATTTCGTTGTTCTGTTTGAATAGAACAGAACAGACATTATCCAGTCAGATGATAGGTTACAAAATTAAATCCTCTTCAATCGGAAGATCAATACGGTTACCTGAGAACGTAACCATGGCGACCAGTACAGAGGATCGCAAGTGTAAAATATGTCTGTTAGTGATCCGCGACAAATGTTCTTACAGATCTTTGGGCACTCCAGCAAGTATTGAAAAATACACGTCAGTTTTAAATGAAATCGGTATCCTTGCCCATGAAGACAGTGATGTTGCTTGTAATTTGTGCATAAAAAAACTTACAACAATGCTATCGAAGTGTTATGAAAGCATAAAATTGATTGGTTGGCAGATTCGCTGGATGGTCTCAACGAACCAATCGGATTGCGGCATTTCATTGTAAACAAAGCGACAAAATGAGTAGCAATTTGCCCATGGGTGATGAATGGAGAGTAACGTAATAGAATTAACCGTGGGTATCGGACGATGTGAACTGAAAGGTCAGTCTGTATCCCTGTACTGAACTAAAAGGACCCTCTGTATTTGTGTACCGAACTGAAAGGTTAGTCTGTATCTAAGTATTGAACTAGCACCCTTTTATACTATTTTCACTTTCTGTTATTCTTATGAATGGTACTTTTTTATTTACATTTTGGAAGACAACTTGAAAGTAATAATAAATTTAATAATAAATTATGACTTTACATTATAAACTAATCAGTGTTAGAATGCTCAAAGAATTTTAATTAAGAATTTTGTTTTAAAAAAATTATTTTTAATGCAGAAATATTGTTCCAGAAATGTTTACCTTTGATGAAAGGGTCTTCAAAATCCCCTCATAAACTGTTCCATTCTTCACTTGCACTTGAACATTCGTACCCTGCATCATTTCAACAATAAACAATATTTGTGGATACATGTTGTGAAAATTGTACATCATTTTGTTGCACCACAGAATAAATTGCTTGTTTATTTTTTTACAATGTATCAACACAACGTCATTCATATTGACGACAATCAAGGAAGAACACCCTAAACAAATGTCTGGATAGAACTACCATCACACCACAGGTCAGCTGGAAAACCTCCTAACACTATTTGTGGAACAAGGGAGATGAAGGTGCTTTATGTTTTGAGACTCCACAGCAAAAATATTGGTATCTTTTTAAAATTATTATTTACAATTTTTTTAACCCTATAGTATATTATTTTTCCCTCATATTTGAGTACAGATCTAATTATAAACATTATACTTATTTACATTACAATATGAGTTCAGCACGGTATGACCCTGTAAGTGATGGTGTGCTGTAATCAGTAGTCTGCGCATTTACAGTTCAAAGCATATAAGTTTAAATGATTCATAAAGAATTTATATTTAGTGTAGGAAAAATCTTAGTTAAATTGTTGACGACACCTGATGACTGGTCACTAGTAAGGACTCAAAGGAGGGTTTGCCCAATCAAGTTGACTGCTGGCAACAGAAGACATGTCTACTGATTGGATGACAAACAAAAAATTGCTTGGGAGGACTGTTTTCAGCACGGTGACTGCTCTTATGATGTGACCACTAGCACAAGTTTGACTGTACTAAAATATCTAATCATTTATAATAAGCTTATTCATTGCACCTAAAGGCCTCTGATGAATATGAATACAGCTTAAACTAATTCTTGCATCTATGAATAGTTTTCAATTGTTTGAAAACTTCATTAAAACCATACTTACCACAAGGGTAAACACAACATGTGTATATCTTGTATTCTGGTACATTCCATCTATCTGAAAATATAAAAATAAAACATCATTTAGGAACCTTTCAAATCGTAACTGTTTCATTTTTCAAAGTTTGTCATAACCTTCGCGTTTATATTACTGTGCATCTAAATGCAACAATGTTCTATACTTTCCTAGATAAACATTGGAATTTCTATTATTTATAAATTCAAAGATCATTTAGCTTTTTAAAATTCCTATTTGCACCTAGTTAAAATAGGTTGAACATATCAATATACACACACAAGGGGCGCCTGTGGCGCAGTGGTAGAGTTGCCGACTTGTAACTCCTCTGACCGATTAGCCTCTCACCGTGTGGGTTTGAGTCCAGTTTGGGGCGAAGGACTAAATGTGGGAAGGTATTCCAGCTGACCTGCTGTGGGTCGGTGTTTCTAGCCAGACTTTTGTTTGGGGTCTTTCTCCACCTAAATAGCTGGACGTCACTATAATGATCTTAATTGGTCGCCACGATGTATTTAAAAATCAAATTATCGATCAATCACCATCAATTTAAACATTTTATGATTTTGTTTTATTACAATGTGACTGCTTTACTTTCATCTTATCTAAATACATAGAACTATTTCCTGTTGCATTTAGACAAGAATTGTCAAAAACTGCACAAATGGAGGCTTCCTGTGTACAACAGTAGCAGTAAACTAACAGAGAAAGCAGATTGAACTTACACTGACTGTCTTTTCAATTGGCGGCCTCTGTTGTCGGATTCTGTAATGAGAAATATTCATAGTTTGAAGACAAATAACCTTAGTCTATGTTTTCTAGTGATGTCATTTATGGCCAGATAACTGTCCAACTGTACACACAAATATACAACAATATTTAGTGATCTAACCTTAAACTTTCATCTGTGGTACTACTCATTATGGATAAGTAAACCTTTTTAATATCTACTCAAAAATTTAGATAGCTTACTCTGACCTACAATTGTGTACTGCAAGCTTACTCTGACCTTCAATTGTGTACTGCAAGCTTACTCTGACCTACAATTGTGTACTACAAACTACTGTTCATTTGTACATGAGTTAAATTTCTCTTTATTTGTCTACTGATATTTCTCTATAGTTTTGTACTTATAAATCAGGAATTTCTGACTATTTTTTTTCCTCTAACTTTTTACCTGGGAAATGATAACTGAAGGGTAAATACCATGGTCAACTTGATCAACCAAGTTGTACAGACCATGGACTGATGAACTGTTTGACACTATAACATATGATCAAACAATATGACCATCTACCAAATTCTCGGTCTGTAAAAATTAAACCGTGAAATAGAGTCTGAACAGGTCCGGTAGATTTTACTTTCTTGGTGGACATGAATTATGGTCCTGTGTTGTATTTTCAATTCTGCTTTTACATGTTTACAGCAGTAGTAATTAAGCCTTAAGTAAGAGTAATGGTCACTAAAGGCAACTGGAAATTATCTACTACTATCGTACTATAGCCGAACAACGCACGGTACCCGTGTTACGCAAAACCAGTCTAATCCGTTAAGTTCCGATAGACTCTTACTCAGTAGTTGTCAGTAAATAAAAGAAGAAACAGTCAAGCGTTCCGAAAGTCTTGATTTTATTCCGTTTCAGGGGAGATAGATCGGTGTTTATTTCCGGTTGTAGAAACTAATGTCTCATAACAGAAAATATTACTGCAAATCCGTGAAACATAACGAAAACCAAAAGTCGTTATTTGACTATGGGGTAAAAAAAAAAAAATTCAATCCAAAGGGTGCAACGTCTACCAAGGAAATCCCTAGTATTTCAAACGTTGCTGCCTCAGAGTCTGCCAGTTCCACACTTGTTTCTACCACAGAGGTACCTGTTAGTGTTGCTTCCTCCGAGTCTGGCGTTTTTTCCACAGAGATACCTGTTAGTGTTTTTTGAGTTTTGTGAACTGAATTATCAATACTATAGAATTGTGAAAATCTGAAAAAATAAAGTGCTATAAACATTAAATTAATGTTAAAAATGCTTATTCCTATAAGAATTTGTACTCCAGTACCCCTTATTTCAATAAATTTTGTTTTCCCAAAATGAACAATCACCGCACATTAATTTCCCAAAATGAACAATAATCGCGCATAAATTTCCCAATTTGAAAGGCCAGGGCCTCTTCCCAATTTCCTGATGAAAAGCCCTGGGGTTGCACAAAAAAGGGGCAGGGTGGCATAAAAAAAGGGCAGGGTTCTTTATAAGTTTATAAGTTTATAAGCATAATAAGGGTTTATTCATTCATATTTCTTGTCCATATTATTAAATTTTATTTCTTTATGAAGACATAATACTTGTAAATAAATAAAATAAAAATTTGTTCTTTTTTAATTGATGTATTTTTGTAGATAAGTTAGGTATATTGTTCAAAATCTTTGTACATGACATAAAATATCATGATTCGAAGTAAAAACCTTTCTCAAGAAAAACATATCCTAAATAAGGTTGTCCGAATTAACATTCACTTTTACCTTGATCGTCAGCAAAACTAATCAGGGGTGAAAAATTCCAGAGTAAAAATTTGCTGTAGCTAGTCCTACCGAGCCAGTGAAAATTTTCAGTTAAGATCATCGTTATTTGTTGTTGAATAAAAGAAAATGTAATTATTAATAATGAACAATTTTGTACTCTACCACCACATTTTTAATCCCTCATGAATTATGACCATTACACAAGCTTATTACGCCTACAAAACTGTTGACAATTTTGGGCCGATATCACCGTGTTTTCTTTGAAAACGGTCAAGGTCACCTCTAGCTCACTTGAGAGTTTCAATCCACATCTCAGGCATTGCCCTGGAATATTCGAGACATGCCCACAAGATCAAAGGAAACTGACTGTCTGTGGATAATGGTGACAAGACTAGCCGCCAACATCAAAGGAGTGTGTACTTCTGCCAGACTTGAATTAGGCAATTGGCACATTACACATTACACTGTCCAAGCAATGCCAGGTACACGTTACCTATGACAACAGCCTTGTTTCCCCGTTTATTTTACTTATGAACTAGTGCTCTTATGGACAAATTAATTGGCGAGAACACGACTTCCAAACTTTTCATACTTATAATTTTTCTTCGTGTTTTACCAGCGAGTTTTCTTATAATATTCATACATTTTTAAGTTTCTGATGTGTGGCGGAATTGCGTGGAATAAATTAACCTCGTTGTGATGTTTGTGATCAACTATTCTCCCATGTTTTTTCTGCTGTTTGTCAACATGCGTAGCATACAATATTTCTTTTGTTCACTTTGTGTGTTTAAAAGAACAGGGTTCAATTACTGGTATACACTCCTGTTCATTTCTCGCCTCGCTTGGTAGTTGAAATATACAATGTATGATAAATCTGCATAACCGTGTCATATCCGAATAACAGCGCCAAAAGCGCCGAATCTAGCAGTGAATGACCTTGCTTGATTGATCTCATTTTGACCAAAACGTAAATGGGCGGTCTTAAAAAGGGCCAACGAAGCATTTTAGGGGGACAAGGGCGGGGTTTTCAAAGGGCAGGGCGGCACTTAAAAAGGGCAGGGAGGAACGCCCTTCTACTCCGCACTAGAAATATCCCTAAATTGTATATATAATTATATCATTGACGACCACATTTTGTTTAAATAAGCCTTGATGGGAATTAATACTTCTGATAATTTACTCTGGACAAGTAAATAAAAGAATATTGCTAAATAGTTTTTTTTCTGCATCTCAATTATAAAAATTAAATAAAAAAAGATAAAACATATCAATTAACATTGTTACAGTGTCACCGTAAAAAATAATATGGGTTCTCAAAACTGACGTCACTCCAAAACCAATTATAAATATAAGAGTCAACATTCTCGGCCATTTAATAAAGCATATAACAAGTATTATTTCCTAAGTAAATATATCTAAAGGCACCACCAGGCAAGACAACAAGAACCTGGGCTTCAGTACAAAATGTACTGTGTCAAACTGTTTTCTGTGCCCAAAACTAATTTTGAAATATCAAAACGTCAAACAAGCTTTTTCAGCCATAATTTCAACCATTCAAATAACAAGAACATCTTTCGTTGATACGTCGATCTTTCGTCAATCCATTTGCCGTATTAGTGTGCATAGTTCTAAATTGCTGTCAAATTACTTTATACTCGATGCACCAATTTGCACCTTTTCAGTAATCACACATTTAGGTGGCCCAATAAAGTAATTCTTTAATGCCTACAGTCCTCCTTAATTGCTTCAGATGCATCCGGATGCTACAGACGTGTTTTACGAGCATACCGCTTTTATCATTTAAGACAAGTTGTAAACATGAAAAATAATCTCTCATTCGTTGAAAAAGAAAAAACAGAGTATTGTCCAAGAAAATGAATCGAAAACAATTAATATGCCACTGTTTCATCAACATCAACTAGCGAATCCAATCCGGTTCTTAGCAATAAAGGTGAAACAGAACACCCCTCAAGTTCAAAAGCAAAAACAGCTACTAAAACAGTTTGGAAGTTTCAAGAAACTTAGTTACACAACTATTCATGGCTTCAATATGAAAATGAAGAAAGTTTTATCACATGTTGTGTCTGCATTAAATACAACAGAATCAATGACATTTTTAAATTTTAACTTTAAATGGACCACTTTGGATTGTCATGTGGGGGTTAACGATCACAAACAGGATGTTGAGGCTGAACACTGAAAGGACCAGCTACCAAGATCAGCTGATAGCGTAGAAAGTGCTCATGAGGCAGCTATTCTTTTGGCTCTTTAATCTGTATCTTGGATTGCCCAATAAGGTGTGGCAATTGCAAATATTTTTTGGCAGTTTGATTGACTTCCTATGGTAATTAAAATAAAAAATGTTGAGCACTTGAATGTACCAAAACAGTAACTAATGAATCTGATAAAACAGCATCAGATGTGAGCACTTCAAAGTACTCTATAACAGGTAATATTTATATCATTTTCCATCTAAAACATTGTCCCTTTAGATTTTAGAAATGTCCCCTATTATTGAAGGATTGCAGGATGATTGCTTTTCAATTTTTGGCAGAACATGGTCCAGACTGTTGGATACAACCTTGGAAATATATGTGGATCAACATACAGAAAAAACAGGGCTTTTTTCTTGCCTTGTCGCATTTGTATGCTGTACAAGTTAAAGTGCTGATAAAATAATCCCATAATCAAAAGTGAAATGGAACTTTTAACTTTTAACTTGCCAGTGACTTTCCTACCTGGAATTTTTTTTTTAACCATACACCATGGGATAAAAAAGAAGAAAAGCAGACCAAAGTCGTACATGCACATGTTTACAACAAGATTCCCTATTTTCACACATTAGCTCAATAATTTTAACATTTACATGTACACATGAAAATTGTTATGTAGTGTAGTGCATACAGGCACTTCCAACAGCTTTGCTTTTGGGTTAACCAATCAGCGATATGGTTGAGTGTCTGCCTACAGAAATGAAGGTCCAGGGTTCGATCTCAGTTGGGGACAGGATTTTTTTCCTCCCAGATTTACTTAAGTGGTGTCAGAAGTGTATGACCGACTCCAATTGTTGCCTGTAGAGTGATTCTTGAGAGCTTACTAGCTCTGAAAAGTAAAGGAGGATTAGTGAAGTGTAGAGCATATAGGCATTTCCAACAGTCTTGTTAACACTTTAGTGAAGTTGTTGAGCATCTGCCTAAAGAACTGAAGGGTTCAATCCCAGTTTGGGACAGGATTTTTCTCCTCCCAGATTTACTTTAGTAAGAAAACATGGGGTACATTTTGACTGTAGTCCGAAAACAGAAATCATTTGTATTTTTTAAAAAATTGATTACACAGGGAAGTATGTTTGTTAACAATAAAAAAAAAAGTTTCACGGTCTTGTTAACAGCCTTTATCATGGCAAAACTCATTTGAAAGGCATGTCTAAGCATTTTAAGGTGAGGGAAAAATCATCAGCTAGTATAGCATAAGTTTCAATAAGGAAAAACTTTAATATCACATCATTCAAGGTAACTTGTAACCACATAAAACTGGGTCAATTATCATAAAAATGGGGAGATTATCTCTGCCTAGGCAACTGTATATATAGGGCTATAGTCCATATAGAAAACGTACAGGGACTTTTCCACAAAACAAAATTAACAGGAGGAACTTTGTAACCTTATGAATAATTGTGCGACAGTTTGATTGCCTATGGCTATGCTAAGACATAAAACTTTTTTTTCTAGTGTGTTGTGGTTCACTCAAAAATTATAATGCAGTGCCTACAATGTTTGCCACAAACGCATATCAACTGCAACCTACTTGATCTGATATAACATAAACAATTATAGAATAGAAAAATAAATAGCACTTTAAGTAGAAAATATTTTTGTCCATGCTAGTGTTAATTTTTTCTCCAACTAGTCTAATGATTCTGAAAGTGCAAGTGTGGATTCCTTCCAATGACATTTGACACCCTGAATTTGATGAGGGTTACATTTATTTTTCAGCCCGAAAACACAAAATCTTGTCTTATAAAAGTGTCATTTAGATGTCTCACCTATCTTGGGATTGGTAGACAGGTCGTTTGTCGCGCTGATTTTGTTGCATCCGACCCCCACGGGATCGTTTCTGACTGTTAGGGTTCATCATGGCAGACATCAGGGGTAGTCGATGAGGAATATTGCTGGTTATATTTTACCAGTTAAAAGAATCACATCGCCCTTGAAGGGCGAACAGTTGGAGCGGTACAACAACAATCCAATGACTGAACTGTCCTAACATATAATCCCGCAAAAATGTCACTGACTATCATCAAAACAAATATTTTTTTCAGGTTTTTCACTGAAAAACATGAAGGGCCAACGGGCGGAAGAATACATTTGTACCGTGGTTGTTCTGGAAATTAACACAGCTCGACTTAAGACATAAATATTTTTTATCATTTGTTTGAGTAATTGAACAATGATAGACTTGTTGTAGACAACTTGTTGACAAAAATGGAATATATCCGATTATTTTAGGGGTACTACTTTTTACGAAAACGCTATCAACTTCCGGTCATGTTTTCAGTCTTTTTTGGGGGGTGCATTTTACGTCGTATTTATCCTAGTAGTGCAGAATTCACGCATTTTAAAAATAATTCTTGTTCAAAGTTTTTTTTACTTGTTAACAACACAGTTTGTAGTGTTTATTTTATTGGAGATTCTTTGTTTTATTTAAATATTAATTCATTTACAGAATGTGATGCCAAATTATAAACGTCGTCACATCCGGTCATTTAAAAACGCATTGTAAACAGTTTCGTTATTTTGAACTGATAGGTTTTAATTGAAAAATGTAATAATGTAATAGTTCACAGCAATCATATAAAACATTGTGATAAACATAGCCAAATATACCCAATCAGTCCATGGGACAGATCATAACGTTAACCACGACATGCATTGCAATTCCGAGGATGGCACAAGACTATTTTTTTTTAATATACGGCGTCGACCAATAAGACTTTAATTACTTAAATTAACACCGATAATTTATAATAAAAATAAGCTTGAAAGAACCGTGGCACCAAAAAGATTATAAACTCTTTAATACAAGACAGCATATCTTACATCGTTAAAATATATTTAGGTAGCATATCTAATCTATATATTCCCCCATACATTTCAACTGGAAATGAACTTCAAATCTCTGAAGCTTTATTATCGATCGAAGGAGTAAGACGGTGACCGTCGTGCTTTGTAGTTTTAATACAGATTAAAAGCCTACGTGTTTTTATACAGGATCGTGATTTAAGCACACGCAGCAATGTTGCGGGGGAATAGTATCTGCATTACCATGAAACGCCCCTTTTAAAAATATTACGCATAGAAGGACTGGTGTTAGTTATAAATTCTATAAAGAAAGTCGCTTTGGTCTGCCATTGCGTCAGCTTTTGTAAATAGGTCAAAACTGAGGTAGGAAAATATAACCCTGTGTTAAAAATATAACTGCCTGTGTTGATTACTTTTCCTTGCTGGTTGACTGTGACAGTTCATCCAACAATAAAATATATTGCTAATCACATTGAAATTGTTCGAATTTGATTCCTCCTCCACTCGCAACTAACGCTGGCTGCTTTTTTGATAAAGAAATCAGCCACAGACGTCAGCTTACATCATATCCCACCACATTTCCTACACAGACCTAATTTACACAAGTTTTTGTTAGCATTTCTTAACACTAAGACGACCGTGTGATGGAATGTCTTAGCCCGAACCGCAATGTATGACGCGCATGCGCAAATAAATTATTTTCGAGATTACTTATTTCCTGCGTGTGACAGAAAACGACGGATTAATAACCTTTCTCTGCTTGTCAAAATAATTGGTTGATATAAATTCAAGGTATATATTCATTATTTCCACCCATCTTTTGAATAATTGACACCATTCTACTATTGCCCCACTTGGAAGTGAAATATCGTTCCGTAACGCCTGACGAATAATATGGCGGTCAATGATAATGATATCACACAGAAATTAGCATGCATTACATTCATGAATGACATGTCAACACATATGGCCTCAAACTTAGACTAATTAAACCAAAATACAAAAGTGCTTTGTGGCTTGGATATATCGGAGTGAGTTTGAATTGTAAACCTCTTGTTCTTTTACAGGTGACATGTCCCCGTTTTCACTGCTGTCATTAGTGTCAGTTTCCCTACATGTCTGAGAGGAATCTTCCATGTAGCACAGTATGGCTTAGTTATCATGATTATTTGCAATTTTCAGACACATCATTTATGTTTGCTGATGGTTTTGACATATACTGTTCTGTCAACATAATTTGACTTGATCTGTGCTGTCAATCAAATAGGCATATTTTAGCATTCAGATAAGAACATAATATTTAGCCCTTATGCTAGTTGTCATCTGTCACTTTTGTCCCACAACCAGCACATTGCATGTGTGTATGGCTTGCAGGCACCTGTCACTTTGATCTGCCACTACACTGCATCATTACATTACCAAAATCTGACATTCTCCTGCATTCAGCAGTGTTTGTTTCTTCAAGCACATATGTAATATTTTGCCAGGTTAAATGTTTCTTGTTTAAATGCAAGGTATACATCCGAAAACCTGTTTTCCAGCAGAATTTCTTTAATAGGGTGCATGTTATACATAAATGCGCGTTATATACAGTGGAATAGGGTAGATACAGATTGAAAGTATTTGGAGCAACAGCTCTGTATGGCTGTACGGTGGTAAGCTGTAATATGGTACATTACACATTCATGGCATTTAGGTAAATGCTTTTTTTTAATTAAAGCTTGAATGATCAGCATTTAATTTCAAAACAACAAATCTGATCTATATTTCAATTGCAATATTACATTGCAGAAATTAGACGAATTGATGCTGATTAATGGCTACAGTGGAAGCTTGAGTGAACTGGACTATGATAATAAAGAGGAGTTCAAGAATAAAAAATAGGCGATGACCTGTTTTGTAACGGATAAGAAGTTGAACATGCACATTTTCCCCCTTTTTTAATTAAACACTAAGTTTTCCCCTTTTCTAAGGCCACAGGCCCTGTTCAGAAAGAAACCCCCTAGCAGTCACAGTCATTCTTTCCACTTACAATCCTATTTAACAATATTAATATTTAATGAAGTCTTAGTAATCAGTTCCAGATTTTTCTAACAGAGCTGCCAGGGTACCATACAAAACATGACTCGAAGCATCAATTTAGAAACACTTTTATCAATATACCTTTATCACTATTCATATTTGTCAAAAATTTTACTGTTTTCTAGGCAAGCAAAGTCGTAAGAAAATTTAAGTCCCAACCAAAAATTACCAAGTCCCATTTGGTGTGTATTTTTATATGTTTTGTGAGTTATTTTAAGAAATTTATCATAAACCTATTTATTTATAGACAGTTGGAAAACAAGTTCTTTCAAATTATATTGATCTGTCTCCACTGCCCACGTCCTGGGTAGAATTAGTACACAGGTACTGAGCATTGTGAAGTTAATAGTCTTGCTCAAGGACTAACATGTGGTTAGTTTTGGGGTTTGAACCCTGGACCCTCCAATCCACAATCCAGCATCTAAACCATAAAGCACAGATGCCAGAAACAAACAACAAATTTCAGCAATGATAACTATGTTGCATTGTGATTGCATGCTTTTTCTTGTCTGCTTCGCTAACGCCATTTTGACCCTTAGACTAATCCGACCGCAGAGACTTTCGTCGATAGTATCGGCCATAGACAACTGTATTGTGCTATTCAAAGGGAAAAGTGACATTGTTTTTACCTAAAATTTGACATTTATCATAAAAAGAGACATTAACTTTTTTTTCTGTAAAAAACCAACAATATGCAATAAATTTTTGCATAAATATCACTTTATTCTAACAAAATCAGCGAAGTTTCATAATCCGGAAACAGTTATGGAGTTTTAGTGAAACTTGCATATTCATTGACGACGCTGTTATTATCATGGTATAAGTAATATGATATTATTCAGTTGATAAATTTTGATTTGAAATTTGTTTTATTTTGAATGTTAACTACAAATAAATTTACCAGACCTGGTTGCACAATCGGTAGAGCGTCGGCTCCAGGTACGGGAGACCCCGGGTTCGATCCCAGGGCGCGATATACCAAAGTCGTTAAATGGTAGTGGTATAGCTCCCTTGCTAACGCTCAAGGAAATATAAGGGTAGTCCACAACTGGTTGGCCCGGTGTCAGGATAATGTGACTGGGTGTGGTATCATGCCAGGTGTTCATGGCATGCTATACACAGTGAAGGCAGCACTATATATGCTTCAAGTGGACACCGTCTCCAGATAACTGAAATACTGTTGGTGGAACGATAAACCAATAAACAAACGAATAAATTTTAAGTTGAAATTAAAAACCCACTTATCAACAACAATAAAATGTGCATTGGCTATTTGTTCAGACGAGTTTTCACACCTCTTTTGATGTTAATAGATCTTCCATCATCCGTAAGTAATTACAAATGTGCATAGAGCTGTTTGTAAGCGGTCACTTAAATACCCTGGTGTGAAAATGAACATTTAAAAGCCTTTAGTTGTTACAGTGTTCTCCAGAAAATAAAAAGTAGCAGGTTATTTTTTTTTAAGTAGTAGGCTGCATTATTATATGTCAAGCAGCCAAGCGGCGAGGTTTGCGGCGAGGGTGAGGGTGCGGGAGGGGTTTCCTCCCTGCTAGTGGGGCCGTGCCCCCCCCCCCCTTTTTTTTTTGTTTTAATGGTGCATTTTGGTGCATTTTAAAGCTATTTTGTTGTCTTTTAAAAGCTTCATTTTTATTTAAACCCATTGTTCAAAATTTATCACTTTCATTAAATGGCAGTTTAAAAATCAGAGTCATCAAACTCAACTCTATTCAGAATCCGACCCTGGAATTTTAATGACAAGTTTTAATTACAAGTTTTAGTTTTGTATATTCAAATTGGAATTTGACCACTTCAAAGGACCATTTTGCAGAATGTATAAGTGATTAGAAATAAAATCAGAAACCAAAGTTCGCAGTTACAACCTGGTCAACTCATGTAACTATAACTCTGAAATCTATAACATCATACTGCAAAGTTAGATGATGGTTGGAGATTAAATAGGTTTTATAACCCTGATTTGATTGTAAAATACTGTTTTAAGCAATTTTTGAAATAAAAGTGATATATTTGGGGGCCTACACTAGGGACTACATCTCTGCTCCAAGTATATGTTTCTCCAATTATACAGTATCATTCTTTACTTTAAAAAATAATCAAATTAATTTGTTTTCTTAAAAGTGGGGACAGAGTTTAGTTACTTATTTTCAGGAAAAGATCGATTTCAAATTTTCAGTATTGCTGGATGGGTGGGATACGGCCGGCATAGATATGATGGCTTTTTTTATAAAAAATAATTTCATTGAAGTAAAACTGAAAATCACCTGCATGCAATCATTCAATATCGAAGTGTACACATTACCTTTCGTCCAAAAATCTGACATTTTTCTCTGAATTGTTTGATTTTCATTTATTATTTTCTTTTTTGGTGCCATTTCAGAGGCTTATATACAGATATTTTGCGAAGAATGCAGACGAAACATCTATTTATAACTTACTGTATATGCATTTTTCACAGATACACACAACTTTGTTATGACCAGTTTGGCGGAAAATGTCGAAGAAAGACGAATGCTCAGTTTATAAATTTTGGCATCATTTGGAAACCATACGTAGTGTCTGCATCCGACCTGCGCAAACAGATGCGCAGTAAAACAATAACATCCGGGAAATGTTTTGTCGGTATTTTTGTCGATGTATTTTTGGTTTCTGTTTATGCAAAACCGTTTTGTTTTTTTTCGGTGAAAATTATTTATTTTTTTGAGAAAGTAGCCGGCGCTCATTTCTTAAGTATCAGGCGATACCGCCGGTGCTTCTGGAGAACACTGTGTTATTTTAATTGTCATGTGTGTGCTTGTCCCATGTGTGGAGAACTTAATTATAGGCCGAGAACTTAATTTTTTTTATGACATGCTGCCGCGTAAAACAGGATGTTCTCATGTGTAGGGCTGGGATATCCTCGAGAATATCCTGTTTGGCGTGTAAATTATATTCTGGGGTAGAGTGTCATAACGTAACGCACAATACACACGGTCTTACTAGGCAAATAGTCGCGATGTAGTATTCAAGACACTTAGAGAATAATAAGCACTTGGCGCAAACACCGATTTACGGAACAATTGGAACATATTCCCTCGAGTCAAATCAAGCGATGCGGGAATTGTGTAATGGCGGCCAGATGGATAAGTGACTACGGGATGCGTCTTGTCTTTGAGAATTTGCTTTTTCCTTGATTCTAGACGTCGGAAGAGGGGGTGCGTCTTATCTTTGTGTGCGTCTTATCAATAAAACTTTACAGTATATCTGTGTAAAGTTGTTGGAGACGTATATCAGTGTAGACGTATATCAGTGTGTAAAGTTACATATATATATTTTTATTATAATTGCAACTTTGAATGATAGTATGTAAGGCAATTTTATACAATATTACAGATTAGGAAAAAATAATAATTTAAAACCTGTATTAGGTTTAACAATATCACCTTATGTGGTACACACTATGGATTGACATACTCTGACCGCAGTTTTTAATAAGCATTAGATGCATATGTGCTTTGACGGTATGTGCTGGGCTTGACTTGTATTGCTAACAAGTTTGATTTTTGTAGACTACTTTAGTTACGATGATGTATATTTTTTAAGTTTAGTTGAAATTATAAGAACCAAAAAAATTGCAACCCATGGACATAACAGCATTGGTGGTTTTTTATATTAGATGATTTCATTGCGTAATTTGATTTCTAGATCTAATTATGATAATCTATGTAAAAAATTTAAACGCCAACTGTCCACTTTAAAATTTCAATCAGGTATAATATACTGTCTTGTCTTATAGGACACTGATTAGTGACCAATCAACAGTTGTTTATTTGTGAGCTCCCATTAATAATAAGAATTAGGACTACCTGCAGCAATTATGGAATAAACTGAGGCCATTTCCACACAATCTGTAAGCCTTATTATAGATTCAGAAGTCTGGGCAACCCAAACTTATAAGCACCCTACACCAGGGTCCGCTTGTATATTTCCAAGTCGCATAAATGGTAGAGTAGACAACTGTTCACATTATTTTAATGACTGCCTTCTTCCTGGGATAGAACCAGTACTTCTTTGACATTTAGCACTCCACCATTAACCCTTTCACTCATACAGTTCTCCTAAATAACCATATGCCTAATGCATAACCAGATGGCTTATCAGGCCACCTGGCATGCATAGGTAAACTGGTGACAAAGGTACCTCAGGTTCATAGAGCATTATTGGTTTTGTGTGGGAAGCTGACAGTAGTTATGTTTAAGCTATTTTTTAAGCTAGAATGAGTTATTTAATCATATTTATGTAATTAAAAAGTTTATTCAGAAATAATTTTTTTTTCTAATGATATACTTTTCATGCATTTGAGGTTATATAAATTGTTAGAAGAAAGGTTTGAATAAAACAAAAGAAATATGTCATAGGCAATTTCTTTATTTAATGTTTGAAATATTCATTAATTGCTATTGTTTTTTATTTAAATAACAACATTTAAATCTGATTCCCCAAAACAGAAAATTCTGACTCAGTGTGACTACCAAACAAAATATCAGAAGCATCAGGCATACTTCTGAAGCAAGATAAAGTGAGACTATCAAAAAATATTATCAAACAATTTGTGTACAAGATCTTTTTCAATAGGTGTTAACGATGCAGCGATTAGAATGCTAATAAACGAGGCAATCAATTGAAGCTTAAATACCTTCCAAGTTGATCCACAGAGCAATAAAACATTTTGCCCCTTTCATTAGTCAGTGGGTTTTATGATCCAATGCTGCCCCGAAGCAACAGGGGGTTCCGGTAAGTCGGCAAAACTTTTCAACATCAAATACTTCACTTCCATTTATTGTGAAGGAAGCGGATGTTTATTACATCGGCATACTTGGTTTTTACTGTAAGGCTGACCATGTGAGGGTTGTTGCGGTTTAGAAATGGTAAGATTTGCCAGCCAGTGTAAACAATGGAAAATTCCATTTGGGTGCTCTACAAACTTAGCAAATTGTCACAATTTTTTCAGAACAACCCCCTTTTTTATTCACTAAATGTATAAATAAAGGCTTAATCTTACTGAATAAAGATAAAAGAAAGACTTTACATGAAGTATTCACTTATGATTTTGCACTTAACTTTGAGGGTGTAAAATCGCCAAAGCATGAGCCTGACGCACAACGCCAAAGATCGCCAAACTATTAGCCTGACGCACAGCGCCAAAGATCGCCAAACTATTAGCCTGACGCACAACGCCAAAAATCGCCAAACCATGAGTGAAAGGGTTAAGTAAACAGGTTCATTTTCAAGTCATAAATCCGGTAAATTATGTGTCATGGCACATAATGTTTAATTACCATTTACTGTAAATCGCTATTCTCTGGTGGTGTTAGAGCTCTGTCAGTCATAATTGGGGGTTCATTTAAGATATTATCACTTACAATGTCCACAATGATATTTTGACATAGAATGGGCATTATAAAAAAGGGCTTAGTTAAAGAAGGGAATTGAAACAAGCATCACTGAACCATCAATATACCCTTCCCTGAGTAGTTCTATATATACAATCAATACCTAAAAACTGTGTTAGGGAGTCAACTCTTTAGCTCAGTGGTTACAGTTTGGCTCTTGACTGTCAATCTTGCCTCAAATCCTACTTGGTGTAGAGAATTTTTTGAGCTATGCTTTGTTATAAGACTAGAATAAAAGCACATTAAATGCCTACAAGTTATCATCCTATTACTGGCAATTTGTTAAAAGTTGTTGTAATGACTGTTGAAACTGTTTATAATGGCAGCTATATACTTGTAAAGAGGTAAGGGTTAAAGAATAGTTTTAATATATCTTGACATAGTTTTAATACATGTAGTTATTTCAAACGTATGAGAAGTGATATATTTTATAGTGATGCATTTTTACATCCTAGAAAGGCTAAATATGCCACAATATGTGTACAGAAGTGGCACATTCTGACTCATTTCTGTGTCGTAACTTTTCATAGCATTTACAGTACTTCAATCAAACTTATTCATCTTAAGTGCATTCCAAGGTGTGTTACGCATAACATTACATGTACAGTCATATTCAAGATTTTAAGGCCATTGTATCTTCAGTGGCATCTGTCAATTCCAGGGACATTTTCCACATTTCATAGATGGGAGTTGGAAGCAAATTATATGATTGATTATTGGTCTGTGCATGGTATTGTTGTAACTAGCAAAACATAACTAAATCAAAACCCAGGAACATGTTGTGTTGCATCCAAACACCTCAGTACATCACACTTAACACTTCATGTAGATATAATTATACAGTAAAACTTCCCTTAAGGACACTTCACTACTAGGGACTCCTTTCCAAAACTGTTTTATTCCTTTTTTATTTTAATGTACTACAGTCATGGAAAGCTGGGCACTCAGGGATCCAGGACAGTTATTTCAGAACTAATTAACAAATCCTACCTTCCTTAATCCCCCACTTCTTGGGCCAACACTGTTTTTTGCTTAGTTTCAAATCTGGTTGTATAAACTCAATGATTTGGTTGTATTTATTTCATATTTGATAAAAATATGAATTCTAATTAAAATGTATTTTATATTACCATGTGTTTTTTGGCTAAATAAAAGATTTTCATCAAAAATGTCAAACTTAAAACTTTTGACATTTTTTTAACAAAAAAGTACTAATGACTAAGTCATAACGAAAACACAAAGCAATGTACTTTTTTTAAATAATATCTTTGCAGTTAATATGAAATAAAAATACCTTTATAATACAATTTATGCAAACAGTCTTGAAACTAAGCACAAAACATAATGATCATTAATTTTTACAGTTATCTGAAAAAGAGCCTGCTCAACTTGTTGCAAATGTACTGATTTGGAACTTAGCCCTTAGCTTGTTACATTTTTGTTAAAAATCTATAGTAAATTCACTGTCGTTTTCTTTTCTTTTTTTTTGCATTAATACTATCAATGTTACATGTAGAGTTGATATTCTTGTAAACTGAGACTGAGCAGCAAATTCTGTAGATCTTGGTCAGACAGCTCCCTGCAGGGACCTTGCTGATCTGGATCTAAACTTTTTACCTAAGCCTTATAAATACGTGAATAGCAGGCTAAGAGTTGGATTGCAAGCTCCTAAATATTCCCTAAGGATAGACAATTATTTGGTCTCACCCTTGGCTTGGGGGTATGAGTTGGACTTGCATCATTTGTGCCATGAACATAACATTCATTCTTATTGTATATATTAGCAGAAATCAATATGGTTATCTGTGTGTGTATCCTTGTAGAACTGCTAGAAGAAATCTTCTGCACATGCCAGTCTGTATATATTGGCCTGCATGAAGCATCAGGATTTATCTAATCTGTCTTTGGTAATGAAATAATGTTAGCCTGATAGTGATACCACATATCTCAAGGGCAAGTAACTCATGCTGTATACGGTTCTATGTTTGATTGGCCAACTGTCAACAGGACTTTCTTAAATTTAGAGGATTTGTTGCATTCCTCACAAACAATTAGGCAGTAAAATACAAGAAAACTAGATTGACTTAACTCACAAAATATTCTGAACAGAACAATTCCTTTACAGCTTATAACATGTCAGTCACTTTTTGTCATAAGTTTTAGATGCAGAGGAGTGAAGTTATAAGTTTTTTATCACAAAAGTAAAGTTATGGGTTTGAGACCCACAGTTATGAGTTTGTGATCCCCAGAAGCAAAGTTATGAGTTTAAAACCCACGAAGTTATAATTTTGAGACCCACAGAAGTGAAGTTATGAGTTTAAGACCCACAGGAGTGAAGTTAAATGTTTAAGACCCATGGGAGTAAAATTAAGAGTTTGAGACCCACAGAAGTAAACTTAAAACTTATTATTACTTAAACTTAAAATTATGGGTTTAAGACCCATGGGAGTGAAGCTATGAGTTTGAGACCCATAGGAGTAAAATTATGAGTTTAAGACCAATAGAAGTGAAGCTATGAGTTTGAGACCCATTGGGTAAAATTATGAGTTTGATACATACAGGAGAGAGGTTATGAGTTTGAAGTTTTTTGACAGCATCAAAAGTATAAGTTGTCTCAATGCAATAGCTGTAGATGTGAGTTTTAGCCCAATTTACGACAGAAAAGTTATGGAAATGATAAAGTTTGGTAATGATGCCAGAGAATCAATAGCAGGTTGGACTTATTATCTGCACAAATTTGACAAGACTACCATGATACCCAACAGACTGGCTGATAATACTTGAATTGCTTACAAACCTCTCAAAGAATTTTCAGCCTCTTTGTTTCTTGTTGTGTTCAAGGTCACTATCCTCAGCTCTTTAAGTGCAGTGCCATTAGAATAATGTATATACTGACAGCTGTCTACAAAATTTTATGTATATTTTGAATGTTAACCTTTCTTAAATTCTTTCTAAAAAAAGGTACCATACTCTTAAATGTTACAATAGTGCCATGTTCCAAACATCAGGATTGTTTTTTCTACCCGTCTACCCAAAGCCTTTGTTACCCAGACACCTAGGGGACTGGATATATGTTATTCCAGATATGCCTCTCAGCCCCCTTCTCACAAACACCAACAAAACTGCTGCATGGGGTCCTTACTTCTGTTACTCTTTGCCTGCTTGGCACATTTTAACCAGGCTTAGGTAGATAGTGTAGATCCAGTTCAGCCATCTCCCACTAGGAAGATTTGCTACACTATTAGCTATTTAGCCTCTGTCAATAGGTCTTCTTACTTTCACTTGAAGCAACTCAGAATTAAGTTTAGGCTATAACTCAGTTAGGTATTATAAGGGTATACACCTGTCTTTGTGCTGGAGCTAGTTTCTACTGTTGTCATATCTCTGGAATTGCTATTCTGCCATCCAAGGCTGGGAATGCATGTGTGTGTTTTTTTTTGTCTGCGTTTCACTGATTTTATACTGGTTTCTATCTCATTGGTAAAATACTTTGCTTTAATTGCACAGACACTTACTAGTGTTCATTGTTTTTGAAACAAAGGTAAATTACTGTGGTTATTATATTATGATTGCTTTTTTTATTTTATTTTTTGCAAAATATGGAGATTTTTTTCTTGTTAGTTGTTCCTTCATTGCACAGTAGATTTGCCTGCTGCATGGATTCAGAAGAGATCAATAATTTGTTTGTGCTGAGCAAATGTACCAACACCCAATTATTGATTAAAGCTTTGTTGGAGAACCTTTTAACATGTCATGGTTGACGATAATAAATTTTTGTGGAAAGCTGCCTGCCAGGGTGGCACCAGGTTTAAAATAAAGGTTAGATCAAATAAGCTTGCATGGGTGCAAGTTTTCCGGCATATGCCGGAACTTCCGGTTTTTCCAGGACGCCAAGGGCCATTTTCCCAAATCGTGCAAATCCGTTGAGATTTTCAGAGGGGGGGAGGGGAAGGGGGGTATAGACATACTCCTGCTCTGAAATTAAGTTCGTTTCGATTTCAACTACGTAAACAATCTCATTGTCTATTCTAAGAATTCATTTGCATGTGCTTGTTTTCGACCTTTTCACGGACTTTACCGTGTGATGTACGATGCAACTTCGGACAACGGACACTTGAATGTCACGAAAATAACGATTCGTTAATGAGCTTGCCGGACTAGACCGGCCAGTGCCGAAAATTACCAAATACGGCCATCTGACCTTCACAAACTTAAAGATTGGCTGTCTAATTATAGCAACCCAATGGAAAAGCGCGTTCTGAAATGTGGTTGGCGCGATAACTGTGTTGATTACAAGAGCAAATTTGATTCGCTGTCTTATTATAACCGTCCAATGAAATAAGCGCTTTCAGACGAATTATCATACATGGAGGACGTAAACAACATTGATATTAATAGAGATAGAAAACAAAATATTGGAACATGAAGTTTTTACCCGCTGGGTTTGACATCAAGGAATTAGAAAAAGGATCAAAGAACAAGAAGCGTTGGGAATGGTTATCGGAAGTAGACACAGCTGGCGATAAATGGTAACAATGGCTGAAAAAGCCTGACATAGCGGTTGTAGCTTTCTGCGAGTGTTTATTTTGTTATTTAATTTGGATATGAACTAGTGACTAGTCATGGCTTTCGCTAGTATCATGGTAAAGTGCTTAAAAATGTGGCTTCTAGTCATCACAAGTGTCATTATAAATAATGTTTTGTTAATGTATTTACTTATTAGAGCATTCATTTATGTGTACATGTAAAAGAGAAATATGAACGTGTCAAAATAAATATAAGTTGAAACTGGATTTAGTTTGTCAAGTATTCATTGATATTCAATAATAGGGCATAACAGATTGCTAAATTTCCATCAGACAATCAGGTTGTTGTATCAGAAAATGACTTGTCAAGGTCTTGTAATGTGCTAAAAACCAGGAATTTCCGGGGGCCTCCGGCCCCCGGGACCCCTGGCCAGGGCGTAGCCCTGGACCCACCGGGGGGTCCTAGCGGCCCCCAGCCAAAAGTTCAGGTTTTTCAAAATTTTCTACTTGCACCCATGAGCTTGTAATGTATCACAGAATTTGGGAAAATAGCATCATTACTGAATGGACGGTTAATTTAATCATAGATATATGAATAGGAAGTGAATTGAATCAAAGGGAAATAAAAAAAAAAATGGATACCAAAATCTAAGGAAATGGGTTTGTTTTTTTTATTAAGAATGATACTGTTCATGACCATAAACTGTACACACAGAACCATATGTAAATACTTGTAACATTATTAATGGGATTACTTTTTCATCACCTCTTTTGTGACCTTTATTGTTTTATTTAACAGCAGTTGAAACTTCTGCTACTGTATGCACCCAGACAGCCAATTTGGTCCATTCTGCTAGTAATTTCATCTGAGTCTGAGATATATTTTTTATATACGAGTCGATCATTTCTGTTCAGTATCTCTAGTCTGAACGAACAAAGCATAATCAATCAAGTAGAGACAGATAGTATAGATTTAGATTGGCCAGCCCTTGCTGGGAATGTCCTGAACTGTGCTATTTGCTGCCAAAGTTCTAGCAAATATGACTAATAGCTTGTGCATGTTTTGTTTAGAAGGGTTTATTTTGGGGGTGGGGTTAACACATCTAGCAGGAGAAGGGTTAGTCTAAGACCCTTACCAGAAGACCATCGCCTGTTCAGTATTGATTGTGTAGCTCATATTGGAGATATATATACACACACAGTCTGATGGCTAGGCAAGTCCCAGCACTAGTCATGAAATGATGAAATGGAGGAATAATCCACTGGAACCTGACTCCTGCCTTGTGTCAGCAGCAATCAATGCATGTGCAGGACTTTGCAGGATTTTGAATGTGTTGTCATCCCATCTGTTTGATTGGGGTTGTTGAATAGAGAATTGTTGTAGCAATTTAACAGTTTGAATGTCACAAGTGGAGTCTGTGTGTGTGGAAAAGAAGAACTGACCTCGTTTCTGTAGTGATGAAGCCATGCTCAGGATTTCTTCCTTTGGTTCTTATTTGTCATATATTCTAAAATGTGAGATTCTGACTGGGTTTTTCAAATGATGGATTGTCAAAGTGGAGAAATAACTGCAATGCTATTAGAAATATGTGCTGTGGCATTGTTATTGAAATGGGTGACTGAATAACAACTATAAGGGATAATAAAAGGAACTGCTTCTATCTGTCAGAATCAATACACATGTGGGATTTTTTATTTGTGTAATTGTTCCTTCGCTGTCATTTATGTTGTTAATTGGGATTTTTAAACATTGGATTTTGTTTTGATTGTTTACTTGATCAATACCATTGGATGCTGAAATAGGTCTGTTTTATGATAGGGATTGTTGTGAAAGGGGTTATTGATTGTGATGGGCCAGTATTGATGTAAAGTGTGACTGTATTGTAATACATTATAATCTAGAGGGGAGGCTGAGGGTAAGCAGTTTTTATCCCATGCTGTCATAGATTTACATCAGGGACGGGTTAATTGATTTATAAAGAGACTATACTAGTTATACACAGATAACATTTGATATACAAAAGATACAACTGATCTATATTCAGAAATTTGATTTTGAAATTAAATAGGTTAAGTACATATTTTTGTTATTAACTATTATTTTGATGAAAATCTATTATTTATGTTTTGTTCTATTATGAAGTCTACTAACTATATAGTGTTATATGTTGAACATCAAAGTTACTTTTAATTTATTCAATTTATTCAGAGATGTGATTTGACATCCGTGTTAAGCCACAATCCTATTCCATTTATATGCATTTTCTCATTCAGGACAACATGGTAGATTTTTTTTTCAGAAATTATGTCAGTCAGTTGTGTTGATTTTTTTATTTTAAAGATGTAACATAGGGAGAAAAATGTGCAGCCAGTTCGGGACTCGAACCTGGGACACCTCGCTAACAGGGCAAATGCTCTACCGACTAAGCTAACCGGACCACTTACACATTCTCTCCCTATCACCCGGCTACATACAACCTGGGCAACTTGAAATTCATCCTCTTATTTCCACAGACTATATGGTCTACATACATCTCACAAGCACTTCTCAAGCACTTGTACCATAACGACCACAGGGTATTTACGTTGGGCGCCATTGTATCATAGGGAGAAAAATGTGCAGCCAGTCCAGGACTCGAACCAGGGACACCTTGCTAACAGGGCGAATGCTCTACCGACTGAGCTAACCGGACCACTTACACATTCTCTCCCTATCACCCAGCTACAAAGACTCCTATGATACATTATGTTGTATATTGTCCCGGAGGGAATTATATTTATTATATTTTTTCTAAAAATGCTCTCACTTAAATTTTTGGCAAAATGCCTATTTCAAGAGTTAAACATTTTCTATCTCTACATATTTGCAAACGTTTATGTGCACTGCCATATCATTTTCTAATATGGCAGTACATATTAGAAAACAATATGGCAGTACACATAAAAATTTGCAAATATGTAGTGACAGACATTGTTTATGTAAGACTCCTATGATAGTTGTGTCTATGTTTTTATTTATTGGGTTTATTGTCCCACCAACAGTAGTTCAGTTATCTGGAGATGGTGTTCACTTGAAGCAAATATAGTGCTGCCTTCACTGTGTATAGCATCCCTTGAACAACTGGCATGATACCACACCCACATTATCCTGGCACCGGGCCAACAAGTAAAGGAACTACCCGTATATTTGCTTGAGCGTTAGCCAGAGAGCTATACCACTACCATTTTTAACGACTTTGGTATGTTGCGGCCAGGGATTGAACCCAGGGCCCCTAATACCTGGAGCCGATGCTCTACCAATTGCGCTACCAGGTCTGGTATTTGAAAGTTGTAGGTTTTCTGTCCAGTGTATGGCTGGCATTGTTTTTTAGGCCAGAAGAAAAGAATACCACTGGGATGTATATAAAAACAAACTAAAACCAATCTATGCAAATCATTAAAATAATAACAGTAACAAGAATATTGTACCATCTTTAATTGTTGAAAAAGAATATAACGATACATCTTATGTTAACTTAAAAAGGGTATTTCTTTCTGTTTCCTTCTTTTTATATCTGTCAAGTCTGAATGATAGAATGTTGTAAGGCAGCTTTTTTTGTTTCAAAGGACCACACATTGTGAATTAACAAATATTCCAGTCCTTTCTGTCTGGTCAAGAATTAAGCTTTGATTGAGATAATGTTGCAGTCTGGCAATTAAAGTGCCATCTGAATGCTAGATGAAGTGTAATTAATTGTCCATTTGAACATCACTTATTTATGTGGAAGATTTGGTTGTACTACTGGAAGATTTGGTTGTACTACTGGAAGATTTGGTTGTACTACTGGAAGATTTGGTTGTACTACTGGAAGATTTGGTTGTACTACTGGAAGATTTGGTTGTACTGTTGATTGCAACATTATATCTTAATTATATTTGATGGAAATTCTAGCAATAAAAAAAACATATAGCTGACTCCATAACATTTTATTTGCTGTTTGTCAACTGTTTTTCTTTTATTTAGATTTTCATTAAATATATCTCTTGATTTCAAGCTTTAAAGCAATTGGCAACTTATCGACTTGACCTTACAAGCAAAACTTTGTTGACTAGTGTAGAATAAGATCATTTGAATAATAAAATCTTCCACTGTTGCTGGTCAGTATGATATTAATATTGTGTGACATGATTTACAGCAAACACACTTACACAATGTTGGTTGTCATGGACAGGACAAATTATAAATAATGTGGGTGTATATATATTCAAAATTTCCTAACAAAACCATATTGTTTTTACTCATTTGAATTTTCCTATGATCATTGTGCTTCTAATGACCAGCTATATCTGCAATGAAGGAAAACTGAAGGATTTAGCACTCACTGGATCCCTGGGTATATAGAGCTCTATTTTGTGTATATTTGGCATGACCTGTGCCACAACAGGGAGTCCAGGCAATGATTCTGAATGGGGAAGTGCTCTAGTTTTCTTACCATCTTTATTAGCTGCAAATGTCCAAGTGTATGACAAAAAACAAAAATCTACACGATTTTAAACCTTGGAAGCTTTAATGAATGCAACTTAATGGTGTGTCTGTGTGTATTTCAGATGTGCCACTACTGAGTGCTGTATCCCGTGTGTAGTGTGACGAGAGGAGCCCCAGATACGAGGTGACACCATGGTCCTGTCACAGAGACAGAGGGAGGAGCTGTAAGTATACATACACATCTCTTGTTGATCACTGATTTATTTATCTTACATAATTATGGTCATTATAGCAAATTTCCAGCTATTAATGATAAAAGAAAAGTCTTATTAGACTTCCTTCCCAACAGGAACTTTAGCAGATTTTACCTGTCATGGTTCTGACCTCTCTCAAAAGGCACACAAGCCCAGTTGGTAATTGCCTCATGACTGTCTGATTACTTCAGCAAGAAATTTCACAACGTTATAAATTTGACTTGGGCTGTAAAGTACTACTATATTCAGCAATAAATATCACTTGGTTATGCATATGACTTAAGCTGTAATGAACTAATGTACATATATTAAGCAAGAAATATCAATATGTTATACATATGGCTTGACCTGTGAAGATTTAATGTACATGTAATCAGCAAGAAATACCTTTAGGTTTTGCACAGGACTTGAGCTGTAGAGAACTATTACATGCAGTAAGATAAGTCGCACTATGATTATACATATGACTTCAGCTGTAACATTCTAATGTATTCAGCAAGAAATATCGCTATGTTATACATATGACTTGACTGGTAAAGTACTACTGTATTCAGCAAGAAATATCGCTATGTTATACATATGACTTGACTGGTAAAGTACTACTGTATTCAGCAAGAAATATCGCTATGTTATACATATGACTTGACTGGTAAAGTACTACTGTATTCAGCAAGAAATATCGCTATTTTGTACATATGACTTGACTGGTAAAGTACTACTGTATTCAGCAAGAAATATCGCTATGTTATACATATGACTTGACTGGTAAAGTACTACTGTATTCAGCAAGAAATATTGCTATGTTATACATATAACTTGACTGGTAAAGTACTGTATTCAGCAAGAAATATCACTATGTTATACATATGATTTGACTGGTAAAGTAGTTTTGTATTTAACAAGTAATATTACTAGGTTATACATATAACTTGACTGGTAAAGTACTACTGTATTCTGCAAGTAATATTACTAGGTTATACATATAACTTGACTGGTAAAGTACTACTGTATTGGGCAGTCCGTTAACTAAGTTGTCTGCCCTTGAGTACTCTCCGAATGCGTATGCGCATTAAAACTTCCGGGGTATAAGTAGAAATTTTATCAGCGTGTATAACACACACATCGAGTGACATGGAAAGTTAATTAAAGAAAGAAACAAAACCAAAATGGAAATCGCCGAAATATTGCTGAATATTTAAAGGTGTTTATAGCGGGAAGGTGGTCGAAAACAGAACTGTTTCATGGCATCGATTTCCTCAAAACAAGCGACTGCGACGCATTTCGATGGTATTATAACACTTCGCCCTCCCTCAACTGGTAACAGTTCGCCCTTGATTGGTAACAGCTCGCCCTAGATAGGTAACAGTTCGCCCTTACTTTATAACATGTCGCCTTCGGATATAAGTGTAAACATCAAAAAAAAAAGGATATTGGTTAATTTATTTATAACCATTCACATTGTATTTGTTTTCTTCGTCTTAATATACATTATGCGCTCTTCTGATATAAGTGTATACGCCAATCTTCGCCCTTAAAAATCTTTAAAAAATTAAGTAAAAAGAATGTAAACTTATTATTTTTTTATTATTTTGACACCATTCACATTTAATGTATGCTTCTTTTGTCTCCTTATTCTTTATTATTATTAACAATGTATTATTAGCATCGTAAATTATTATATTTTTATTTTTCATATTTTAAAATTGTTTTAACCAAAGAAAAAATTCTGATCCTCCCAGTACAATATGTGAGCTGTCACTGTTCCTTGATTTAAATGCAATGTTGCGACCTAAAATAAGATCATTATCTGTGTACGTGGTTTATTTATTTCATAATTTATATTTAAATAAAATTCCGCTGTTGCAAGGATTTTAATGTTACTTAGTTGCATACATATTTTGTTGCAAATACTTTAATAAGGTTGTCATACTCAAGATGATTTGAGTACGCAGTTACCTTATAATTGCACATAAAAGTGTGAACGTTAATTGGTGTTTGCCTACAGACATTATTGTGATGATACCATTAGCACTAATCTTGATAGATAATTAGTCAGTGTGATCTTGATTAATGTTTACCGACATAGACGTATATAAAAATTAAAATTAATAAATTGGTCAGTGTGTGATTGTTAATTGATTTTTGCCTAGTCATTATTATGATGATAGCGTCAGCACTAATCTTGATTGATAATTAGTCACCATGATCTTAACTGATGCTTGCCGTCATAGACGTATATAAGTGCTTGCAATTAATAGACTAGTCAGTGATTCAATCTCGCAACGTACGCAATACAGTATGAAGAAGTCGACTAAGACGGCAACCAACTAATTGTATTTGTATGCATATCTTATAAAATATTATATATATTATACACTATATAACAAATTAAATCAATTATAAACTTTACTTGACATCATTTTCCCCCTTCATTTAACGCGTGGAAATGGTACACTTATATACGAAGTACTCATAATGCATATGAAGCCGATGAAAACAAATACAAATTGATGTGAATTGTGTCGAAATAATTATAAATAAGTTAATAAGTATACACTTTTCCTTGACGTATATACAACGGCGACATGTTACTGATCAAGGGCAAACTGTTACCGATCAAGGGCGACCTGTTACCAGTTAAGGGAGGGTGAAGTGTTACTAATTCTTCTCGAGTTGGTCTCTCCTTTTCAATTTATAATTGCCAGTAATATCTAGCTTGTAAACGCCGATAATTCGCTCGATTAGCTGATATTCCCTTCAGGATCCAGCCAAACGACGATTCGCCAGGTCCTTCTTTAAATCTGTTAGCTTGAAATGGTCTAATTCTTAGTTGTTTACACAAGCTTCGTTGATTTCTTTGTCCGTGTCCGCCATCTTTTTTTCTTTACTTAGTCCCCAGAGGCTCGGCGACGAGTAGCCTCCCTTTGAATTCAAGGGAAGTAACCGAGTTATCGGACTGCCCAATTCTGCAAGTAATATTACTAGGTTATATATATTTGACTTGACCTGTAAAGTAGCTCCTCATTTCGACATTGCAGGAACAAAGCTATTGCGGACTACCTCAGCTCCAATGGATACACAGGTGCTCTCACAGAATTTCAAAAGGAGGCAAGCATGGTACATTGGCTTTCTGCTTTTTCAACCATTGTTTATAAGTAGATCGCAAGTTTTTTCATCCTTTTCTGCAAACTTAAGAAAAAGACTGTGCATGCATGTTTAATTAACATCATTTTGTTTTAAATTTACAATTTTGCTTACATAATGTAAGGTTATCCTGTCTCTCCAACAGGTCATTATATTTCTAAGATTATTTTATCACTTTTTTATGGACTCTATATAATTTATATCAACAGCCCATGGAAATAGACAAAAAGTATTCAGGAATATTGGAAAAGAAATGGACATCTGTGATACGTCTTCAGAAAAAGGTACAAGATGGTAAAATAATAATTAACTGCATAATTAATGGCCATTTGTTTAGCAAATTTCTTTAACTTAAAATAGATCCATTGCAACTTTTCACTTCCATGATAGAAATAGTATTTGGGTAGTAACAAGGCAATGTGAACAAAATAATAGTGCCCATTGACCAAAATCCTGTGGATGGTGTGATTGTAGAGTCTATTCTTATAACAGGATACTAAATTAAAAACTCCTGACTATTGTGTATTTAGTCCCAGTTGGGTCAAAGTACTTCATAGTGTGAGGTCTTCCAGCTAACTAACAATGGACTGGTTGTTATACCCAGGCAATATTCTGCAGTCTAAATATCGAACTGTAATTATTCTGTATTAATCAGTTTTAACATGTTTTATCAATATACTTGATTTGCCCCAGAAAATTGAAAATGTTACAGTTCTGAGGTTAAAAGCTTTTTACCTATGGTTATGAACATTCAATGACCCATTAAAATGTAAACTTTAAAGCAGGTTAAAAATAATTATCATGGATATTTTTCTATATTTAAGGTCATGGACCTAGAAGCAAAACTTTCGGAAGCAGAGAAAGAGTTCAACCAGGGTGGACCTACCCGTGACAAACGCAGTCCGTCAGAATGGATCCCCCGCCCCCCAGAGAGATACACCCTGAGCGGTCACCGCAGCCCAGTGACCAGGGTCGTGTTTCATCCCACCTTTAGTGTGATGGTTTCTGCGAGTGAGGATGCTACCATCAGGGTATGTGGGTTTCATTTGTAATCTCAACTGATTTTGACCTCTCTGTACCTAAACTGTTAATTACAGTGATTATTTGATTTAAAGAAAATTTTGTATCCATTTTTTTGATATGATTGCTTGATTTTCATGTTTCTGTGGTATCTATAATCAGTGATTGTCGTAGTATTCATATATATTACAATACTGAGTAGAGTCAATATTGTACCACAACACAAAATGAACAGTATGGCTTTTTGGCAGTTATTTCAGGCAGTTTCAATATTTCCACCTTTCAGCATCTACAGTGTAAAGATTAACATATAAATTTAAAGCAGTCACTGAAAAATGAATAAAATTGAGTTGGGGGATCAACCATGTCAGTGCAGATAATTTTAACCATTTACGCACTATTTCCCAGAACAGTTTCCTTGCAGTTATTGTTGTTGTTGTTTACAAAAAAAGGCACAACATCCCTTTTTGATGTAAAATCAACTACTAGTAGCCCTAATATTTCAAGATCGGTTTATTTCATAATACTGAGAACCTAATTAGAATACCTTGCACCTACTGCAGTTTAATCAAGCACAGGCTGACCAAGCTGCTGACTGTGCATGTCACTGCTTGATCTCAAGTCATATAATTGTTTCTTTGTTTTCTTTTATAATTTTATCGTGTTTTACTGAAAGATTTGTTGTTCAATCTACTACATGGGATGTTATTGTAAATAGCCCCAATATTAGTATTATATATAACATATTTATAACATTTATATTACAATATAAAATCTGGTTTACTTCAAGCATTTTGTGACTGCTCTTCTCTGCACTAACTTTGAGTCAACCTTTCTCATTTCTGCAAACCAATGCAATAATCTACCATTTGGTTAGTATTTGTGATTTGCCTTCAAACCGAATGGCCTCTAGGAATCTCACTTATTTCCTCATGTCATCCCCTGCAGGTATGGGATTACGAAACTGGGGACTATGAAAGAACATTGAAGGGCCACACAGATTCTGTGCAGGATGTAGCCTTCGATCACACTGGCAAATTTTTAGGTAAGAAACAATTGACATTTGAGACACTACTTTTTAAGGCCCTCAGTACATAGTGATTGGTTTAAATCATAACTTCAGATATTTTTGTTTTTTTTCTTGATTTCGCTGCTCTATTTTAAGCCAGTCAGTATTATATTTTATTATCTAACAGAATATTTGTTAATGGATGCTGAACCCCTTTTTTACACAAATGTATCTGAAGCCTAATGTGGTGTTTGTCATTCCTTTCAAAGTTTTTTCAATTATTGATCACACTAGCTTTTCTACTGTTCTTGATGAAGTTTGTCATTCTGTATGTCATTCTTCCTTTTGTCCTACTTTTTAGTTTAAACTAGTGATATTGGACAAACTGTCACTGTTGTTAGGTCCAGTTGATATTGTCTTTGACTTAAGCATTCCTGGTGTATTTTCAACACTGGGGGATACCACATGGTTATGCACTAAGTTACAATGTTCCAATGTCCTCCATGTTGCTGCATTACATGTATTTTTGTATGTTTCAGTATCATGTTCAGCAGATATGACCATAAAATTATGGGATTTTCAAGGTTTTGAATGTTTAAAGACCATGTATGGTAAGTTCTTTGACATTTATTTTGTACTAGAACTGGAAAGATTGTGAATTGTCAGCTCAGTATTTCTGTCAACCTTTTTATGATATTTTATTCAAATTAAGATAATTCCATTTTAAGGAGTTTTATGCCATCAGTTTTCGCTCTACTTATTAGAAATTTAACAGGAAATTCTTTTGATCTAATAGCTCCTTACATGTAAGAAAAAAATACCATAAAAGGTTATTTAATAACCTGACTTTGCTAAATGTTTTTTGTTATATTTATCTTACCAATATTTTTCATTAACTAAGACCCTCTAGCTAACCTGCAGAAAATCCATAATTTCCTGATACATTCCAGGCTTTCTACAAATAATTGCAATATTGCAAAATTTTCACTCATCTATATGATCAGTTGTATGTAGAATTCAGCATTTATTGATTTGGTTTATCTTCTCAGGTCATGACCACAATGTTTCGAGTGTTAGTTTCATGCCCAGTGGAGATTTTATTGTGTCATCGTCCAGAGACAAAACCATCAAAATGTGGGAGGTGGCAACAGGGTAAACATTCACTTGTATTGGCTCATCATATTAACCTTACCTTTGTTCTGCTTCATACTCCATACTCCATCTTTAGTTTTCTGTTTACAACTATGTGTATCGATAACAATTTACACTCATAAAGACTTAACATTAGGGGCACTGTGGCGTAGTGGTTGGGTCCTGACTTGAAACTCCTCTGCCTGCTTAGCCTTTCACCGCATGGGTTTGAGTCCCATTCAGGGTAAGGAACATAATGAGGAAAGTATGCCGGTGGTTCTTCCCAGACATAAGTATTCCTCAACCAAAATAGCTGGATGTTACTATAATGATCATAATTGGTCATTGTGATTTATTTAAAGATAATAAGTCTTAACAAATAGTGGAGATTCTGATGAGACAGCAGGAGTTTGGTAAGCTGCATCTACACTATTGCCTAAGCCTGATCAGTTTGTGTTTAGGAGACTGTAAGCTAAGTTATACACATATTTGATAAGCAGTACACTAAATGTTTGTTCGTCAGTTCTTAACAGTTCTCAAGCATTTTTTCGGACTGACACGATAATCACAATTTTTGTAATAACAAATTAATAAAATAAAATCTAGTTATCAGAATCATTATTTTTGCTTTAAAAAAAAAAAAGAATAAAAAATGGCATCAGGCAGGATTCAAACTGGAGGCCCAAAGTATGCGAGGCTATCACATACTCACCTGATTACTGTGACAGATGCTTCATTGATGACAAGAAAAAATTCTGTTTTACTCACCTTAATTGGTAAACTCTTTTTTTGTTGGAAGAACAGTCAAAAGATTAAAAAAAACTGTGATCGTAACATTGTACTTTAAATTGTTATGGAGAATAAGGTAATTTATTGTCCATTTTCAATGTCAGATCTGCTTTATATTCAAATATTTAAAACTTGCTATGGAAGTTCCTTTTTCCCAAAAAATGCTCATGCATCCAAAGCAGGGTGCTACTTGACAAACAGACATGAAGGCGATTTTTTTTAGCTCACCTGAGCACAATGTGCTCAAGTGGAGCTTTTGTGATACCACTTCGTCCGTCGTCCAGCATCTGTCGTTCGTCGTCAACATTTTAGCTTGTGAGCACGCTACAGGCCACAGTTTTTATTCAATCTTCATCAAACTTGGTCAGAATGTTAGTCTGCATGAAATCTTGGAGGAGTTCGTTACTGGGTCATGTGGGGTCGAAAATTAGGTCACTAAGTCAAATTTTAGGGGAAAAAAAACTTGTATTGCCCAATCTTCAACACCCTTCGTCAGAATGTTAGTATGCATGAATCTTAGATGAGTTCGTAACTGGGTCAAGTGGGGTCAAAAAGTATGTCACTAGGTCAAATATTAGAAAAAGCTTGTGAACACACCAGAGACCACATTTATAGCCCAATCTTCAGCACACTTTGTCAGAATGTTAAGTCTGCAAGAAATCTTGGATGAGTTCATAACTGGGTCACGTTGGTTCAAAAAGTAGGTCACTAGGTCAAATATTAGAAAAAGCTTGTGAACACACTAGAGACCACATTTATAGCCCAATCTTCACAACCCTTCGTCAGAATGTTTGTCTACATGAATTCTTGGATGAGTTCGTTATTGGATCACGTGGGGTCAAAAAGTAGGTCACAAGGTCAAATTTTAGAAACAGCTTGTGAACATACTAGAGGCCCCATTTATGGCCCAATCTTTACCAAACTTGGCCAGCATGTTTGCCAGTATGAAATCTTACATATGTTTTGAAGTGAGTCATGTGGATTCAGTAGGTTACTTGGTAAAATTCTAGAAAATGTTATCAACCCAGTGGCCACACTTATGGTCCAGTCTTCACCAAAGATTTCTAAAGAAAATAACTCTTAATTACTTGATGCCAGATTTGAGCCTACTAAAAGCCTGTGTCATCAGGAGAGCAATTAAGGGCCATCATGGCCCTCTTGTTTCATAATTGTACATAGGAAAATGTAAATAAAAAACCAAAGGCATTATTGTAGCATTAAGCTTTCCCTTGGTATTTATCATAAACATTTCTAGGATATGGTCTTAGCTATGACACATGAAGTATGCATCTTCCTTTATGGTTTGCACACAAAAAAAATCAAAACACATGTACACATACCAGGCATTAATACTGAGGATTGCTGTGGTACAGGTTTGCAAATGACCATTTATTTTACTTTTTTAAAAATAACCATTTTCCTAGATGAAAACCATGAAATTTCACAAAGGAGGAACTGGCACACTAAAGAGGGTATGCTGATATGCCATGATATTTCTAAAGAATTAATTTTCCACAAAAAAAACAACCAACAAATAAGCTATTGTTACCTGAAAAGGTCCTGCAAACGGCAGTTAAATGATGATCAAGATATGTGTGAACAGTGAAGCATAAATCTCCTCTCATCATTGCAAACAGGTATTTCCTATCTGAGCCACACTGCACAGCTATTTCAAACTATGAAAACCACATGAACACTTACTTTTAAGATCAGGTTACACTCACCTGGTCAATAAACTCTGACATCGATGTCTATTATTAGCTGAAATCCCCAGTATGCTTATTCATAGATTACGAAAGAATGAACAGTTAAAACAGCTTAATTTCATGGTTTGTGATGTTTATACTTGTAAGTATGTTATAAACAGCCTTTACTTAAAGTAATAAGTTTTTGCATTTATTATGCCCAAATTGCCAAGTAACATGTGTAAGAAACTGCTAAATGTATGAGATAAAGGACGGAAATCACTTTTATTACTTCAATATGTTTTGTTCTACATTCAGAGTCTATACTGTATGTGATACAGTCCGTAGTAAGTCTCGCCTATTGCAGCTACTGTGTTAAGACGTTCACAGGCCATCGTGAGTGGGTGCGGATGGTGCGTGTCAACCAGGATGGGTCTCTGCTAGCCAGCTGCTCCAATGACCAGACCCTCCGTGTGTGGGCTGTTGCCACCAAGGAGTGTAAGGCGGAGCTTACGAGAACACGAACATGTTGTTGAGTGTCTCGCCTGGGCCCCAGAGTCGTCCTTCCCAACCATTAATGAAGCGGCAGGCGTGGATGTAAGTGAAGCTTAGTGTTTGATGCCGGTTTGTGGATCGGTTATACCTGTCAGACTAATGGAGAAAATAAGATATTGTATAGAAATATATAGAAATCTTAAACTCTGATACACATTAAAAATGTTCATTTGAGCATGATGCTACTGGTAACCAAAAATTAATACCATTATTTTGAGGGAAAAGTATCAAACTTAGCCTGAAGAATAATATTTGTATAAGGAGGCCTGATAGTTGTCAGTATAAGTTGAAGTACTGCAGTTGATTTGCCACCTCTTAACTTGAAAGCTGTGAAAGTTTTTTTTATATTCACCTATTCAGGTAAATGGTAGTAAATTGGATTTTTTTCGAAATGTAAACTCTATTCTTATGTTAAACCATATGTTGTGTGGGTTTTTTTTCTTTGGATTAGATACAAGTGACGCCATTTCTGCATTTGTCCATGCTTCGTATAGTACTTTAAAAAGTTTGACTTGAGGTATTAAATAGGGGAATGAAATAATAAAATTAATAAATTGAAGTTAATAATTATTATGGTAATTATTATAGAACCTTCTTACATCTTTCTATTAATACACAAAATAAACTTGGAATGAAAACATACCTGTGATATGTACTTGTTCAGGGTAAACAAAGGGCGAAGGTGAAATTCTTAAAACTATTAATCTAATTGGAAAAACTTAATCAATTAATCGATGTATCGGTTATCTTAATTGTTCCCATCACTTCTTTATACAGATTATCATTGAAGTGAATCCTTTGAGTGTTGGCAATATGAGGTTTAGGGAAGAAAACCAAGAAATGAAAGTAAAAGAAATGATGGTTATAGGGTATGAACAACTAAGAAAATATTTCAATGACATTAAAATTATTGTGATAAATCATGTATGCCCAAATGGTTTTCCCCACAGGTGAAGAATGGCCGCAGTGGACCGTACCTGGTGTCTGGGTCTCGAGACAAGACAATCAAAATGTGGGACATCAGCACTGGACTGTGTCTGTTCACTCTGGTTAGACAGTTATTGATTTAATGTCCTATTTGTTTTAATTACATGGGGCAGTACATGGCACCAACAAAATTATGGTCATATTAGTGATGTCTAGCTGGTGGAGGAAGACCCCAAACAAGTGTCAGGGGTAGAATCAATGATGCGCTGCAGGTCTGCTGGAAGACCTCCCCACAAAAAAAGTTTTTGCCCTGACTGGGGCTCGAACCTATGCAGAAAATAGAATATACATTATTTGTCTTGTTTATATATTGTGCTCAGGCTATCGGGTACTGTCAAGTTGTTCATTTAGCCAACATATTAGTTTACCCCATAGGTCAATAAGTTTATTTTAGGGATATCAGTAATAAAGTCTGTACTTGAGTACTTGGTCAAAAGTACTTGAAAATTGTCTAAATAACTGATCAGTTGACAGGCCATATTTAACTAGTATTTATGTCTATTTCTTTTCAATCAACATGATTGTTCTTATATCAGCTAAATGTGTGTCCCTAATGTTGAACACTGTTGTTTTTTTGTCATGTTTATATGTCGTACTCTTGACATAAGTTCAAAACCACGAGCATCATTAAAGGAGGCTGTAAGCTTAATGTAAACAATAATGCACCTGCGTATACTGAACTTAAGTAAATTGTTTGCTCAACGACCATAGCTGCCACTATTCCTTTTTTCTTTTTTAAAATTTGGGTCATAGTAATGGCTTTATCATTGCAAGTCAATATCATTTAACAATTATTAGTACTCTTCAAAACAGTTCTATTTTACACATTGGTTGATAAATTGATTGTAAGCAATTAATGAAAGATCTTAATAGACTTAAATGTTGTTATTCTTGTTGTTTGACAGGTTGGACATGACAACTGGGTGCGAGGCCTGGTGTTCCATCCAGGTGGCAAGTTTATTATCAGTGCCTCGGACGACAAGACACTGCGAGTATGGGATGTCAAGAATAGGAGAAACCACAAGACATTAGATGCCCATCAACACTTTGTCACCTTCGCTAGGTCAGTAGTTGCGAGATTATATCAGATTTAAGAGAGATGAAGTTTAACCTGATTCCAAATTGCACTTAAAATATTACACAGCCAAATCCATTATGATAAAAACCAGTGAAATATGATCTGAACTCACAAAATGGCTTCATCAGTTGTTGTTTTGTTTTATGAGTCTGTGATCAAAGCACCAATTGATTAAATGAAAGTGTATCAGATTGAGTGTTGCTATATTTAACTGAATCACTATAATCATTTCTGATTTATTTTTATGATATTCAAATTAATCTTTTTTTTACTACAAAACCAGTTTGAATACAAATATTACTCTTCATACTATTTTCTTCCATTACTCTTCATGCTATTTTCTTCCATTAATCTTCGTACTATTTTCTTCCATTACTCTTCGTACTATTTTCTTCCATTACTCTTCATGCTATTTTCTTCCATTTATAATATTTATTACACTCATCATTGGTTTTCTCTGTTGTTAAAGTTTGTAATAGAAATGCTTTAAACCATATGAATATGGCTCAGCATCGCTATAGGTGGGTTTGGTCTCCTGTCAAAATGACAGTTTACATTTTTTTCAGGGTCTTCCTACACTTTGAATTGATAGCCATTACCATGGTAGTTATGCATGTGTCTGTCACATCATAGATCAAAAAGTAATATATTTGAAATTTCATACTTTCAGACATGCACAGGAGTGCCCCGTATGTGATATCTGGCAGTGTTGATCAGACGGTGAAGGTGTGGGAATGTCGCTAAACATGTGGACAGATAGAGGAGGAGATGGAAGCTACAGCTTCTGATTGATGGATGTGTTGGTCATACAGCTGGGGTCTGACTGCTAAGGGGGAATAGCAACGTAGAGTGTGCAAATCAATTTATCATTTAGTGTAACTCATATATAGGCACAACATGAATCAAGGCCTTAAATGGTTTATAAATGTTTAACATATGTGTTATAGTTGAGCAGTTCACCCTATGTAGGTTATTTTAGATAATGTTGTTAATGAATGTGTTAATCTGATAGAATATTGAAAAAGAAATGCTCATAATATGTTTACTTGACACTCTGAAAAAATAAGCAAGAATATTGCAAAATCTTGTGAACTCTTTTTTAAGACTTCAAAGATTTTACCAAAAATAGAAGTGCCTGTATCGGCATCTATAAAACTATGTATCTGCTAAAATAGGTATATGCCATTAGTTAAATATGTGATTTAGCAAATGAATATCTTGACAAAAAATCATAAATTCCCTGTTTGTCAGTCAAATCCTAGTCTGTATACCACATTTAAGGCAGATAAAAATGTAGAGATTTTTGTCTGAGCCTTGCATGCAATGTGAGAGTGAAACTGGGGACGAATGGTGCAAATTATTTGTTGAACTGAAACTGGAAGCATTGAGACAGATTTTGTATCAGATATCCCCATCATATATCTTTCTGTTTTAATTATATCCATCGCTTGCCAGTCGTTTGACTCGTTGCCTGATATTCACAGTAGTCCACGTACATCAGATCATTTCTGTATATTGTCTGGAAGCTTCGTGTGGCCCTTCATAACAAGGAGATCAGATTCATGATCTTTACTCCGTATATTTATGGAGAGAAATTTTATAAAAAAAGGAAAAGAGACAAGCTCTCTTGAGACTGAATGCCTTTTTTGTTATATGATATAACTTATCATAATATAAATACGAGAGAAAAGATTTTGAAGGAAGTGTCTTGGATGAAGAAATATTTCATCATACTAAGCTTCATGTGGCTGTTTTATATTCACAAAAACTATCTAGCCTCATTATAGCTTTCTCATTGTTTCGTGAGTGAAAGTAAATAGTTCAATAAGCATGTATCCCAGTGATTCTTATAACATCTACTTCTGTATATGTACCTGAATGATATTGACATGGGAAGATTTACCCATGTCAAAAGTAACCAATCGCTGATTAGGATATGTGTGGACATACTGAAGTTGTATATGCTATAATGAGTGATTTGACATTATGTAAAACTCACTGATCACATTTTTTTGTTGATTGTTGTTTTTTTTTTTCTTTGTGTGCTTTTTTACTCCACACAACTGCTTGATGTTTTATTGATTAGAATGCGAATGTATCTAGGTAGTCTTACACTCATTTATTGCTTTAACTTGTTGAAACATGCTGTATTTAGGTACATAGCACGGCAATTTATCTTGATGCCTTTTTACCTCTGTAATAATAATTACCCAGTAATTTGTCTTCCCTTAGCAAATTGATGCTTCTTGACTTAATATGTTAATATGGACTGTGTCTTCACTATTTATAAAATATGCTGAATTGGAGTTGTTCCAAAAATTTGACAGACTATCTCATATTTCTCACTGCAGTTGAATGTCTACTTAAATTAAAGGCCCAAGTTTATTCTCCAACTAATAAAATAGGACTGAATATTATGAGCACAATTACCTATAATGACATTATCTCTGCATATCTTTATAAGACAACTCCAACTATTCAAATCACAAGTTTTAAGTGCGTATTAACAAAGTTGTAGGCTGAAATTTGTCAGGTTTGTTGTGGTTACTGTGTAACTATTGTTATTGAAGTTAATTGTATCAGATTATATTTTCTGTAGACTTGTTATTATTATGTTAAACATTCATTGGAGGGGTCATATATTTATTATTTGGTGCAGTTTTGTTCCTTTTCAGAATGAAATGGTTGATTAATTTTTTCAATTTTTTTTTAAGATTCATTTAAATGAGTCCATATATATATTTAGAGAAAGGTTTTATTTGACATATATTACTAAAAGAAAATAAAGCACTTAACAAATGCATGCTTTTACTGATATTGTTTGTTTGACAATAATAAGTATGTTAATTGAATATTTTATCATTTTGTTTCCCATGCTTATTTTCTATGAAGTGAATATGAAAGAGTGTTATTAAACCAAATAGGCCAGTATTGTTAGCCTTGATAAATTTTAGATAAGATACAAAAACACATTTGACCTCAGTTATATTGAGACTATTGACTGCTTTTCCTCCCTTTATCCTCTATATTTCAGTCTGTGTGCTGTAAAATCTATTTTCCTTTGAGGTCTTTCTTTTCTCAACTTTGATTCTCCTTTTTTATGAAGTTGTGATACTGAGTATACTTCAACAAAAGTTGTTGTTTTGTAGTAAATTTACTTGAATGAATGGATTACTGTTATTTTAAAGTAGACATTGTCAGAAGCTAATATTGACATTGTTATTATTGTTAACTACCACTGTCTCATAAAATGATGGAAGTACTTTCTGACATAGAAATTTATGTTAGATTTTTTTTTCTGATTTGATTTTTCATGATATTGATGATTATTCTACAAACAAAAATAATCTGATGAACGAGATAACATTCCATGAATTTTTGAGGCATACAAAATATGCTAGTAAAGCTGTTCATCTCAAAAGTTATATAAAATGGACACATTGCTATGAAGTTTTATTTAAAAGTTTTCAGGCTATATTTCTAATCAATATATATAAATGGTTGATGTTTGCAGATCATATGTCACCAAAATGTTATCCACTTTGTTATAGTTCTGTCAAATTGTTTTGCAAAAATGTTTGAGAGAAGATATGCAGCTCTTTCAGAAAATATGTCCATTTGTGCAACTTTAAGTATGGAAAACAACTCTACTTGCAAATTTAGTGAACCTTACATTTTAACATTTCCAGCCTTTGTTTCAACCAGTTTTGTTTCGGAAGCCAACATTTTATCATTGCAATAATAAAATATTTAATTTGACATATTTATTAACTATGAGTGTGAGGGAGTAGGCACAATTATAAAAAAGTTCCATTCATGTTTTTTGTTTGAAGGGTAATTGATATGTAGCATTTCTTAAAAATTATTATTCTAATGTGTTACTAATTGCGTATCTATTTAACTGCATTTTGTATTTTAAAGTGAGTTCAAGTATGAATATCTATGCCCAAAGATAAAGACGTGAGTGAGTCCCATTGAGTCACAAGTTGACATTATAGATGCAATGTTTAAATTATTATACCTGTTACATGTTCAGCTATTATATATTATATATGTACTAGTATGCTTAAAGTGCTATAGTATCTATTGTCATACAGACAGGACTACCTTTTAATGAGGGTCTGATATTTATAGGTGTAAAACTGCTTCTGATATGTACCTTTACAATTGTTGTGGGAATGGGCATATTTGTTAAATGCAAGTATTTTACTTTTCGTGTCTATTTGCATATGACCAGTTGTTTTATCTACTGATTTTGAAGGTTTGTGTTTGTTATATAGATTGGTTTAAAAAATCAGATGTAGGCAATTTAACTATAACTATTTGAATCAAAACTATCTAATGATTAAATAAAGTAAATTTTTCTATATTGGCATGACACATTTGTAGTTTGTTATTCAACTTATGTTTATTAGTTATAGCATGAGTGAAGAAATTAATATTCATTCACATGTTAAAATTAGACAGTAACTTATAAATTCTTATATTTTGAGTCCTTAAATTTTGTGTACCGGTAATTCGTTTTTGCTCAAATGTGAAATCCAAAGATAGACCTTCATTATTAGTGCTATGTTGAATGGGTGAGTGTTTTCTGTACTCTGGATAAATTTTATAAAATGATATTTAACTTACTGTAGACCTGTTACATTTTGTTTATAGTACCAAACCCTAATAGCATATTTTAATTAATAGCGCCTTAATATGAATGCTGAAATCTCATTGTCTTAGTCATTGTTTGAATGCTGAAATCTCATTAGTTGAGACACTTTGAATGTGAAAATTTGATTGGTTGAACCCCTCCTGGTGTTAGACTGTATCCAGCATCATCTTAGCCAGTTTTTATTGTGGTTTATCTAGATTTAGACTTGTAGTGTAACATTACCCTACGTATACCCCACTCAAAATATTGTCACCCTAGTTTATTAGTTTAAGTCTGGGAGTGATTCGGCTAAGTTTGTTTTTGAAATGATACCATATAACTTACTTGTGCAATACAATTGAATGATTGCACAACCCCCATGTGTTTGCATATAATTGTACATGTAATACCCCATTATAGTTGGTTTTACTAACCAAATACAGTGTTAGAAACAGGATCTTAAGTCCATTGCAGAACATTGTATGCTTTGATCAATTAAAACCTAATATAGAGCAGTTTTTTTCTTAATTTGTGTGAAATCAAATTGCCTTGATAGAGACAAAGGCATAATGATAACTATGAACATTAAGTTTAAGACTGATTGAAAATGGTATGCAAATCCTTTCAATTATTTGGTTGATGTTTGTCTGAATTCATGCTTTATAATCTAAGGCCTGAAAGAAATTAAAGAAGTTGTGTTTGATTGAAGATAAATAAAGAGACTTAGTGATCCTGTTTCTGATATTGTTTAGTTCTGTATACACCAAACATGCTGGAGTAAGAATTATCGAACTCGTTCATGTATGAACTGTTGTCAGAGAGATGAACGATGTTGGGGGATATTAAACCCCAACAAATTGATTAAAATTAATACAATGTTATCTATATGTTGCTTGGCTAGAGGGTTTGAATGAAGAAAGTATTGTTTTATTCCAGCATGGTTGGTGGAGAGAAAGAAATATGAGATCAGATCTTGTTGTTATGTTTCCCTATGCTCATCTCACTCTCTCATGGTTGTGCAACTGCCTTTGTCCAAACCACTTGCCTCATTATTTATTGACCATCTGTCAGTAATATTTTGTTTTGTGATAAATGTGCCAAACCATCTACATGAACTGCTAGTTCATATTGATGGCGAAACGGGGGACGAATTTATGATACAAAAAAGGGAGAAGGAAATATACTGGGAAAGGGGAGTTTGAATTATGCAGCTAATGTGTGTAGGAAATTTTCTACAAAGGAGAACGATAGAGATGATAATGATGAAATAGGCAGGAGTGAATGGGTCGTAGGAATATATATTTCTTGAAGTGTAGACTAACTTTTTTTCTTTTAATTTATGCCAAATTACAAAAGTGATTGTAACAAATGGAAAAATTATAGTAACTTAAATTATATAAATAAAATACAGATCTTTTTGTGAAAATGGTATAAATATATAGTAATAAATGATTACTAATTAAGACAATTCCACCATGTGTTCATCAATTATAAGCAATATAAAGTATCGATCGTTATTTAACAATGCCAATGAAGAGTTCCACTTGAGGTTTGTGTACCTAAGCTAAGACTTCTAGTAGATATTCAAGATATAGGCACATAAAGTATATGAGCATAAATGTCCTAATAGAACTATCATCTCTTCATCCATTTCTTATATTATCTTTTTAATTTTGGCAGAAAATAATACATAAATTATTCTGATAGATTAAGTAATCTGTAAATTCTTGTAAGTGCTACTTGATATTTTAGCCATAGGATCTTATGTTTACAAATATATTTTATAAAGCAAAAAAAAAACTAAACAAACATTCCATGTAATCGTGGCCTAACTTGCCGTTAAATTAACAATTTAATTAATAACTTCATATTCACTATTTGGAAAAACTTTGCCTATAACTTTAGGCATTTTATAAGATATTAACAATAAAATGTCTAATTTTAGCACTGCCCTTTTTGTAAGAGTAGATTAAATAGGTTGTCATTTCATATCATTTTATTTATTTCATTTTTTCAAATTGCCATTTTTTCATTTGCAAAAGAGTTAAAAGTTTTTTTTAATGCTTAAGCTGTAGAACTACAATTATTGCATAGTGTAGTGCCAAATTCATGATTGTTTTTAATTAAACTCTTACGCTGCTAAGAATAAATAGATGAGGACTAAACAAACAGTGTATATTCAGATCAGTCAGCTTCTACTGGAAACTGCCTGGTCAAGATTTAAATTGTTTGCTTCTGAGTCCTTCATGAACTTAGCATGTACATTACTTGTTAGCAGTTAACTTAACAATTGGGATTGGGTAATTAAAGATGTCACAGTTCACAGCTAAGTTTGTACATGTAGTCTAGTCAAAACTACCTCTTGGCTTCAAATCCATCCTTAGGTCAACCTCTAATTAAACAGCAACAATGCTTCAGAATAGATGACGAACATTGTAGATGAAGTTAAGGTTTTAATCAAGTAAGATATTTGACAATGATATTATACTAAGTTAATGTTTGCCAGACATGTTTAACATGACATTGTTCTTGTCATTACCTTGTACCAAGTCTTGTAGGAAGAATTTTACCTGTGATAACGAAGTGTAAGTGACTTTGTAGCAAAACAAGTTCATCATGCTAAGCAAATCATAGGATAGATTTAAGCTCATTGTTTTAAATTTTATTATGCTATTAAAGTTTTCAGTGTATATCACAATTTATTTAAAGCTAATAGAAAGAGTCAAGTGTGTTCACTGCAATACCCAATTTGTTCAAGTATAACATCTTGATATAACACCTATAAGATTGGAGGTTAATTAACTAAGGTCTCTGGTTTGGGAAGTGGGTATGAAAATTAATATGAAAGAGGGATCAAACAAATATTCAGATTGAGGTGTTGATAAAAAAAAGAGAGCAATGGTGGCGACGTGGTTGTTGTCATGATTATTGAGTGCAGTGACGTGTAGCCCAGTGGGAACTGATGATGAGTGATGATACGTTGATGTACTGATGATTATGATAATGATAGATGTGCTCTATTGGCTTCCATCCTCTAAACTGCACTAAGCTTTTCTCGTTACATGGGTCCTGTATACATACAGCCATACAAGGCGTGTAGCTGATACATATTTATGATTCTGTACATGAGATTGTGCATGTCTTTTTGCTCATATTCTCTGTTTACTAAGTAAACAGTGTAAATGTTAAGTCATAATATGAATGAGATATTAAAATCATTGTTAGAAAATATGATGCACATCTTGCTTATATAATCAGCAATAGTTAATTTATTAATATATTTATGGCTTTTATTTAATTAAGGCAATATCAAATCAAGAACTTACAACTGGTGTGAGTGTATGAATACAGGTCCCATAACTGTTGATGAAGCTCTTTGGTTTTATTTATCAAAGGCAGTTAAGTTTTTCCCATGCAGAAATATTGCATGCTACTATATACAGACAGTGTAAACTTCAATGTACTCTAAATAAACTTTGTACAAGTCAGAAAATTAATGCGATTTTAGCTTTTACTGCAGACAGATAGTGTTATTACTGCAGACAGATAGTGTTACCATTCATGGGTTTTGGTATAGTTTTGGAATGTTGATGAACACTTGATCAGGTTGGAGACTACACTGTCTGCATTTACAGTATTTTCAACTGTCTTTTCAGAAATTGATCAGTAAGATTGATCAGATCAGACAAAATACTTTAAGTATAAAGTGCTTCTATTATATAGGTGATAAATTGATATTACTTCCAGTTCAGTCACTGAGAGGATAATAAATGATATTTGAATTATAGACTTTGATATAGAGAGAAATACACTCAGCAAAATACGCTGAACTACCGAGTATATGCCAAATTTCAGCAGGCTTCTGAAGCATTACAAACTTTTATTTAAGATAGATAATTGATTGTACATAAATATGATATATCTGTTTTTAAAAGAAAAGTGTCTTTTTTCTTTGCTGTAATTTATTGTTTTGCCTGTACTTTCTAGCCCTGCAGATTACTACTGAGAACTGGCGTCAAGTGTTATGGTATTAATTAAGGCAGTCATTGTTCTAATAAACTGCTTGTACATTATTGATGCAGAAAACTTTATATTAATTTTACAATACACTTTCCAGATTAAACATAAATAAGTTTTGACTCTTAGCCTGCTGTGTTTGTTAATTAACCATACTAAATTCTGAGGTATTAGCTAACAACTTCATGACAATGCCATAAGCCATATTGCTGTATACACAGCAGCAAAATAGTGCAGATCCTGATCAGACAGCTCCCGGCAGGGATCTGGAGGATATGCATCTTCACTATTTGACTAAGCCTTATAAATACATGTTTAGCAAGCTAAGGGTTAAAACTTGTCAACTTTTTCAGGAACAATTGTGCTGCTTCAGATATTAAATTGATTTGGACAAGTGTACCTTGTGAACCAGCATTTTTGCACAAACTGGAAACCTGGTTTTTTTTTTTTTGTTAATGAGTATTTTTTAAACCATTTTATTGTGACAGTGTGTGTACTATCATCTAAAACCACTTTCCCAAAGAAGTAATATCATACCCTCTGTGTTAACAGATTTCTTTTTCTTTAACGTCTGTGTCGGTCTGCATTGTTGTTAAGCTTTTAGTTTGTATCACACAGCAAACGTTGATGTCAATGCACAAAACGGTAATGACCTTGATATGTATATTTAATAATAAATATTTTCATATTCGTTGTATAAAATAAGACTGTAAGTATGTTGTTTGCCATAGTTATTGTGAAACATTTTGTTAAAAGAATTTGTACTTCAACAGTTAAGATATACATACCTGAGTCTACTATTTATATAATTTTAGATATCTGTATGTAGTCTTTGGAAACAACCTTCTTCTGCAGTGGTTAAATACCATTAAGTTTTTCGTCTATTGGCCTGTTGGTTAATTTCGCTGTTAACAGATTGGCCTGTTTATCAAATAGAAGTAGAGGAGGGAGGTTTCCTAGACAACCATGCACTCTAAGCCCCGCCCACAAATATGAAAGCGCTATGTCCATGCTTTGTTTTCTGTACTTTCTGTTTTGACTTGTATTACTACGATGACACTTCACTTCGGTTATTAAATGGCTATAAGCATTTGAACACAAGTTTGTTGTTTTTACTCCAAACAATGTATATCAATGAACAATAATTTCTGTAACTAAATTCCGTGTGCTAGTAACATTTCCCATTCGCATGTGTACAAGCAATATCAGTTTGTTGAAGTTTGATAATGCAGAAATTAACATAAATTTTATACAAGAAATTATATCTTTTGCTTCTCCGACTAATGAGATCTTTAAGAGACAATCTTGTTGAACATCAATAGACACTTATGAGCATTAAATATAAGTAAACAATTAAAACATACCGATGTTACTCGGATAAGAATGTAGATATACAAAAATGACAAATGGAACATAATTTTAACAGTCTAAATATATTAATAGAACTACTATTGGACATTTTACTTACTTAGATTTTAGATCGATCTAATTGTATAATAATAATTCTGAGTTTTGGAATTTAATTATGCGTAAATCGATCAGAATAACGTGTAACCAACAGATTGGAGCATGATTAAGGGTAGGCAACTAGTATAACAGATAAGATTTTAGTGCGGTGTCGCTTTGAGAGAAAGGGTTTGAGAAAGCTGAATTTTGGAAGCACGAAGGATTGGCCCTTTATGACCTTGACCACCCCAGATCATTCTTCGTACCTGAGAAAAAGTAGTGCGTGTACAGAAACAAATATGAATGTAGAAGGCGCATACATACGTTAATTATGTCTGAGCACTCTTCAAAAGTTAATCTTGTAGTCTGTTTAAACTAGATGTACAAGTGACTATATTGTGCAATGCATATACATGTAATGCAGATTTATGAAAGAACAACGTCGCGAAGGAATATATTCACTCGGTGACTAGAAGGTCAAAAGGAGCGGGCGGGGAGAATGTTTAAGAACGAGTGTTCCACTGGCTATGCATTATATACTAGGCCAAGACATTTGCGATATTTGCCGCACTGTCTTCTGCGTCTCTATAACAGGTTTAAAATTTGGGTTTAGATTTCAGAATCACATGGTGTAGTGTTGACGAAATAATTCGATTGTCGCGGAGCCGTTGCTATACATGGTTTACCTACCAACTAATAACTGTAAGTTTATTTTGAAGTCAGTGTATTTTGGTCGCGACCAGAAGCACTTATGTTATTATTTAAGACATAATTTTAGATAAAACACAATGGAAAGTAGTGTATGCTTAGTATAATAGTTTTTTTTTTTTTATATATATATATATACAAATCACGAGAGCAAGTCTTTTTGTGCACGTTCCTAGGTCTTTCCGGAGAGGGCTTGTCCACGTGCGCAAATGGACACGTGCACGTGATTTGTATATAGAAACTATTAGATATACATTATTACATTTAACAAAAAATGAAAAGCATCATGCTGTTATACACAAATTCCTGCAATTAAACGTATATACATTTTATTATTCTACTGGTTTCTCGACATAAAAAACAACAACAAAGCAAACAGCCAAAAAATAAACATATCGCAAATAAATGTGTTCTGAGAAGGAAACAATGCAAATATATTCTTGTAAATACGTCACTAGACAAAGCAAGAAATCGACAACTTGTGTTTGTATCTAAAAAATGTTAGGAAATATCTTTTTTATACTTAGAACTAGGCGGATACCATATACTGTGAAAGTAACCAGATATGCCCCAAATATCTTATATATTTATAATATAAAGCTATTATTAGCATGTTGCACTTTTCTGCAATTGTTATTTTGTAAATATTTATGTAAATTAGTAAATTGTAAAGTAGTAAATTTGTTCTTGTCGTTAGGGAAGGCATGCGCCGAAAAAAAAACTTTATCGACACTGATGATTGTCGCATATTTCTGCTGTATCCTCACAATGAAATTTTACTTAATAAAGACAATTCCATTTTTAAGTGATATATATATATTATATATATACGCTTTCCTTTAAAAACTTATTTCTGTTTTTCATTAAGGGGAAGCAAATGCGTTGCGACCTTTTTTTAAATATCTTAGCCGTTTTAAGTTAACAACTTAGTATTTCTTGGAGCTGCCATGCGGAATCATTTTTACTGTTTGACACGGTAATGACGCAATCATTTAGAGCGGAATGTATATTTACAAATATATACACTGTTCATATTTATATTTACAAATACAAAACACTGTTCATCTTGCGCGGCGAATGCTCATTGAAATTTGCCCATGGGGAAAGTCTGTTTTGCGGACTTTCATAACCCTGATAAAATACGAGTCCTAGTTCGGTGAACGGCGTTCTTTTTTATTGTAACTTATTATTATAATGTTTCTTTATTTGATTCTATATTTATGTTTGTGTGACTGTAACTTTCTAAAACCCTTGGATAATATTGGAAACTTGCTTTTCAGTAATAAGTCATTTAATATTTTGTAGTATTTTGGTCATATTTTGAATGACATACCTTTCACTTGACAGCAACTTTTGTTAAGTTATATTTTTAACTATATTTTTTCTAAAAATGCTTAGACTCAAATTTTCGAGAAATTTCCTTTTTCAAGAGTTTTACACAAACAATTGCTCTCTTTAGATTTTTGCAACAGTTCATGTGCAATGCCATATAAGAAAATCCATGTTTGTTTTGTGTTTTTTTTATATTTAAATTATGTTAAGAAACATCTTTCTTTAAACTGGAAACTAGGCGGATACAATTTGCAACATTATATTTTTAACGTCAGTTCAATGTGTAAATATTAACATCATTAGAATATAACTACGTAACAACTTTGCTTTGCAACAACATTATTGCCATCGGAATCAATGGCATGCTAGGTCGTTCTGTTTACTATTTATCTCAGTTTTTGTCTTTCTCTATTCCACCTTAAAATGTGTGAAGTGGTTAATAAACAAAAGTTCTTGATGCGAAGCATCAAAGGCGACGCATAAACTGGAACAGGTAAACAGGTTTAAACAATATGGGAGCAATGAACAAAGATATATTGATAAAAAAATATGTGAAGGTTTTGAATTTCAGTATACTATAAAAAGAAAAACTCGAGACAAAAGTGTATATAACGTATAGGCTTATTCCTGTGACCATAGAATGGTTAAAAGCAAAATAAAAGCGAAATCAGACACCATTTAATAAGTTTTCCAAGAGGTTACATGTATATAAAAGAAGTTGCCAAAATTATTATAAATAACAATGAAACTTAAGTGTACAAGCAGAAACTGAACATGTGCAGCAGCCTCACATTACACAAATAATTATTGTTCAGATAGTATTTTTCTGGAACATAGTATTATGTATACAACGAACAATGTTTAATATTTCATAAACTTAACTTACTTCTCACATTTAAAGTGAAATGAGAGAAACAGTAAAGACAAAACGATCTAGTATGTCCTTAATCCCGATGGAACTAATGCTGTAACAAAGCAATGTTATTAGTTATTACCTATGTATGTGCTACTGTTGTTGTTGTTGTTTTTATAATTACACACTGAGCTGACAATAAGAATACAACTTAACAAAAGTTTCTGTCAAGTGAGAAGTAGTTTGTCATTCAATAGAAGAAAGAAATACAACACACACACACAAAAAAACAACAATTGTCTTATTGCCCAAGATGGATATTACTTTCTAGTAAATCTGTGTGTATGGACGTAATAATTAGACCGACATATTCAGTTTTTGCAAGATGTTCGTGTAACAAAAGTCTTGACTAGGAATAAATCTCATGTCAGGTCTAGGGTTTGAATCGAGAACCCTCCGATCCCGAGTTCATAAATGTAACCTTTTGACCAAGAACACTTGGTGTTTTTCAATGATCATCCAAATCGTAAATAAGATTTTTTTGAACTTGTCATAGCGAGTCTAAGGTTTGAATTTGGAACCACCGAGTCTATAACCTTAACCTCTTGACCAAGAACAATTCAAGCGTGTTATAAATGCTGAATTCCATGAGGAACTGAATTGTTTGTACACGTTAGTTTTGTAGTTAATTTTAATAATTTTGCCTTTTTCGTATTTTCATCATATGTAACATCCTGAAACCTATTAAATGGTGCCGGATTTTTCTTTATATTTTGTTTTAAGTCATTCTTTGGTCTCACAATTATACAATCATTATACATCCTTTTTTGGTGATTTATAGTTACTGAAAACTATCAAACAAACTCCATAACTTTTCAGATAAGTCTTCTTATTCGCTTACATATTGCTTTAACCCGTTTTATTTTTATTTTTTTTCACCTTTGATGCATCAATGATTTTTCTTGTCAATATTCGGATAATCCACTCTGACGTCGATATGTATTTTTAACAGAAATCTAATTCATGTTTTTTGTATACTTGGAAAGAATGAAGATTACGAGTGATTTAAGAGTTTCCGAGATTTGTACTTACTAACAACTTGAGTGTTTAAAAATCGTGTTAACTTAGACTAAACTCTATGAGATAATGCAGAACCAATGACCCAAATTCTCCAAATCAAGAGTTATATACATGTATATTGTCATATAAAATTGATACAGGCAACACATGTGATACCACTTTGAATAAGCAATCATTGCTTCAAACATATCTCTTAGATCTATGTCGATGGTGTTTATTTCAAATATTGACCTCGTTTTCGATCGTTCAAACTCAGACTATATCATTTACATATAAACTACTATAATACGAAGGGCTGCGACGATATATATTTTAAACGTTTTCAAGAGTCATAATATGTGACGACATGTATGTAAAATCTTGCATTATTGTTGCTTTCAGTTTTGCTTGACTTTCAAGTTCAGCCAAACATGACGCAATCATATAGCCTATATAAAAATTTAAGCTACTCTAGCACATAAATCCACTTGTATATATTATATCAAGCAAGTGGGAAGTTATTGTGAAGATGTAAATGCCACTTTTGAAAAAGAAAATCCATTAAGAATCAACCGAACGAGCTCTGTATAATTATTTTATTAGGTCTAGTGATAAAAGTTTTATCCCAAACCCTTTGACATCATTATTTGGGTCACGTGACTGCAGAGGGCATATACCGTTACTAAAAATAGAACACGACGTCTTTCCTGCTTTCATAACACGTGTGTTGGTTGATCTGTCATGGCTGGAATACCGGGCAGCGAAACTGAGGGACAAAACAAGGATTCTTGCTCAAAGAACGTGCCAAATGGCCACGTGAACGGCGATGCAAATTCCGAAACCAAGAAAGGTGACGGTAAGTTAATTTTTTATCCGACTTTGCTTCATAACACCAGTGTCAGTTGAACTTGAGATCAGCTGTGAGGTCTTTGATTTAGTCTTGCATTTTTCAATAACATTGCGTTGTCAGCGAGTTATCATTCGTTTATATGTATATTTTCTAAACATTAACATTTATATGCAATATTCAATTCATTAAATCATTGGTTGTTGAGATTCATCGTGTTATTTCTGGTTATGTTTTGACTTGACATGAAGGTCATCATTCTGCATGGGACGAAGCGGCAGCGAAATTTCTGCATTATATAAGCAACTGCGTCATTCATACTGTTATACAACTATTTTCTTTATTGCTTGACAGTTACTGTTTAGTTTTAAGCAAGGTAGTTGCCGTACCATCTAAATGCACATGTCGCACATGGCATCAAAATTCAAGGTCGACCAGGTCAATATTTAGAGTGGACGCTTCCTATTCGCTTTTCGGCCCACGATTATTCTTTCCAAAATACGCTGTATGATATTCACGTGTTCAGCATATTAAATGGGCAGTACAAATGGAGTCACATTGTTGTTTTGTTGCATATATTTAACAAAAGTGTTTTTTGGAAGCGTGACAGATCTACTTACAAAGGGGGACAACTCTCAGGTGTAAACAAAATACATGTTTTGTCTGGATTATTCACGTTTCTCACATGTAAAACTCAAGGTCATTTCCAAGTGGATTAATTTAGTGAGTGTTGTAACTGCATTTATTTGCACAATTGTTTAGAGATTTCATGTTTTAATATCAAAATGCTGAGTAATTATCATGTCTGATTTTACCCTGAAGCATCTATGAAAGCATCCTTTTTTATTATTATTATCATGATATGGATTTTTATATTGTAGTTATGATAATATAATCATTATATTCTCTACCCATGATAATATAATCATTATATTCTCTACCCACCTCCTTTTCCTCAAATGTCTGGTTCGAGTCACAATTAGGCGAAGGACTTAGCAGAAGCACCCCTTCAGTTTACTTGCCTTGTGCCAGTGGTTCTACCCAGGCATGCTTTTGTTGCTATTGCTGACCAGGGTTGTAAAACAGCTATGTCTGCTGCAGAAGCCAGGTCCTGATAGTTTTCTGTATGTAGTGAAAAAAATCGCCCCAAGAAGTGGCATCTAAGTACTTTAAAAGAAATCAATTTTCTGGTAGTACAGAAAACTAATTTTTCAGGTCGAAAACCTAGCCAAAAGTGATGATTGTTATTTTATTATTTCGGAAAAGGAATGAAGGTAGACATCCTGATTGGTTTGTATATTTAGATTGTTAAGACCAAGTCTTCAAGTTACCAAACCAGTTCCAGCCAGAACCACCCATAGACAGCACAATAATATACAGTGGACAGAGACAGGTGGTGACTGGACATAGCATGACTGACCACACATGCCTAAAGCGTCCCTAACTAGGACATAATGTTACAGATAAAATAAAAGTACTTATGCCTGGGTAACTCTGTGATGTTGTTTCTAAAGACGAAACAGTGTGTGGTTGAGCTGTCAGAGTCACAGACTCCTCAGCTCCTCACTTAGTGGAATCAAGTCCCAGTCAGGGTGAGAATTCCATGTGAGGAGCCGACCAGTGGTACTCTGGTGGTTCTACACAGACATATGTCTGAGATCTTTCTCCATTGTTCTCCTGGATGTTGTCAATATGAAAATTATTGTGTTATCATCAATTTTAGCACCATCATCATTACTATCACAGACTTCGACATCACTATATTTACTTCCCCCATCATCTTACCATTAAGCAATACCAAACCTGGTAGCGCAATCAGTAGAGCGTTGTTCCCCTGGTTCGAAGACAGGCTGCAACATACCAAAGTCTTAAAAAATGGTAGTGATATAGCTCCCTTTCTGATGCTCAAGCAAATATAGAGGTAGTTCCACGACTGGTTGGCCCGGTGTCAGGATAATGTGACTGGGTGTGGTATCATGCCAGGTGTTCAAGGCATGCTATACGCAGCAAAGGCAGCACCATATCTGCTTCAGTTGGACACTGTCTCTATATAACTGAAATATTGCTGGTGGGACGATAAACCCAACAAACAAACAATACTTTTTCTTAAGAATAGAATCAAACTTATCAGGATAAGCATGTTTATAACAAATTCCTACAAAACAATTCAGGTCCAACAGATGTTATAATATAGTTTTAAGCAAAAACTGAGACATTGACTTTTCTCTGCTGTGTTCAGGATTAGTTCTGAGAGTTTGTTTAAACTTTTGTTTAAGCTCTGTGGGAGGCCCTGCTCAAACTTAATACCACATCACTAAGCTCCTCTCCAGTGTCTCATCTCACACATGTCCTGCTGTGCTTCTTAGTTTAAATACAGACTCAAGACTTTCAGCTTTCATTTTATTACAAACATTGTATGAAAGATAACCGTACAGTCAGCATGATAACATTTGCTTTTGAGCATCGTTGTAGGGTTTTACTTTCTGGAATTTGTGTGTGGACAGTATGACAGTAACTTTGTATAAGATTTAGTTAGCTGTTGCAGACACTCATCCATCTCTATTAGGTTTAAGTGTTTATGGAGTGACAAGGACTGCTGTTTCATTTATAGAAATACTTTTTTTCTGTAATTTTTATTCCAGGAAGTGATTTTGTTTTTTACTTCTTTTATTGTTTTCTACCAAAATGGATCGATCAATAGGTAAAGTTGAAAAATTAATGTGCAGGGTTTTCTTCCTTGTATGTAAATTCTGATGTAGAATAGCTTGGTAAATCTGGAGATCTTTTGGATCAAATATGAATGTGTGATTTTTATTTATAATGTTTGTGTTGCAGTTCATCTGTTCAGGCTGTCAGGATAGTTGAAGCTGTTTAAACCTTGTTTCAAAATGTATACAAAAATCCAAGCAATTTTTGATATAGAGTTGTGTTAATTCAAGAAATGCTACATCGTTCAAAGTAAGGACCACAAATAAAAGTATATGAAGCATGTCATTCATTTTTTTAATTGATAAAAGTCAATTTTCTTAATTTTTTTAGTTTAAATACATCACACTTTTTCTTATTTTAATCATATTGCTAATTTGCATATTTGCAAATGTTTCTTGTAGTGATTTTTCATATATTTTTCCTATTATCTAAATTTATTTATATATTAATGTATCTTCTTTATTTTTTTCAGTTTTTCTTATAAGGATATACATCAATATGTGTTGTTAAGCCTGTTGTTGAAATTTGTTGATAAATCAATTTATCCTGTATTTGTTTTCAGATTTTTTTGTAAGAATTTGAGTTTGTGTGTGGTATGTTAATTGTCTCAGTGTGTCTCTCCTGTACTTGGTTTCAGTTGAAGTGGTGAGGATGGGTGCTGAAGGGGAGACTGAGGGTGGGGAAGACAACAAAGCAACCCTGGAGGAAAAAGACAGGGATGAGAAGGAGGTGGGAGAGGAGGGCAAAGAGCAGGAGGTTGTGGTCATACAGGATACAGGCTTTAATGTGACAGTGGTGGTGCCAGGAACAGAGGAGTTTGAACTACCCGTAAGTTGAACATTGTTGTTTTTCTTATTTGAAGTTTTAAAGTTCTACATGTATTTATCTGTAAAATACAAATACAAAAGTGTTCCTTTATGTTCTTAGCAACAGTAGTTTTTTAGACAGATAGTCTTAACTAAGAGACCCTAGTTTTCCTGTTAAAGAATTATGTTGGACATTTCTAAGTGCTATATGTAGGTGAATGGTTGTGATCATGATAATGAGTTTTAAAAGTAACTATTTGTTTTATACATGTTTATTTCAGTTGCATACGAAGGATACATATTGTGATGTCATGTAACCAGGACCACCTATAACTGATTTTCCATAAGTTAACCATTAAATGTAAATAATCAAATATTGTACACTGTTGATTGACAGGTAAGTTCCATGGAGCTTGTTCAGGAGATCCACCAGGTGCTAATGGATCGAGAGGACACGTGTCATCGCACATGCTTCTCTCTCCAGCTGGATGGTGTCACACTCGATAACTTCGCAGAACTTAAAAGTATTGAGGGGCTCAAGGAGGGCTCTGTCATTAAAGTAGTAGAAGGTAACAAAATCACTCTAACAGAGCAAAAAATAAATTAAGTTAACCAAATGTTGAAGCCACTAGCTTAGAACTTAACTTTGTCATGTTTTGTAGCACACTGGCTCATCTTAACTTCACCAGAGATGCTTGTACTGGTCGGGATAAGGCAAATAGTGAATATCCAGATCAGCCAGATGTATCTGGGAGCTATCTAACCAGGATCTGCACTATTCGTTGCTGAGTCTCTAGTAAAATATATGCAATTTTCCATGTAGATGTAAGAAGATGGATACAGATCAGTTTGGGTTCATGACAAAATGTTGACTAATAAGTGTTTTAGAAGCTATTTAAATGTGTCATCAATAATATCAAGTGGGGCTGTATGGTCTTAAGCTGAGAGTCTGTTTCCTCTGTCTCATTGTTATGGTCAAGTTTTATAGTAATAGGCACAGACTTTAGTTTATAGCAGTAAGTTTCATTGTTACCATAATCCTATCTTGACCACTTTTTTCCTCTCTTGCTTATGCACATAGGGGCTAACTACAGGTCGATCTGCTAGTGATTTTTTTTTTTACAATTTTTTCTAAGTTAATTATTTTAGGAGTTTTCTCTTTCCATCATAACCTTAAGAAAGTATGAAGCCTTTTCTTCAATTTCATGAAGAGGCTGTTCATATTTCAAGGTTACAAACTTCAAGATGAAAATCAGCTTAACAGTTATCTGGATCTTGCTCATAAGCCTCTTAACAATATCTTCCACAGCTGCATGGGGTCATCTCTTGTGTGCAGGTCTTCAAATCTATAGCATTAACTTGTGGTTGTTTCCAGATCCAAGTTGAAAGTAAAAAAAATTCATGGCACTTAAGTTTATAGGGTGCATGCATAAACCTATGAATAGAATGCATTTTAAAATGGCAGATACTGTGGTGAATTCAATTTGGTAGTTTGTTGTAAAATTGTTTTACTATTTATCTTGCACTTGTTTCCTATCTTATGCACTTATGAAACATTGGTCCATGTGTCATGTGTCAAAGCTACTACAGACTCGAGGACTGTTTTTAACACATGGCAAAATGAAACTGTTATTTGATAAATGTTTTCTTCATTTCATTTCTAGAACCATACACCATCCGAGAAGCTCGGATCCATGTGCGACACATACGAGACCTGCTGAAGTCTGTGGACCCTGCTGATGGTTATGCCGGTGTAGATTGTAACTCTGTCTCCTTCCTTAATGTGATCACAGCTGGTGACATCCTGGGTATGGTTACTTACTTATTTCTCATAAGTTTGTCCACATCTATGTTCACTGTTGCTTAGTGTTCAAAGGAATTTTTAGCTTTTTAGCAAGCTTTTAATTATCGTTAATATGTGCTATTTTCTCTTGTTCATCTAGTTGTTCAAACATCCCCCTTTGCTGTTGTTACATTAGTTGAGCCTAACTTTGTCATTGTGTGTTATTCACTTTAATAAATAATGAAGAATATGGCATTAAAGCAGTTTTCTATACCTGCCCATATTGTTTTAAGATTATGGCAAATGTAAAATTAAGGTTCGACTTTGGTGTATTGTAGACAAGAAACAGACAAAGAGAGAATCACTGGACTGTACCCCTCCCGAGTTTGTGATGCCAGGCAGCAAGGACCGGCCCCTGTCTCCACTTCACCCCAATATCAAAGATCTTAAGGTATTACTCAATCATATGCTTTTGCATTTTTGTTTATTAAATAGTACAACAATTACTGTATGTTTCTTGATTGATTTGAAGTTGTCAGTTTAACTTGTCATTTTAATGTGAAGTTAGTATAAACAAAATTTAAAAAGCTTTTCTAAGCTAAGGTTTGTTGCAATAAAAATGATTTATGCATCAGTCGGACTATAAATAAAGTTTGTGTGTAATTAAAAGTGTACATGCTGCAGAATAAAATATGTCACACCTACATATTTCAAATAAAAAGCTATGAAAGGGTTTCTGTTACATATATTCAAGCTGTTTAAATAATTATTACTTGGTTAACTTAAATATATGGTCAACTTCTCTTACATTACTTTAATAATATAAAAGCACAAGAAGCCTATGGCACAATAGTTTATTGGCCACATTGTAACTCCTCTGATTGCTTTACCTCTCATCACATTGGTTTGATTCCTGTTCAGGGAGAAGGACTTAATATGGGAAGGTCTTCCTTCCAGCATACTAGCATCGGTTCTTCCCCTACCATAATAGCAGGACATGCAATAATGACCAGAACTGGTTGTTGTAAAGTAAATTGAAAACAAAAATTGATAGCATGTTAAGCACAAATGAATTAGGCTTGTATAAATACTGTAGATCCAAATAAACCAGCTCCTGGACAGATAGGAGCTGTCTGATCAGGATCTGCACTAATTGCTGTTGAGTCTTAAGCAATGTCTTAAGGCAACTGTTCATGTAAAAGATTAATAAGTTTATTAGAATGTGTTAGTTATGAATGTAGCATGATAAGGGTCAATTCTTTTCTTTTTCAGGCTGCGCCCTGTGTAAAGGTTCTTACATACAGTGGTTGGAATCCTCCCCCTGGCAACAGGAAAATGCATGGTATGTTCTGTCAAAATGTTTGGGATTTTAGTTGTTAACAATAGCATGCAGAGATACATTTATTCATTTTTTACTATGTATGCAATAATATAAATGATTGAATTAGCTAATTTGTCAACAGTAAGGATGTTAAAAGCTTTGCTATTATGTTCAGAAGTTCAGAAAGGAACAGTCCACAATGTACTTTTGTAGACAATGCAAGTTTATCATGATATGATATATATTATAATAATTGTTGTGTTGTTTTTTTCAAGACATAATTGTATTTAAGACCTGCCTTTAACACTACAGTGTTAATTTTGTACATGGTGTACAGACAGATCATTATTTAGTTATTTTATCATCTTTGGTCTGGTCTAAGAGACCTCTTCACATGTTATCTCTGACTGCCAGTATATGTAATTGATATTGCTAGTTAATCAGGGTAAAGGACAGTTATGCTGAACATAGGAACATGGGCCTGCATTTTTATTTGAACTTTTATACAAAATGAGTAGTAACCATGAAATTTTGTGTCTGTAAAGACGTAGTCATGATGTCAAAGTCACAGTCAAGGTCACAGAAATGTAGGACTCCAATTCAAATAGAGGTCAAGTGTTTCCATAGAAGACAGATGCAGGTAAAGGTCAAACCAGGTAGAGGTTAAATGGAGTGGTTTCTTCAATCCTGAGGGTAACCTGATACTGTAGTGTTTCATGCTTGGTTGCTTTCTTGTGCACAACTCAGCATAACTCAACATAAGATGATAGTTTCTGAGATCAGATGTCAGTACAGCAACCTAACTGTTCAAGTATAATTGACATGCAACTGTATTCATTTACCTGGCAACACACTGAATATAATCACCATAGTTTTATGTTATTGTAAAATGAAACATAATTCATACCAGAACTACACAAAATGAAACATACTACTTATATGCCTATGTTTAAATCTCAATAATTGTTGTTTTTTGCATGTTCTTGCTAGTTGATGTTTTTTGTGTATGTGATTATGGTCTAAATGTGTTTTAATAATATATGTTGTTTCTCTTAGTGACTATTGTTGTTTGTTTTTTTTTGCTTTTACAAATTGTCTTTTTCAGAACTCTCCTTTTTATTCCTTCTATGCTTCTTCAAGCTTGTGTTTATCTCTTGCCAGGTGACCTACTGTACCTGTATGTTGTAACACTGGAAGATAAGAAGTACCACATCACAGCTTCCTCACGAGGATTCTTTGTCAACCAGTCAGTAGCTCTACCTTAAATCTTAATTTCAGTTTATAATATTTTGCACCACGCATACCTCTTTTTTATAAAGCTTAGAAGTTTTCATTATGCATGTCATAGTTTGTGCTAATGCAGTGATAATTAGACTTTAATTGTGATTTCATATGACAATTGCAATTTTAAGTAATAATACTATAAAACTTTTCTTTTTATGCATGTTTTTTTTGTAATATTACTTTAACATTTATTTTTCATAAAGTCCAGAAAATATTTTTTTTATTTATGAACAGATGTACAGAAGAAGAGTTTAATCCCAGGGCTGCACAACAAAAATTTCTTTCACACACACTGATTGAACTCTTGAATCAGGTAAGCCATTGTGTAGAGGTGTATTGCATAAATTAAATTTGTCATAAGATTGGATATGAGATCTGGGGAGCCCACCCTGAGTGTGAATTATTTTATAAAAAAAGAGAATATGTGTATTTCCATTGAAATAGGTCACTTGAGGGCTTGGATCTCACAATCTCATGTTCATTTCTTTGTCTTAACTAATAGACTAGCAAAATAGCAAAAATCAATTTGTTGGGGATTATTTCATGTGTAATCACATACAAAAAATAAAATTAGCACAAACAAAGGTTGCATTTATCTTTGTTGAATAATAAATGAGTTGATCATGTGGAAGAAAATTTTGTTTGTAAATTATTTATTAGAAGAAAACAACTTATGTTTACTAGCTAAGCCAATGTATATGTTCTTTAATGCCACATATGTTGATAAATGGCCAAAGGAAATAAAGTTACCCTTTGACTACATGCACACAACATCTTTAGCACCATATAAATTCAGTCATACTGTCTATACATTGCTTTTATTATTTATTATTAATAAAATAAAAATTACATCTACTTTGAAAAATATGCTTCATTGAGAAAATATTTTTACATCATTGAAATTGAAGGATTTTCACAACAACAAGAATTCTTCAGTGTTTTAATAAATTTTTTTTAGTGTTTTACGCATGTAAGATAACAAAATTCCATCACAGCTAGTAATATTTTGACTGGGGCTGCCACGACGTACTGGTAGTTATTGACTTGTAACTCCTCTGACTATTTATTCTCTCACCACGTTGGTTGGTGTCACATTAGAGGCGAAGGACTAAATGTGAGAATGTCTTCTAGCTGACTTGCGGTGCGCTGGTGGTTCTGCCCAGACATTTGCCTTGGGTCTTCCTCCACCAAAATAGCTGGACGTTGCTAAAATGATCATAACTGGTCACTGTGATGTATTTCTAAAACATAATGTAACATGTTGAAACTGTTCTATCTAGTTAGTGTGTATTCTTATACTTTTTCCATCCTCTTTTCTTTTCAGTCACTATATGGTAGTTTTTACTAAAAAGATATTAAAAATCGTTCATTTTCTAAATTATTAAATAATTTAATCAATTTAAGTCTCATAGAGGCCAAAAAACTTCATGGAAGAAGGCTTCAAGTTAGCCTGTGGTACATCACTAGTTCTACCCTGTATCCCAATAGTTTCTGCTACCAATGACAGCTCTCCCTAATTCAGTTAAAGAACTGAAAATCTGAACTTGTTCTGTTCCAGCTAAGTCCTGCTTTTAAAAAGAACTTCCAGGCACTTTTAAAGAAACGTGCCCAGAAACATCCCTTTGAGCGGGTACCAACTCCTTACCAGGTGTATACATGGATGGCTCCCCAACCTGAACACACTGTTGACTACATCCGTGCTGAAGATGGTAGGTGGCAATAAGTCATAACTAGGTATTTAGAAGAAAAAACAGTAATTTAAGTTGGTGTTTTCAACTCATGTTAGCTTAAATATTGTACTTATGTTAATTGTGGCGGCAGCTGATGTTGTTTTTTATTTGTGATTACTGAGGTATAAAAATATATCTGTCATCTGTTATATCTATCTTCAGCAACATGGATATGCCACTAGGATGTTTGTGTACTTTATGAAAATATTTCATATCAGGACTGCAGATAAATGGCTGCTGTCACATTTTTTTATGGATGTTAATTGCAAAGATGAGAGTTTTGGTGGGACACGCAAAGGGAGGGTTAGTTCTGAATATTGATGCCCACTTTTAGATTGTTATTCTATAGACAGCAAAAATTTCCAAAGACTTGGTCTTCACAGTAACATTTAAGATCTAATTAAGAATTATTTTCTTTCTTCCTTCAACTAGTGATCTGTGTATGTTGTGTTTTATCCATCTTCTGCAGCCTTCTCCACACGTCTCGGGTACGAGGAGCACATCCCAGGCCAGACAAGGGATTGGAATGAGGAGATGCAGACCACAAAGGAGCTGCCTCGCAAAACTCTGCCAGAGAGGCTCATCCGGGAAAGGGCTATATTCAAGGTATAGTTTGTTATAAAGTGAGGAAATAAAATCATTTGACCATGATTTTTAAAGAATGTGGACTTTTTTATCCAAAGAATACTAGTATACACTGGAACACCTTATTTCCCGAACTCCTCTATAACACAGGAGCTGGATGGCTCCAAAGATCTTTCATTGAGAATTTTCCTCACCACATCTGTCAACATCTGTTAACTCAGATCGTCAATTGCAAGAGTGTCAATAGATCAGCAAACAATCAAATCTCAAATAGATCAGCAAACAATCAAATCTCAAATAGATCAGCAAACAATCAAATCTCAAATAGATCAGCAAACAATCAAATCTCATATGTTGCTCACTCACAGATCTGCTAGTAACGTTGACGATCTTCCTACACATGGGGAAGAAAGTTAACCTAGTCTCATTAGTTAATGCATGAGACAATTGCTCCTTTAAGTAAGAGATATACAATACAGGTAGCATGCTCTGGTTTAACAGAGCTCACAAGAAAACAGTTGAGTTGTTAATGACTATAGAAACTGAAGTAATAAAATGTAAGTTTTAACTAATTCAACTTTAAAATTGCTAGTTTAAGCTTGTAATTAATAATAAGGAATAATTATTTCAAACCTGGTAGACATTGGTCATGATGGGTAGATCCCTATTGGTTTTGGCTCACAGCGACCTTGAACATTACGTTTTGGGGGCCACATTTTTTTGCAAATGTCTCATTTTTATCTTTAGTTTCAAGCATTTGTTTAAAGACACTAGTACTTTGATTGATTTTTTTTCTATTTAGGTTCACAGTGACTTTGTTGCTGCTGCGACCAGGGGTGCTCAAGCTGTCATTGATGGAAATGTGATGCCAATAAATCCAGGGGATGATGCTAAGTAAGTGTGTTTATGATTCCAACTGGTTAATAAATGTCTCAATAGCTGTGTGTTCATTAAGGGCATGTATCCTGCTGCCTTTACTGCAATAGCATGTAATCTGTTGTCAATGTGGGTTGATATTCCTGCTGACTTGTGGTGCACTGGTGGTTTCTACTAGACATTTCTTTGTGGTCTTTCTTCCCCCAATATTATGTTGATGTCAATATAATGACTTTTATTGTCTTGCTGTGGTGTTATTAAAAAACAAGAATGTTATCAAAGAAATATATTTATAACACACTAAAATGTCTTTAGTTGTATTGGTCTAATAAAGAATTTCCATATTTGCCCATTGGCTTGTTCACTACACAAACTTGCCCTCTCCTAACCACATTTGACTCTAGGTTAATGTTCCATTTTCAGGATGCAGATGTTTATTTGGAACAACATATTCTTCAGTCTTGGGTTTGATGTTCGAGACCACTACAAGGACTTTGGTGGGGATGCTGCAGCCTACGCTGCTCCAGTAAAGAATTTTGATTTTATTATAATTCTATTCTATTATGTACCCCAAAATACAGAGCATAAGGTGGCTATAGAGTCTTGTCTGTCAGTCTGTCTGTAGACAAGATTTTCTGTCTGTAGACAAGATTTTTCTGTTAGATTTTGATGAAACTTTAAAGACTGGTAAGGACCAAGTTTAGTTAATCATGGTGTAGGCACGTCTTGACAAGCTTGACTTTACATGAGTTATGGCCCTTTGTTTAATTTATGGGTGCAGTTGGTAATTGTAGCAAAGCAGTATTTAAGGGTATTCATCATCTTTAATGATAGTTTTTGTTTGTTTTTATTTTATTTTGCCAAATATTTTAACAGTAAAATTCAAATCTGTTGTGTATGCAATCAAACTTAGAGATGGATGTTACAAGTTTTTTATTATCTAAAAGACTTTGACCTTCTTTGTATTAGTTTTATGGCCTAAATGAAAATTTTGTTTTGACTTTGCAAATGTTAGTCATGACCAAGCTAATCTTCATCCATAATCACTTATACAGAGTAACGACCTGCAGGGAGTGAAGGCTTACTTCAATGCTGATATTGAGGGCATGTACACATTGGGCACCGTGGTTGTGGATTACCGCGGTTACAGAATCACCGCACAGTCCATTATACCAGGTGAGTGAATAAGAATCTTGATGTACTTCATTAATTTTAAAAACTATTGTAAATAATTTTAAATATATATATATATATATATATATATATATATATATATATATATATATATATATATATTATATATATATATATATATATAGTGAAAGTTTACAAAAAGAGGCGTTTTTGTAGAATTCTTGTTTATGCAATAAAACTTCAAAACCCAGAATGTGGAACCGCCGAATCAGTAAAAACTTTTTAATTTGTCACAACTTTTTTAATTTGAAGAGATAATTTAACATTTCAAAAACATTTAAAAAAAAACAATCTGCAGAATTCTTTTTTGAAATCAATTTTTTATTGCTTTACAATGAAATGGACAAAATTGGGTTAAAATAAGAACAGGTCAGGTCAGGTAATGGTTATTACTACATGTTATTGAACCAGGTTGGGTTATTGGACTATGTCTTGATTGTGTTTAACATCCTGCTATGATTTATTTCAGTTATCAAGAAATGGCATGCTTATTAGTTTTAATTGAGAAAGGGAAATGTTATATTTCTTACAAGTCTGGGAATATTTTCTGTATAAGAATGTTACATCAAGAAAGATATTGTGTTATCTTTTTGGCAAAGCTATATCTTGACATGTTATACAGTTTGTATACAGTAAATACAAAGTGACAGTAAAAATATATTATTGATTACCTGTTGTTATCTCCAAGGATGTACAAAGAATGTGTATTTTTAACAATTCAGGTATTCTGGAAAGAGAGCAAGAACAATCAGTAGTGTATGGCTCTATTGATTTTGGCAAGACTGTTGTCACAAATGACAAATACAAAGAATTGGTAGGTAGTGATTCAAAAGTGGTTTGTACATGTAACATTACTATTTATAATGTATTCACCTTCACATTTCATGAGTTCCTCACGACATTATTTTGGTGCCTTTAATTAAATCTAAAGTTTATTGCAACAGTTTTTATAGTGTGCCTAAAGATAAACTCTAGTTGGTATACTTTAATGGTAATTTTAAGTTCCACTTTCCAAAGAAAAAACATGGAGCTTTTATAGTGACCCTCTTATCAGTATTGGCATTTTTTAACATTTTCTTTTTTTTTTTCCTGTACTTAGAATTTTCACTATGCTGTCAAGAACTGAAAGAGAAAATCAGAAAGATATGTCTATAGACAGCTCTTATTTCTTTTTTTCATCTTGTTTTTTTTAATCATCTTTATTTTATTTAACTTGCCTGTTGATTTTTTTTTTTTCAGCTCACAAAATCTGCTTCACAACTCAAAATCAGACCTCACAAGTAAGATCGTTTTTTATGAGTTATTAAAAATATAAAATATTTTGTTGCTTTTAAATTGAAGGAATCATCAATACGAGATAACAGTTCCAACATAAAATGAGTTAAAGAGTTAAAAGTTTGCATACCATTCTTCACTATAATGCAATATCTACCTTTTAAGAACTAAAATTATATAGTATTATACTAAATTATGCAATATATATATTTACTAAATAATTTATTTTCTTCTGTCCATTATAATTGATAATGTCAATTAACCAGTGATATTTGGAATGTCAATTAACCAGTGATATTTGGCAGATAATGTCAATTAACCAGTGATATTTGGCTGATTTCATGCCACTTTCCTCTATTCCTTCCAGAGTGATAAATGATAAAGGTGAGGAGGTTGAGCTGTTCTCATCAATTGAGTGTAAGGGCATCATCGGCAATGACCAGAGACACTATGTCCTGGATCTACTTAGAACATTCCCTCCAGATGTCAACTTCTCCGCTGACAATGGTACCATCATTTCACAGTATTTTAACTCTTTATCTGCTGACCATGAATTGATGAGGCATAACAAAAATCTTTTATATCCAGATCAGTCAGCTACATACTGGTTGCTGTTTTATCAGGGTCTACAATATTGGCTAATCGCATGTAGATGTAAGATTACTAATTAGTGTGGGCTATTAACAAAATATAAAATTGGAAAGTTTAAAATAAATTTATATGATAAAATAAAAGATATATTTGGGTTTTGATGTTGGTCCTTGACCATCATTAGATGGACATAAATATTTCGACCACAATGGCTTTTCTGTGACAATTTCAACAACAGACAAAAATTTAGGAAAATGGAGCTCTTATGTATGTTTTTCTTCATTTTTCATTATATAACAGCTTTTGAAATGCTGGTGATATTTTATTTGTGAGTTTACAAGTTTGTTTACCAGTTAGTTTTCCTGTATCAATTTTTAATCAATATATTGTAAGCTAAAATGTTATTAAAATATTGGTCTTTCCTTTCAGTTGAAAAAGAGGAACTTAGCAACGACCTTCGTAACCATGGTTACCCCATGAAGCACAGACACAAGCTGTGTTGTCTTAGACAGGAACTGGTGGAGGCCTTTGTTGAGTATGTTTAAGTAGCTTTAAGTAATTTTATTTATACATTAAATAATTAAAAATGGTTTTTAATAATATTTTAATAGTTATTTTTTCAAGCATTAAGAGAAGTAATGCTTACTTTTTTGTCTTCTTGGTTGTATGCTAGATTTAAACAGTTTCATAAAGTTATTAAACAGTATTTTTTCTTAACATTAAATGCAATAAATTCTAAACCTCCATCCTCTTCCAGAAATCGTTATGTAGCATTTGTTCGCTATGCAGCCTTCCACTTCCAACAGCTGCAGCTACAGAAACAGAAGTCTAGCAAGGATGCTGAGGTCAAAGAATCCAAGCTGAAGGTCAGTCAAGAAGTTTTTCTCCCAGTTGACTGTAAACAAAGTTGTTTAAACTTAATTCATGCAAAATTCAGAAGTAAATGATACTCATTTAATTTAAAGAAATACTTACTTTTTGTTGTGTGTTGTGTACAAAAATGCTTATATGATAAAAGAAATAAGTAAAACTGTAGCTTATTCATATTAGATCCAGAGGGTTACATGTACATGTTTTTATAATTGCTTTATATATTTAATTTTTAAAACAGTCATGTGTCTTATTTATTTTCCTAGAATTCTCCCAGTAGCTGTATATTAGCACAAAAGCATATGACAAGTTTTTAATGTTACATGTGTTTAAATCTGTACAGGAGATCACGGCTGCCAAGGCAGTTGTGACCAATGATGCAGACAAGGACAAAGAGAAAGACAAGTCAGAACTTGAAACAGATGAGGCCAAGAAAATTGTAGAGGCCTTAACCAATACTGATGGTCAGACTTGTAAGTATAGTGCTGAGTGTTGTGGGAGGGGTGGAGACATGAGAAGTGACATGAGAGAGAGGAGAGGAAAAGGAAAGGGATAATTAAATGAAATAGCATGGCAGTGGGGGGTATTATAGGGTGGGACTATACAGGACTCACTGTGACATATATGTGATAAATAACTGAAAAAGCAAGGTAATGGGCATATTAATCACTTTCATGAAGACATCTGTAGTTAAAGCATTATGTTAATCAGTAAATATAATTATTTTGTTTATAATTTACGTTATGAACATTTTATCAAATACTGATGTAAATAGATTGAAACTTTGCTTATGCATATAAGTGTATGTTTATAAGTGTTTTCTTAATCTGACAGTTGAGCAGAGCAGTCGTGAGATTGTGAAGAAGGCAGCCCAGGCTGTGGGTTCTCTTAGTGATACAGAGTTCAGTCTTGCCTTCAATCCAGACGTATACCAGCCACATGTGAAACATGCGGACACAGAGGTGGGTACCTGTAAGGTGTTAATCATTTAACTGGATGCTTTCTTACCTTATACTGGCTGGGAACACCAGTAAGGTGGGGTATGTTCTATGTGCACTCTTACTTACTGGGAACACCAGTAAGGTGGGGTATGTTCTATGTTCACTTACTTGCTGGGAACACCAGTAGGGTGGGGTATGTTCTATGTGCACTCTTACTTACTGGGAACACCAGTAAGGTGGGGTATGTTCTATGTTCACTTACTGGCTGGGAACACCAGTAGGGTGGGGTATGTTCTATGTGCACACTTACTTACTGGGAACACCAGTAAGGTGGGGTATGTTCTATGTTCACTTACTGGCTGGGAACACCAGTAGGGTGGGGTATGTTCTATGTGCACACTTACTTACTGGGAACACCAGTAAGGTGGGGTATGTTCTATGTTCACTTACTTGCTGGGAACACCAGTAGGGTGGGGTATGTTCTATGTGCACTCTTACTTACTGGGAACACCAGTAAGGTGGGGTATGTTCTATGTTCACTTACTGGCTGGGAACACCAGTAGGGTGGGGTATGTTCTATGTGCACACTTACTTACTGGGAACACCAGTAGGGTGGGGTATGTTCTATGTGCACACTTACTTGCTGGGAACACCAGTAAGGTGGGGTATGTTCTATGTTCACTTACTTGCTGGGAACACCAGTAGGGTGGGGTATGTTCTATGTGCACTCTTACTTACTGGGAACACCAGTAAGGTGGGGTATGTTCTACGTTCACTTACTTGCTGGGAACACCAGTAGGGTGGGGTATGTTCTATGTGCACACTTACTTGCTGGGAACACCAGTAAGGTGGGGTATGTTCTATGTGCACACTTACTTGCTGGGAACACCAGTAAGGTGGGGTATGTTCTATGTTCACTTACTTGCTGGGAACACCAGTAGGGTGGGGTATGTTCTATGTGCACACTTACTTGCTGGGAACACCAGTAAGGTGGGGTATGTTCTATGTTCACTTACTTGCTGGGAACACCAGTAGGGTGGGGTATGTTCTATGTGCACTCTTACTTACTGGGAACACCAGTAAGGTGGGGTATGTTCTATGTTCACTTACTGGCTGGGAACACCAGTAGGGTGGGGTATGTTCTATGTGCACACTTACTTACTGGGAACACCAGTAGGGTGGGGTATGTTCTATGTGCACACTTACTTGCTGGGAACACCAGTAAGGTGGGGTATGTTCTATGTTCACTTACTTGCTGGGAACACCAGTAGGGTGGGGTATGTTCTATGTGCACTTACTTGCTGGGAACACCAGTATGGTGGGGTATGTTCTATGTTCACTTACTTGCTGGGAACACCAGTAGGGTGGGGTATGTTCTATGTGCACTCTTACTTACTGGGAACACCAGTAAGGTGGGGTATGTTCTATGTTCACTTACTGGCTGGGAACACCAGTAAGGTGGGGTATGTTCTATGTTCACTTACTTGCTGGGAACACCAGTAAGGTGGGGTATGTTCTATGTTCACTTACTGGCTGGGAACACCAGTAGGGTGGGGTATGTTCTATGTGCACTCTTACTTACTGGGAACACCAGTAGGGTGGGGTATGTTCTATGTTCACTTACTGGCTGGGAACACCAGTAGGGTGGGGTATGTTCTATGTTCACTTACTTGCTGGGAACACCAGTAGGGTGGGGTATGTTCTATGTGCACTCTTACTTACTGGGAACACCAGTAGGGTGGGGTATGTTCTATGTTCACTTACTGGCTGGGAACACCAGTAGGGTGGGGTATGTTCTATGTTCACTTACTTGCTGGGAACACCAGTAGGGTGGGGTATGTTCTATGTTCACTTACTGGCTGGGAACACCAGTAGGGTGGGGTATGTTCTATGTGCACTCTTACTTACTGGGAACACCAGTAAGGTGGGGTATGTTCTATGTTCACTTACTTGCTGGGAACACCAGTAAGGTGGGGTATGTTCTATGTTCACTTACTTGCTGGGAACACCAGTAGGGTGGGGTATGTTCTATGTGCACTCTTACTTACTGGGAACACCAGTAGGGTGGGGTATGTTCTATGTTCACTTACTGGCTGGGAACACCAGTAAGGTGGGGTATGTTCTATGTTCACTTACTTGCTGGGAACACCAGTAGGGTGGGGTATGTTCTATGTTCACTTACTTGCTGGGAACACCAGTAGGGTGGGGTATGTTCTATGTTCACTTACTTGCTGGGAACACCAGTAAGGTGGGATATGTTCTATGTTCACTTACTGGCTGGGAACACCAGTAGGGTGGGGTATGTTCTATGTGCACTCTTACTTACTGGGAACACCAGTAAGGTGGGGTGTGTTCTATGTGCACACTTACTTGCTGGGAACACCAGTAAGGTGGGGTATGTTCTATGTTCACTTACTTGCTGGGAACACCAGTAGGGTGGGGTATGTTTTATGTTTTTAGGGTAAATGGCGTTTTCTGTACAAGGTTAATAAAAGAAAGATCTATGCAAACAGAAATTTGACAGTTTTAGAAATCAGAAGTTTTTATTGTCTTTTTTTTGCTTATTGCGTAAGTTAACTCATATCATTAATTAATACTTGACTCATAAATACTTTTTTTATTTCTTTGAGAAATGACTATGAGATGAATTGCAGAAAGTTAAAGTTTAACAGCAATGGCTTTTATCATCTGTACTTAAAAATCTCATTTATTTAACTAAATAAACCATATATTCTAGTAAAGATACATCTGTTGTTTTAACATGTTAAGTTTGCTCTTGTCCTGGCAGGTTACCATGCATCAGAAGGAGAAGCAGGCAGTGAAGGATGCAGCCGAGTTCCTGGTGCTGCATCAGATACCAACACTGGTCAGTGGTAGATTTTGTATGCTTAATACTGTATTTATCAGTTCAATTACCTTAACCTTTTTTCTTTTATTTTTTTCCATGATTTTTTATATTAAAATTGTAATTGGTGACAAGGTGTGATTTTATTTAAACCCAGAATATATCCATGGTTGAATTATTTTGTCTAAAATATAAGTTCTTTTAAATAAAACTTCAGAGAGGTTCTCTGTTCTATCATTTCTTTTTTCTTCTTTACTTCACATGTAATAAAAAAAATCAGGATGGGAACTTGACAAGTTACTAAGTGATTCTTTCCTGCTTTCTGGACATGAGGGAACATATTACCTGAATAACTCGATATAATTTTATGAACATCAAAATTGTTTGCTATGTAAGATCCACTGCTTTGGGATTGTCAGACTGTGCCTAAATTGTGTTTCTAGACTTTTCAAACAGTTTCCTGTCTGACCAATAGGGAAAATTAGTGAAATAAAAATTGTCTTCCTTGTTAGATAATTTTCAAGGTAGTCCAAAAAGTAGTTGAAATCCTTGGACCCTGTCACTTATGATACCATCACAAGCATTGGCATTTCTTACTTTTGCATAAATGAACTATCAATAACTTAAACATTTACAGAGATAAGTTATTTAAAAAAGAAAATTGGCATGTTTGATAATGATGGTTAATCTGAGTACCACAAAGTAAGTATAAAAAAGTCAACATACACTCCAAAGAGTTCAAGCGTTAAAAACCAAGTTATGGAAATATAAGAATCAACATCCATTTACAAAGTATTCAGGGGAGACTATTTACTGATGTCTCATTTACGATGTATTCAGGGGAGACTTTTTACTGATGTCTCATTCACAATTTCTGTGTTGGACCATTGTATAGTTATTTTATAATATTCTGCCCTGTTTTGTCCCCAGGTGAACGACTGCCTGGACCACACCTCCTCACCTATAGATGGTCACACCCTCACTGAGGCCATGCACACACGTGGTATCAACATACGATACCTTGGCAAGGTGGCAGACATCTTCTCAAAATATAAATCAGTCTCCTATGTCTACGTAAGTATGAGTGAAAAAGTTTATTTTCACTTTTTGCTTACATAATTGTCTTAAAAAAGAAAAGAATAGTATGAGATATATTAGTTAAAAAATCTTCATTCCAACTAATCTTACTTACAGCCAATTCATCAGTATATGATTTCGATTATTCTGCTGTGGCCAAATTTTGTTTTTGTCAAAACATTTTTAACTTGACTTAACAAATGACTAATGTGGTCCCTGCTGCCTGATCCAAATTCAAGATAATTGAAATAATAAAAAAACAACTTAAAAGTAATAAAATCAATTCCTGAAGAGCCCTGTATTTTACTTTTGAAACCACTATTATATTTATATTTGCAGCCTGACTTTTAAGAACGGTATTACCTTTAACTATCTGATTTTACTAGAAGTATATACATCCAGTTTTTTTAGTCTGCCCATTGTGATAGTTTGACCATAGACATTTTATTTCAGTGAAATTGATGAATAATTTTTTTTTTTTTTTACAAAACAGTCATTTTAAATTTACTTTTAGGAATTAAAGTTGGGGTTGTTTAGACTGACAAGTTACATCTAATATGGTCAGCACTGTCTGTAATTTAATCCTGTGTGTGTTTGTATATAGACCATCTGTATATCCGAGCTGATCTCGCGTGCTGCCAAGCACCTGTACAAGTCCCACATGCAGGGGGTGGATCCTATGAGTGTATCAGTGGCCATCAGTCACTTCCTCAACTGCTTCATTGGATCCTTCCCCACACCACATGCACCTGTTGCCATGGAGGAGGTACGTACATGGAGTTACCATTGTGTCAGCAGTTACTTATTGATGCAGGTCAACCTACATATCTGCTCTTTTGAAAATATGTCTTAAAATATAACACAACTGTTATATAAAACATGTCTAACTATGTTATAACAAATTAGCCACACACACAAATAAACAGTACTAAAGTTTACTTGCGTTGAAATTAGAAGGTTTTCATTGTGATGTTTATTAGTGTTTTTATATATATATGTTGTTTTTTTTAATGAAAATGCAACAACATTATTAAAAGTCTGCTTGCTTTGAAATCTTAAGACTAAATTGTGATGTTTATGATATGGTGTTTTTTCTATTTCTTTCCAGAGTAAAGGATCAAGAAAAAAGAACAAAAGAAAGAACAAGGGTATTGCAATAAGCATCGGTAAGTGTTCTCTCCCTTGATGAGTAGTACAGTAAGTGTTCACTCCCTTGATAAGTAGTATAGAAACACAATGTTTTAGAATTAAAAATATTTTATGTGAAAGTTGTTGTGGCAATACTCATAATAAACACAAAATGCGAGTTTTTATTTATTTATTTTTAATGATTTTTGTTGCTATTTTTTTAATCTTCATATATACGTAACTTATTACCACATATCTATGTTACACCAAAAGTTTCTTTTCAATAATCATTATGCAGATATAACATTTATTTTGTAAAAAGTACATTTCTGTAACTATTTCTGCATGATATTGTGGAAATTGTGTTAGTCAGTCTATCTCATCCTCTTGTACTATCTCCAGATAACACAGAGTGGGTGAACGAGACACCCAAATCACTGTGGAAGAAGATTGTTGATGAGGTCGACGACTATTATCACTACACTCTAGAATGGTGAGTACTTTTCAAACATAATCTATTTTTATGCCTTTAATGATTCCTATCTTGTAAAAATGTGAATTGTTTTAAGTTATTAAAATCTAAAACTTGTTTTCTTTAATCCATACTGTCTATATAGATATTCTTCTTGACATTTGTGCAGCATGTTTTGTGACACTGTGGTAGAGAAGTATGGTGTCTAGAAAGTGTCACTACTGCGTGTTTAATGTTTGATTAACTGTCTGCAGTGACTCCTTTGACTGCAGTGGAGAAGTATGGTGTCCAGAATGTGTCACTACTGCATGTTTAATGTTTGATTGTCTGTCTTCAGTGACTTCATTGACTGCAGTGGAGAAGTATGGTGTTCAGAAAGTGTCACTGCTGCGTGTTTAATGTTTTAATTATCTGTCTGCAGTGACTCCATTGACTCTGCAGTGGACAAGTATGGTGTCCAGAAGGTGTCACTGATGCGTGCCATCACGCGCCAGGTGGGCATCCAGATCCTGCTGAGGGACTATAATTTAGATGCCAGGAACAAGCAAGTGTTCTTCGAGGAGGACATTATCAGTGTCTACCCAATTGTACACCATATACATCCCAGGGTATGTGTTATCTGTTTTAATTTTCTCACTGTAGAATATTCAGCAGTCTAACTTCAATACAGCAGGGTCTTCCAAAATAAGTTTATAATAAAAAATTATGATTAAAACTTACAATTATTAAATATTTGAAACCACTAAGTTACCATAAATTTATGCTAATGTATGCTTTTATAGAGATTTACTTTTGAAAAACATTTGTTTCTGTTACCAGGCAACAGATGCGTACCATTTCTTCACAAGTGGTCAGACAAAGATCCAGCAGGGACTGCTGAAGGAGGGATATGATTTGATCTGTGAGGCCCTCAACCTATTGAACAATGTGTATGGTGCCATGCATCCAGAGATTGCCGCCTGCCTGCGTCTGCTAGCTCGTCTTAACTACATCATGGGAGACTACTCTGAGGTAATAAGGATTTCAATTCTTGGCATAGTAATGCATCTTGGATGATTGTTTTGTTAAGATGTCACTTTTGCAACTTCAGTTATTATTTCTGGAAGAAAATCTTCTAAAATAAATTATATTCAATCATTTTGAGACTATATCAGCGTTTTTTTTTCCTTCTTTAGCCGAGTCCGGTAAACGGACCCGTTCCCAATCGGTACCGGTCTTTCCCAATTTCGCGACCGGACCCTTCCCAATTCCGGGAACGGACCCTTCCCAATGACGCCGAAGAAGCATTTTTCCTAATTTCATCAAAAACAACCCACAAAAAATCGAAAAATATCAAAAACAAACAAAATTCCGTTCAATTCTTTCTCATTTTCACTTACGCCGCTAGGATCGAAAAGTTATAGGTACGAACAAAATGTTAAAGACTGGTTTGCAATATCTATTCACGCTTCCGCGAGTTCTAAAAATAGTCACTAGCGCATACCCTCTTAGCCAATCGGCAAACTACGAGGTATGAAAATAGAAACATAAACCAGTCGATTCACAGAATATGTGACGCGCTGTGGCAAAAACAATGACGCGATGGTATTTCCCCAGTTTGGGATACGCTGATTGGCTAACAGCGAGAAATTCCTTTACCGTAAATCGCATTTTCTGTTGACGTAAAAAAAGGCATGGCTGCTACGAAATTTTAAAATGACAATCGTCCAAATTATTAAGAATTTATGCAGGTAATAGCGTATTATGAAAGAGCAATGAATAACTTTTAAATACAAGCATTGTTTTTAAAAAAACCCAGTAGATTTTGAGTTAATTCATGCACGTTAAGATGTCTAAAACCTTTAAATGGCACATCGTCTCGAATTTTGATCCCATGTTTTTTTTTCTGTTGCCGTTTTGGTCCCGATTGAGAATTGTTTTTCTAAGTGAGTAATCAATATTTTAAATGTTATAAACAGAAAGACTTAAGTTAAGATGGTTATATTAATAACAACACTGGTCACAACAGTCTGAAACAAAACTGAAAATTGCCATTTACTGTATTTTTAAGTTGGTGGGGAATGATGATGTATACTATTCATTAGTGCATAACATTTCATAATTGTAAATTAAGTTGCTTGTTTAGACAAATTTATCTAGACAGTTTTTATAACAGTGGTTAACATTAAATATCTTTTATGTGCACACATTCTTTGGAAATTTTGTTTTCAAATAGATCGTTTTTCTTTTTGTTACTTGCATTTGAGAAACTCGTCAGGAAGTGCGAGGTGAGAGCTCTGTAAAACCGGTTTAAGCACCCCAGTCGGTCCATATTGCCGATTGACCGTTCCAAGGCGGTAACTGTCGGGTTTGCTCTTTTCCTTAAATGACTCATCACAAAATTGTTCTTACTTTTCGCTTGGCTTGCATGTGAAATACCTTTGTTCTGTGCCTTTTCAGAGTTTGGTATATGTTGCAATACTCATAGGACTTTGTCATATAGTCTTATTATTGAAAACCCAACATAAAATATGAGAAACAGTTGTTTATAAGGTAACAATTATGATCAGATATACATGTAGTTTTCAACTTTTTCTTCATCAAAGTGATTTATTTTATTGCACCATCACTTTGCAGAAACATTATCATGTTTCAAATAAACATGCTGATAAAACTATTTTAAGACATTTTTTCACTTTATTCCTCTCAAGTCAATAAACTTACATACAAAGAATGCAAAACCATTCACATTTATGCAAATATTGTAATATATTCACCTTGTACATGAAATTCCCAATTAGCCTAATTTTACGTTGCGAAAATTCCCAATTTGGCACATTTCACGATTCGAAAAATTCCCAATTTGATGGTACCGGACCCATTCCCAATGAGGCAAAAAAAACGCTGTATATACAAGTTGATCAGTCGATGTATCCATTGTTGTTTCATTCACATAGATATGTATTGTCTCTATTTCTATATCTTATATCCTTTGCAATATATGTTGTTGTTTCAGGCTATGAGTTATCAGCAGCGTGCTGTGCTGATGAGTGAGAGGGTGCTTGGCATTGACCATCCTAACACCATCACAGAATATGTAAGTTGTCTATAGAAACAATTCTTAGCTAAATTGCTATGTTTACTGAAAAATTGGTTGACTTTTGAGATTAGAAAGTTGGTTACCAGTTAGTTCATGGCATTGGAAACTTCTGGTTTGTCTATCCCAAGCCAATATTAAGCATGGTTGTCCTACTGAATTTTCTCTATGAAAACACATGCTTTATCTATCACTGCATGTGTCAACAGGTTATGCATTGCATCCCAGTCTTGTATCTGTAAAGGCTCAAGACTTTAACCCTGTAATTGTAGGCCCACAGGAATATTATTCACCCGTATAGCCTCATTGAATAAAGTCATTATTATCACTGTAATTGTTGTTGTAGTAGTAGTAGTAGTTGTAATTTTACTATTATAAAAACTATTATTATATTTATAACTACCATAAATATAACCTCAAACTGTTTTCCAGGCCCATCTTGCCCTGTACTGTTTTGCCAACAACCAGCCATTAATATAACCTTAAACTGTTTTTCAGGCCCATCTTGCCCTGTACTGTTTTGCCAACAACCAGCCATTAATATAACCTTAAACTGTTTTTCAGGCCCATCTTGCCCTGTACTGTTTTGCCAACAACCAGCCATTAATATAACCTTAAACTGTTTTTCAGGCCCACCTTGCCTTGTACTGTTTTGCCAACAACCAGGTGTCAAGTGCCCTACGGCTGATGTATCGAACCCGCTACCTTGGCCTTGTCTGTCATGGAGAGAACCACCCTGAGATTGGTCTTATTGATGTGAGTATGACAGAGGGTGTAGGGACTAGTACCCTAGTAGTGTTGTCAACATGTGTACACAGTAATATATTATTTCATCAAATAAACATTTAAAATTCCTTGAAGACTTGCAGTTGTTTTTTGGAAGAAAATTCGTTCAGTATGAAGTGAAATTGTCAAATAGTGAGTGCTGTCAGTGAGTCAAGATTTGATACAACATTGTGAAGATGTAGATCATATCAAAAACTGATAGAAACTCTAAACTCGGTGTTGAAGTTAAACATATTCAAAAATAAATATTTCAGATTTTTTTTCATTGCTGTTTATTTTCTAATTATTTTATTAATATTTTATGTTTTACAGAGCAACATCGGTCTGATCCTGCATGCTGTGGAGGAGTATGAATTGTCTCTGAGGTTTTTGGAGCATGCCCTCACGCTCAACACAAGGTTAGCTCTCTCTTATTCTACAAGTTATTTGAAGATTTCAGGTGTTATGGTTTACTTTCAACAAGGAACCTTCATTATTTTCCGTTTACGACACAATAAAATATTAGTTATTCAAACACACAAAAGGAGGCTAAGTATTTTCACTGGGTCGATAAAAATGTATTCTTGTACAAAGAAACAGTATTAAGGGAAACTGAATTAATCAAACATGGTTCTTCACACACACTAATTCCACTAGCTGTACTTCATCGTCATTATATTGGGCTGGATATTATGAATCTTTAGTGTAAAAACTGTATATTACACTGTTTATTCTTTCCACAGTGTTTTCCACTGGCATTAACACCTGCAGTTTGTGTTTATTAACATTGCTACTAGACTACTAGACAGTTTTTATATTTGCTATCAAACTGCAATGGTAAAAAGACATTGCTATGACTGCATTCAACAATAAGATCGGCCGCAATAGCTCAGGTGGTAGAGCATCGGCTTGTGGATCGAGAGGTAGTGGGATCAAACCCGGCCGGGTCAAAGCAAAGACTTTAAAGTTGGTAGTAATGGCTTCAAGGGGACAGCATTACGCCTGACTTGTCGATGTCAGTATAATTGTACGGCCAGGGTTCAGTCCCTGGGCACTTCATAAGTGCCCCTGTGCTATAATGATAGAAATGTCGCTGCACAGTATCAGCAAAAATGCCGACAAATCCCAATCCCAACAATCGGAAAGCTCCCAGCAGGAGCTGTTTGAACTGTATCTTCTCTGGCTGTCGAAGCCTAATTTACTTTTTTTTTTTTTTTACATTGTGCCAACACAATTCGAGTCACTGTCTCCAGATAACTGAAATACTGTTGGTGGGACGATAAACCCAATAAACAATTCGAGTCATATTGACAACATACAAGTAAGAAATAATTATACATGTCTGGTTAAACACAACGGTGCACTGAATGTTAGCTGGAAGATGAAGACCAGAGTACAAAGCACACAAGATATATACATTCAGCATGCCTGTTATAACACATGTACTGATTACCTTCCCTGTCTGATCTTCAGATTCTATGGTGTGAAGAGTCTGAAGACGGCCATGAGTCATCACCTGTTGGCACGCACACACTCATGTCGTGGGGACTTCCGGGCTGCCTTGACCAGTGAAAAAGAGGCATACACCATATATAAAACATCTGTAAGTATAAAACAAGGAATAATTGTTGTTTAAAACTCATAATCAGATTCAGATTGTTTAAAAAGGAATAAGCAATCCCCCCCCCCAAAAAAAATATTACAAAATTTTGCTATGGCTTGTAGAGCTTTAGTTAGTAGGTAAAGGTCTAATATTTTATCATTTTCTCAACCAGGTGACATGAATTTTTAAACACCAGATAATTGGGTATCTTTTAGGACTGAAGCTTACTTAAAGTATCAGCTGTACCCTTAGAAGAGTTTTAAACTCCTTTTTTTTTGTAGCAAAAACATTATGCTTGGAAGTCACTTAGATTTGTTTAATTAAATTTATCTGCCTGATTTGTCAGTTTTAGCTGTTAAAAAAAACTTATTTAAATAAATTTATTGTGACTGTTGAAAGGACAACAAATTATTTATTTCATTAAACAAAAAATTATCACAGCTGGGAGAGGAACATGAGCGGACAAAGGAGAGCAGTGACTGTTTAAAGCATCTGACCCAGCAGGCTGTCACCTTCCAGAAGAAGATGAATGAAATTGTCAAAGGTGACAAGGTTGTCTCCCTAGCTCCGCTCACTGTAAGTGTTTGTATTACTATTTAGTCTTTCATCACTAAGATTTGATTGGATTATTAGAAAATGATGATTAACCAATGAAAAATTAGGTGTTCGTATAAGTTTTTGTGCAAATGTTGTCTTATCTGATTTCTCGTTTCCAATTGATAGATACCAGTGTCAAATGTAATATTTTGCATACCTTAATTAATAGCAGGCACCAAGCATGTTCAGTTGCACATTAAAGAAGTGACAGACAATGCATAAAAGTACTGTTCATTAATAATTTTTGTTCTTGTATAGTTAATTAATTGTATTAAGGCTTTGCAATAATAAAAATTGAAGCAATTTAATTAAATTATCTTTCTTTAATTCGTTTAATGATATGGAGATTTGAAATTTCAACATATATGGACTCAGTGGCATGGATTTTTTTTTATATTTGTTTAGTTTAAGTTAAATCAGATATTTGGTAAGTCCCTAACTTTGACAGCGCCTAATTATGATAATCAAACCCATGACTGTTATTGCTGTACTAAACACAAATATTTTTATGGTCATCTTTAACATTTGAAAACCCATTTTGTCATAGCTATTATTTGTTATGTAGATCCAGACTCCGTCCATTGCCAGTGTCCTTGATATGTTGAATGTGATCAATGGCATTGTGTTTGTACAGATCAGGTGAGTCCTTGCAAATACTTGTATATGTTACCAGTAATTCTTAGAGAGTTTGGTAATTTACACTACAGTTACACCTGGTGCAAAATGTTTTAAGTAGAAACATTTTGTCGAATACACTTGTATGTAAGTTGTTGCATTAGTTAATGTTTGTGCCTTTATTGATTATAATGGCAAATAGTCACAATGCCCAACATATCAGCTGGGGACTCAAACATCTGCAAGAGGGGTTATATGCCAGGAGTTATAAGCCAGGAGTTATAAGCTGGAAGTTATATAAGCCAGGAGTTATAAGCTGAAAGTTATATAAGCCTAGAGTTATATAAGCCAGGAGTTATAAGCTAGAAGTTATATAAGCCGGGAGTTTTAAGCTGGGAGTTTTAAGCTGGAAGTTATATAAGCCAGGAGTAATAAGCCGGGAGTTATAAGCTGGGAGTTATACAAGCCAGGAGTTATAAGCTGGAAGTCATATAAGCAAAGAGTTATAAGCTGGAAGTCATATAAGCCAGGAGTTATAAGTTGGGAGTTATAAGCCAGTTGTAAGCGGCAAGTTATATAAGCCAGGAGTTATAAGCTGGAAGTTATATAAGCCAGGAGTTATAAGCTGGAAGTTATATAAGCCAGGAGTTATTAGCTGGAAGTTATAAGCCAGAAGTTATAAGCCAGCAAGTGTTACCACAAGGCCATTGGTGTCTCCAATTTTCTGAACTGATTGTGCAATAATTTACAAATGTTGTAACCCTAGTGAGTGAATTGCATGTGGCACTTTTAAATGAGTAAACGTTCAAACATTAGAATTCAACTGAGAGATTTATAATAAACACTTATTTATCTTCTTTATAAAAGTGAGAGCTGCCAAACTTGTATGAATTTACAGAAAAAAAACCACTGATGAAATAATTGCACTGTATGATCATAAATTCCCTTATTCTGTTACCTTATCTTACTCCACTATCCCTAACTCCTCTGACTGCATAGTCTCTCACCACATGGGTTCGAGGCTCAGTCGATTAAGTGTGATAACACCATTCAGCTGAACTGCAGTGCCGTAGTGATACTACACCAACATTTGCCTGGGGTGTTCCTCCACCAAAATAATTTGACAGTGATTGTGTCGCTGCAATGTATTTCTAAGAAGAAATACAGCAATATAAAAACTTGTCTATCTTAGTATTAAAAATGATTCTACTTTCAGCCCCGAGGAGATTGAGCGATTACGCAAAGAGATGGGGAAGAAGGCTGATGGTGAAGAGAAAGACACTAATACCCAGGATTCGGGCAGTGACACTAACATGGCGCCAGCCTCTCCTGACAAAGAAGATAAAGTAGAGCAGGATCTGGCGGCTCAAAATATCATTAATGGCAATGCACACCCTGAAGAAATCATGGTTGGACATTAAAAGTTTACAAATGGTGAAGCCAATTCAAAACCAAGTTAGATAACATAAATGTGCAAAAGCTTGAGATAGTCGGTGAATGTTGGACCATCCTGAACATTTTTATGGTGAGACAATGAAAGGCTAATAATCAAATACAAAAGCTAGTGAAAAGGAATTTATAAACAAAGTCTGATAAATTGTAATTCCGACTGCTGTTAATTCTTTATAGATACTAAAGCTGTAAATATTGTTTATATCATCAATGGAGAAGTAAGGCTTATTGTGTCTGAAGGTTTGAGCACAAACGAAAAAGAATTAACTTGTTAGCTCAATTTTATAAGAAAAAAAATTTTGGTGCTTTTGACCTTGTCAGTATACATGACTGCATTGACGTAATCTTTTCATTAAAGTCCATTTCTCGAAAGATATTCACTTCAAACTTTACATACTTGTCTCTATGTAAAGCAGAACCTTGTCAATAGGGGAGGTAATCTTCACATTAACTTGCCAGAGTTTTGTCCCTTTAACAAAAAACAATTTTGGTGTTTCTATAGTTACAGTTCAGTGTGCAGTGCTAATAAAATGTTTTTATTTTGCACATGTTAATTTTTTATATCTTCATTCATTTTATGCCAAATTTTCTGATGCAATGTACATATGCTCCTGTTGTTGCATTTCCCAAAGTGAAAACAAAGCCCCAGATTAAAGGAGTACAGCTCCCACTAACTCTTTTATGTCTGCTCCAATCCCTTCATAGTTGGTTATTAATAAAATCATCTCGATGTGATAATATCAATAAGTTTCAGCAATTTAGGGTTTAGTTTAAGATGGGATATAATCAGATTTACTCTTATCGGTAGCTTTGTACAATTTTAGTTAAATGCTTTCACATAGTCTGATATAAGTGTTACTATTACCATTTATATGAATGAACTAGCTACATGTCATATGCAAAATTGTCATATTCCAAACTAGTTCATTATGAACAATTATTAATAAACATTTGTCTTTCACTGTACTCATTTTGTTGTTTGCTGAGTGAATAGTTTAGATCATTGTCCTTTGTTGTCATTTATTGCTGGAGAATATAGTGTGAACTAGTGTGTTATTTATGTGTTTGTTTTATAGTATTTAAGTATTAAACTCCTGTCATGATGTTTTTAGAGTAGAAATTATGGAGGAATATTTGTCCTTGTCTAATGTTTTCATGTAATAAGGCATACATCAATCTGCCATTATTTGTGGGAAAAATAGTGTTGCAGGACAGCCGCAACCAAGGACAAATAGGAAAATCATTGCTAGGTGGATAGAAGCAAGTATGATTCAGTTTAGGGTTTGAAAACGCATTCTATATTCCTTGATTTTTTATATATTTTTTTTTTAAATTTGATGTTCACTTAAGTTCTACATGATTTTGTTAAAAGGCTGTTTAGATCTGTTTTTTGATGTTGTTTTTTTATTCTTGGTTGGGTTTTTTTTGGCTAAAATTGTAATAAACTTTACATTTTTTATTTTGTTTAGTTTTGGTTTTAATATAGGGGCCACTTTTATCAATTCTTCTTTGACGTCTTTGTTTAGGGGTAAGTTTGATAAATTTTTGAATGAACTGTTGGATACACTATAGGTGTGTTTTCATATTTTTTTAAACACAAATTGTTAAAAGTGTAACTATTTAATGAATTATTGTAAATGTAATACTTATTGTGACTAAAACTTATACAAAGATGATCAATTTTGATGAACGTATGTTTACTGAATCTAGTTAATAGTAGTAGTTAGATGTGTGACTTTTTAATTGACTTTAGATTAAGTGTTCCTTTTCTATGTTCTTGACCATTGTAATATCTGACATTTGTATATTTTCTGATATCCTTAAATTTACCACATATACTTATATTGTAAGAGTTTTAGCATGAAGAAATTTAAGGATCTCTTGTTTACACATTTCGGCATTTCTTTTTTATTTTCGTTGCGTAACTATTATGACCTTATAAATACTGAATTTAATAATATTATGTATGTCAGGACTGTGATTATAAAAATAGGTTTGTTTAGTACAATGAAATACAAAGAATATTATTTCACTTTATATAAATCTTTTTTCTGCCTATCACGAATCTGTTATGTAATTTTGTGCATGTACACTAAGATATCATTGATAAAAAAATCATTAAAAATGTTTAGAATCATTTGCGCCATTTGCATTTATCATTCAATTATCATCCTTATTATCAGCCATGTTAAATTAAAGTCGTTATTGTAATTATGTTTGTATAAATCATTATTTTAGATAAATGCGGAATGCCAAATCAATGTAAATAGCACTGGCAATTTAGCAAAAATTATAAGCTTAGTGATGACATGGACTTTTTAACATGCCGAATGTAAGTAAGTAGTTGTTTGTTAAATTTCTGAAAAGAAATATCTGGAATGAGGTAATTGAGTTTGGATTATTTTTTGTTGTTCTTTGAATCCTAGAATATGTAGAATATGGTACACATTTATAAAACTGTGTCTTCACATGTACCATATTGTAAGGTTAAACCTAACTCCCTAACCTTGTGGAAAATCAATCACTATAAATTTAACATAGTGATTTACTTTTCACAGCATTACTTCTTATTTAAATGGAAATTTGTCATAACTGTATTATAGAAATCTGTATACCATTTTTACATGCATGCTGTTTTTTGTACAAGAACTATGCACTTGGCCTCATGCATGGTAAATATAACTTAATGGTGACTAAAATGTGCATATTATATGAAATACTAACTATGCTGTAGTTTATTTGTTATGAATTCTAAGTCAAGCAATCTACTAACTTATGATTCTTAAGCAAGCAATTGAATAACTTAAGATTCCTTAGGCAAGCAAGTGAACTCATCTCTTCATCAGTTTTGCATGAGTTGATCAGGTCTAGGCATTTAGGAAAGGTACAGGTCAGTCAGCTCCAAGTCAAAATTAGGGTATAAGTAGCTGCAGTTGGCTGAAGAGTCTTTGACAGAATGTCAAGTTGCCTTTGAATGAGGTTATGGCAACATGGGGAAAGCCACAGGACCTGTTGCCTACCAATATTTCTGTGATCCAAGAACAAAACTTACAAATTCCAGTATCACATAGGTAATCTGCAGCTTCTCTGTAAACAATATCAATCTCCTGTTATATACACCATTAACCACTGCTGTTAGTCAGTCATTATCTATTTATAGAAAATGCTGCAAGTTTAGAATATACATAACAAGTCACACCAAATGATGTAAATAGAAACCACAATTGTTGCTATCACTTTATTGTATGCCCACTTTGCCTTGTATGACTTTTGTGTGAAAATTATTTATTGGAAATGTTCATATGTGTAGCACAATTCAAAAAGTGAAGAGCCGGATTGGGCTAGTTACTGTTTAGAATCTGACCTTAATGTTGCAATGTCAAGGACTGTTGCATGTGTTGTTTCTTTGGCTTGGTTATAAACAAATATAGCAGAAGTCATGTTAAAGGTTGACAACAATGTCAGTTCTAACAAACTAAGCTATGTGTGAATAGTCATTATGATTCATTACAGTAACTGATAAATATTTTATGTTTGTATGGTTGATGTGAAGTAGATAGGACTGGAATGATTACAGGAAGAAAATGTGTACAGAAAACAAAATCTTAAAAATAAATGAATATTACTGATAAAATAAAACAGTTGCCTTTTTTTCTAGGTTTGTAAATGGATTTAATGCCTGTTTTCCAGATATATATATGTAGCTAAAATTACTGTTTGAACTTTTGTTTAACGTTAAGGTGATTGCTCTTTAGAATGCTGTTGGGTTTAGTCTGAATCTACATTGTGGCTCTAGTTTGCTCAGGCAAGTACTGGTGGGTAGCATTAAGTGGGATGTTTAAATGATGTATTTCTGATTGTAGTTATTCAATTGTCAATTAAATGATTTTTAAATGATTGTGTTTTTTGTTAAGAAACAAACAAATATATATATATACATATATATTAGCCCTTTGAGGCATTTTAGCTGGAAATTAATAAATTTGTCATATCTCAGACTGTATTTTGTTATCATGTTAGCCTTCCTTGCGACATACTGACAGCTTTCGATGCTCAATTGAGTTGGATTTTTCTTGGAGTGTGTAAACTATTAAAGGATACAACTTTGATGTTTGATAAGCTAAATCATTTATTAATATTGAAAGTGAGTGAGCATTTTATTCAACACTAAAATGTCTTAGATTTGAAGTGTGTTGACCCATTAATACCATGATCAAGACTGGTAAACCTTTCTGCATTTAATAAACCAAAACACACTTGCACTTTAAACAAAAAACAACAAAACAACAACATTGAGGCAGTAATTATGAACTTTGGTATTGCCATTTTGAACGGTAAGATTTTTTCTTTTTTTTTTTGTTAAATCTAAAATACCGGTAATTAAGTTAATATCTATAACCAAAATAGCTTAATATTAAATTATTTATTAGAAAACATATAATGCAATATAGTTTTTAGCATGAACTAAGTTTAAAAAACAAATATGACTACATGAGGCATGAAATAGACAAGTATGATAAAATGGATAAAAAGGGAGATAAAAAGTAAAGAAAGAGGTACAAGAAACTTGCGAGATGTATTAGACCTATTAAAAATTATTCAATATTCAGTGTAGCTTGTTAGGAAATAAATACGTAAATAATAAAAGGTCCTATCAAAATTTTCACAGATATTTAAATTTTATCTACCTGTAGACCAAGGCAAACAATGTAAATGTGACAAAAAACACAGAGACGAGACATAACACACAAAAAGAAAAAACAGATATTCTTATAAAAAGTCGTATCCAATGTGGTGTTGTTTTAGTTCAACAGATAACAACTAAAGCGGCATTTTTCTGATACTAGTTTGTCGTATTGCCTCAACAATGTCCTTGTGACCACTCTAGAAGCTACTCTGTTGATTCAACATGCTTGAAATCTTGGATGTGTTCGTAACTGGCTCATGTAGAATATAAAAAATACGTCACAGCGTCACGTTTTACTGTGTGAACAACCTAGATGCAACATTTGGTCACGTTTTATTGTGTGAACAACCTAGATGCAACATTTGGTCACGTTTTATTGTGTGAACAACCTAGATGCAACATTTGGTCACGTTTTATTGTGTGAACAACCTAGATGCAACATTTAGTCACGTTTTATTGTGTGAACAACCTAGATGCAACATTTGGTCACGTTTTATTGTGTGAACAACCTAGATGCAACATTTATTCCCTAATCTACACCAATCTTGCAGGCGCGGATCAAGAAAATTTCGATGGGGAGGAGTATAATCAAGATCCATTCAACTTTATCACAGTAAATACTAGATATATTTACACAGTAAGAGGCCCTAACTTCGACCTAATCAGTCAACATTTACTTTAAAAGCTTTGTATTTTATATGCTTGCGTGTATGTGTTTTCACAACATCCATCCCTGCAGTCTTGGCCAGATGGTTTGTTCAGCTGAAATCTTGGATGGGTTTGTATTTGGGTCAAATAGGATAAAAAAGAATCAAGTTGGACCTCGAGAACTTTGTCAAACATTTTGTCATTTGGGGTTGTGTGTGCAGGGTTTTGATAAACAAGTATCATATCATCACTAGCTGCCAAAGGCACAGCTGTGTGCATTAAAGCTGATATCTGACAGTTTGGGCCAGACTTTTTTTATCTGAAAGGACCAAAAAAATTATTGTTGCCTGAAAAGATCTCGCAAAATGCTGATTATGTATGTCCTACATCAATGTGAAAAGTAAAGCATAACACGTAACTTGTCATTACAAACATGTATTTCTTTGTCACGCTTCAGAGTTACCTATTTTTAAACCAAGAAAATCACGTGACTCGTAACTTGTTATAATCGTTTTGGTATTCCTGTCTATTTTTAGCAGAAATTACAGTCATGCTTATTTAAAGTTCTAGAAAGAATGTGCATGTATATTGATTTATTTCACAATTTCTACTGTCTTACCATTTAGACAGTTTTCAAAATCGTCTTTTGTTAGACTAAGGTTTGGCTTTGGGCAGAAATTATGCCCATATTTCCCCAATCCAGGTCTAGGTGCATATGATGAAGACAAACTTTTGAATACCAACTTTAAGTCTTGTGAAATATTTTAAAGCATCCTGAAGGCCAATGCCTTCAGGTGAGCGAATCCAAGAATTTTTTTAATTTTTTTAAAATAAATTGTGGTTCTATTTAATTTTAATTGTATGTTACATTTGTAACATTGACACCGGATATCGATGTACACCAGCAATATGTCCACTATGATCACGTACTTTTCAAGACGGCATTAGTCGCTGTAGCATATTGATACGTATAAGTGCTTTTGGGAATAAGATGGGGCTCCCTGTGGCATTTTCGAAGTTATAGGCGGGAAACTGACACCGTTCGGAGAGCAAATGCATGCATAATGATATTTGAACGAAAGCTTGTAAATGTCTACTTCCCTTCTGACAAATAGCATTTTATTGTTAGGGGATTTTAACGTCGACTCGCGAAGCTAGGGGGTATATGACTCCATAGACAAGGGAGCAGAAGAAGCGGAGGCTTAGCAAAACAACAACAGTATAGGCGTTAGCGACCAGCATGGGGACCATCCAACATTTTATTCCAGGCAATTTAAATACCGCCTACACAGCGGACATGTACCAACATAGTACAAGACCAGTGGCAGAGAAAATAGTGTAACTGCTCCCAGGTCCGTGTACGTCACAATTAACTATGCTTTCAATTGTTCTTCAACCTCCAGTTCTTCTACCTCCAGTTCTTCAATTTCCATCGATAGACATTAAGCAACGACTATGACCTTATTCCAGAGTCTGTTTAATGATCGCTGCAATGATATCATAGTGGATAAAAGAGTAAAGGACTAACATACTAACAGCTGCTCAAGTGTCGAAACCAATGGGAGCCAGAATATTAGTTAAATGATAAGAACTTAAAGGAATGTTACTCTAAGTTGTCGGGCACCAGGTCAGAAGCAAGATCCAACTGTTTACAATACCGAACTTCTGAGGGCATAGTTAAAATCCTAGACAAAGTGATGTGGATAAAAAACACTTAACTGAAAACACGTAACTTAAACAAATGGCCAGTTCTTAATATAAAACTATGAAGGTGCGGGATAAGGCTCAGTAACCTTGCAATATAAAGGTTAACTTTTGATGTGTAAACAGTAGCAACTATTGCCCAAAGTAAGACCCCTGTCAAGAGTAAAAGAAGGAGATAAACACAAAGGTGTCAAAGAGAAAAAAATGCGCCCTTCTAGACATGCGAATAAAAGGGCCACTGTCTTGCCATGCTGGAACTAAAACCGCCCTCAGGCAACTGATATCCGCAATTCTTCAGGACCAAATGGCATAATCAATGATATGTTTACTACTTTGTGCGGTCGGTTATGTGCAAACTCCAGTAAACCTTTAATCAATATTCACTTTGCAAAAAAATGTCTTGTTAAAACGTTCACGAGCGACGTGATATTATCGTCATTTATTTGTTGATATACATGCAAAGTCGATAAACAAGTCGTGCAAACCTGATGTGGTAAGTTAAGGGAACTGCCATTCGACAGAAGTCTTGAAACATGCCATTGTATTGTAGATCACGGCAAAATACGTCTATATAGAGGTGGTAAGTTGCGTTAGAATAGCTAATACACCTTGTTGTTAATGCGACAACATATGATGCTATTTTTAGCTGTACGAACCAAAGGTGAAGTCATTTTCTTACTTTATAACATTAGGAGATTTATTTAGATGATATATTGCCATCAATTGTTACTGTAGCTTAGCTAACCATATGAAAATGCTAGTAAAAAGGTAAAAACACCTGAAAATATATCGCTAAAGAAACAGGGGGTCTGTATTAGTGTACCGGCTATTAAAACATATTGATCACTAGTATCGATAAAGCCATTTAAACCACTGAATGCCACCTTTATGACTTAACAGCGAAGCACCAGACATCCTATACCATTAACGGCCAGGTGTTTAATTATGTTACCGTTTAGTGTTAACATGCGACAGGGGTGATATTGGACCTAGATTTTCAGAATATCGGCATATACACAATCAGCATATGAACAAACCTGGTGTAGATGCTTCAATGCAGTCCTAACATGGCGGTGACAGATAACAGACTGGCTGATGCTAACATCTTCATGATGATCCGTTTATTTAAAATATGGATTTTGTCAGTTTTATTTATGATATTCATCAGTGGTGAGTAAAAACAACATACTTGTATTATGGAAAAAAATAACACAAACAACAACACTATATTGCATAATATATAAAACATTTGCATTTAAAATTTCCTTGCGAATTGCAAACGGCTTAAAGTTTGACTGAATTATAACAAAAAACAACTCTTGATGATTTTTTATTTCCTGAACTTACATATAAATTTGATATATAAACAAAAATAAGGTATGCATGATTATAAACGATGCTTTGTTGTAAAAAGGGGAATGATTAAATGGAATCAAAAGCTGTACTTGAGCTGATGTTTTATATTTCGAAAAAAAAGACTTGAAAACACAAAATCACTTCAATATAAGAAAAAATCAATAGCTAAAATACTTGAGTGTATGTTTCAGACATTTCCAAACCAGCTGCAATGACTGAAATACATGGCTGTATGTTTTTTTTCGACATTTCCAAACCAGCAGTAATGGCTGAAATACATTACTGTATGATTTTAGACATTTCCAACACAGCAGCAATGACTGAATACATTATCGTATGTTTCAGACATTTCCACCACTGCAGCGATGGCTGAAAAACATGACTGTATGTTTCAGACATTTCCAAACACAGCCGATCGGCTGAAATACACGACTGTATGTTTCAGACATTTCCACCACTGCAGCGATGACTGAAATACATGGTTGTATGTTTCAAACATTTCCAAACACAGCAGATACAGCTGAAATACATGACTGTATGTTTCAGACCTTTCCACCACAGCAGCGATGACTGAAATACATGGTTGTATGTTTCAAACATTTCCAAACACAGCCGATACAGCTGAAATACATGATTGTATGTTTTAGACATTTCCAAACACAGCAGATACGGCTGAAATACACGACTGTATGTTTCAGACATTTCCACTACAGCAGCGATGACTGAAATACATCATTGTATGTTTCAGACATTTCCAAACCCTTCAGAAATGGCTGAAATACGTGGTTGTATATTAGACATTTCCAAACACAGCAGATACGGCTGAAATATATGATTGTATGTTTCAGACATATCCAACCCAGCAGCAATGGCTGAAATAATGGGTGGAAACACGACCAGTGTGGAATGTGCGGGGCATTTGAGTTTTCAAGAAAACCGCGGACAGGAATCTGAGAATTACACAATATGTTCAAACCTTGATAACGAATTACTTTTTAAAAGCTACAGCACATGGAAATGCCTTTATGTTGGCAAGTCTGTTGTTAATAAAATGGTGACTACTAGACAAATTCATTTATTCGTCTTTGCATGTGAAAAAGCAGTAGAAACACGACAGTGTTCACAAGAACGCGAATTCGACGATATTATTCGAGAGATCTGTAACAACGACCTTCCAGATTTGCCTTGTAAACTATTCCAGACCGAGGCTGGGGAGCAGGTCACCTGTCAACATTATGTCGCTGGAAATAATGGCGCACATAGGACGACCGATTCTACCAGGACTAGTTTATTTGAGGGTAACAAACGTCAAAAGTTGATATGTCGATTGATGAACATGTTAAAGTTCTTACAGTAACTACACGTAGCTTGTCATTTACCTGAACATGTTGATGTTTTGTCGATTTTTATGCTGCATTGTCAGACATTCATATACTGTTTAGTCAATCTTTCGAATGACAACATAAGTGGTTGATATTCCTTTAGTTAATTCTTTAACACATAAATTAAATGATATCGAATTCTACATATGTCATGGTAAATCAGCAATAATCATAGTTTCTGCAATATATATATGTGTGTGTGTGTGTGTGTGTGCGTGCGTGCGTGCGTGCGTGCGTGTGTATAAATGTATGTTTTACCTCTCATTTGCAGAAACCATGATGTCACCTCCCAACATTGTAGCCTTTGTGTGTGCTGCATTTGTCCTCTTATCGTTCATCCTTGTGCTGCTCGTACCCGAGGAATATTGTCGAGTACAGTACCAGTCCGAAAGGGACATGGGACTAAGAGTGCCCCTGGAAATCTACGTAAGATTCAAGTGCCTTGATACTTGTCGTGTTCGTAAGACTGCACAATTGATAGTTTTACTTTCAGTTATTTGTGTCTGGTAGTCTGCCAAATAAGGTTAAATTCCCTATTAAAATTGCTTTTTACGTTTTATATATTTAATCAAAAGGATCCGACGACTAACCTATGTATTAATTAAATACACAATTTAACGGCAAACCAATGTTTGTGTATTGAGGAAATGTAACTGGCTGTCTTGCTTTTAATCAAAACGATTTTTATCACAACTATCACAAGGGTAAGAGAGTGTCCTGAAATACTCAGTCTAACTCTTCATAATTTTAGACGCGGCAGGATTTCTGCTGAATAAAGATTTAACATTTGATGAAAAAAAAACTTTTTCCATGACATGATTTTGCGACTGCATTATTATTATACAACAGTACTTGCTTGTTTGCTTGTTTGCCTAACAGGATGGTATTTAGGAAAAAGTTTTTTGTTTGTTTTTGTGATTTAAAGCCCCAAATACCATGGCTTTAAGGTCTGGTGTGTATTATTTAAAATAAATAATAAACAGTGTAATTATTCTTTCTTTCTCTGCCAGGAGATGTACGGTGTCCACTACATGCCCTCGAACAGACGACTTGTTATACAGGAACAGTGTTCTAGCCATCTGAAGAGTTATTCCACCAATCGAAAAGCAGCTACAGTAGTGCCTTTGAATGTTGGCGGGAATCTGAACCCACAGCAGACGAATCAAGTTGGTAATACTGATACAGTTAACTACGACGTTGTATGATATCGAACATTAACACTTACACAATGTACTATAACGTAGCATTATTTTAAGAATCATAGTGTAACAGTATCTATGGTGTAGCATAAATTTAAATATCGTATTCACAGTATTAAATTCTACATTTTTATTTCTTCATAAGATAAAATTTGCATTTATCTACAGAATAAACTAAGAATAAATGAAGAATGTAAGGCCAAACTGCTTGAGGAAAACACATTACGATTGTCTTCTTGGCTTCTATTTGAGAAAAGAAACGACATGCGTGGGTACCTAGCTGAGCAGTATGTCCGCCAGTATCTTGTCCGGATTTACCGTTTTTGCAGTATGTATGTCAGTAACTTGTCCGGACTTACCAGCGCCAGACTTAGCTGACAACAGTATTCTGAGGGGGTATATATGACACACAGTAACTGGAAAGAATGCTACATGTATGCTAAACATATATAAGTTTACAAAGGTGTGTGGGGGAGAGAGAGAGAGAGATTTGCACTGTTGGTCCCATTCCACGCTGTTTTGCATCCGCCGTTCGTAAACTTCTTACCTTTTTAAACTTCAAAACAACTCTGCTTATTTAAATGTTGCCGGCTCATAGTAAACTACCTTCAACTGAAGATATCATTTAGTAGGTTCAAATATCTATCAACTGCTTTGAACTGGATATACTTTAGTCCACACATCACACTACTTTTGTCGCAAATATTTTCAAATAAACATCACAAACTGCTTTGGGATGCAGTTGTTATCGCGGCATTTTTCTTTCAGACATTGCTTATGCTAATTTCCTCAATAACGTTTATAGAGCTGTGTATACAATACAACATTTCTTACTTCTTTTAAATAACGTGTTTTGTGTAGTTTAAGAACGCATAAGCGAAGTTGTATATTTTCGAGATTCCTTTTCAACAAAACACAGTTTTAGATTTTTAATTTGTGATGTGTTGTATATGTGGTTAGTGTTCATCAGATGGAATCTGCTACAAGACTTTGTGTGTGTGTGCGTGCGTGCGTGCGTGCGTGCGTGTGTGTGTGTGTGTGTGTGTGTGTGTGTGTTTGTGTGTGTGTGTGTGTGTGTGTGTGTGTGTGTGTGCTGGAAAATTTACGTAATCTAGTTAAAGTTAACAAAAATTTTAGGGTGTTCGAACCTTTCTTTTAATTGAAGACATTTATCATAAATTATACAATCAATTGCTTGAAATGAGAATCGTTTTGGAGAGTTTGGATATTGTTTTCATTAACGTGAATAGCTACACTAGTTGCAAATACAGCATCAGTAAAGTTCCGAATATCAACCCTGTGGCGGTTTGTGAACTTATTGACTAGTCTGGCCGATATACAGAATATTGCACAAATTATAAGGTACAAGATATATAACGATCGAGCTAGTACAACAAGTATTTAATGTTAAACAATGCGCCCTATCATCTTGCGAATTTGTTGTCTTTTGGGGGAATACGTGTATCTATTGCCTAGTTCTCAGGGAATGCACCACCTCGTTCAACTAAATGTTTCTTTATTTGTGAAAATTGTCGGTCGATGTTTTATCAACATTGTATGAAACAACAATGAGAATTATATTCTGTATAAAGGAAAGAGATAATGTGCATGGAGCGTCCTGTTTACATTTGAAATTATGTTGAAAGCGGTGCCAACAAATCTCATTTCACGGACCAATTCGTTTAAAAAGGCGGACGTTAAATTCTTAATAACCTCTATAATAGATTTGTGTTTACATTATTCATGTTGCGACAGATTTACAAAATGTTGTTTGTTTAAGTCATATTATATTTCTTCAATATAAATCACACTGTGAGTTTTCTTTTTTAAAATAACTTTATATTTTGTCTTTGAATGAGAACTCTATTATAAAACCCTGTAACGAAATGGGCGAGGGAAAAAGTATTAAATGTGTTGTCGTTGTTGTTGTTGTTGTTGTTGTTGTTGTTGTTGTTGTTGTTGTTGTTGTTAATAAATGAATGATATTTCAAATGATAGCTATTCGATATACGGGATGTTATAAAAACTATTATGATAATTGAACGATGACTAATAAGTAAATAAAACACACTCAGTGGATTTACAAAATATATTTTTATATTACGAAATGGTGGTTATTTGTTAATAGAGCTAATGTTATTTGTTACAAATATATGAGGCAAATGCATCAAACTGACAATTAAAAATTAAATGAAAAATAAAAAAAGGCTTAAAAAGGAACAATTAAGTACCACACTGATAATATTTATATACCAACCGAAATTGCAGCTTTCTAATTTTTATTCTTGATCTTGCGATACAGGAAAGAACGGATTTTGCTTGTTTGTTTGTTTTTTAATTACATGGCATTACATGATCATTATAGCATAATCCAGCTTTTTGGTGGCGGAAGACCCCAGACACATGTCTGGGTAGACCCACCGTCGTACCCAAAATCAGCTGGAAGACCTTCCCACATTAAGTCCCTCGCCCCAAACGAGACCCGAATCCACGCGATGAGAGGCTAAGCTGTCAGAGGAGTTACAAATCGGCGACTCTTCCACTACGTCACGGGCTGATTCTCAATTTGCAACACTATTTCCGGTTCAGTGTATTGCTTTAAAGTTTAAACCAATGAAGCATTCGAGAGTTCTTGATATTTTTGTTGAACACGGGCGACTTTTGAAAAAAGAATGTTTCTTGTGTTTTTAATTATTTTACGTTGAACCAATCATTAGAAGTGCAGCAATATATAAAAAAAAAAGGTATGAAGTTTTAAACGAATTGTCGACGAGTCAGGTACATGTCCGGTACACGCCAAGTACAGACTTTAGAGTTTTTTAACCTCCTTTCCTCTCCAATGGCAAAAGATAATAATAATATAGCAGTTTCCACTGCTCTGTCAATACAGTAACGACATCATGAGATTTAAAAAGCTAATAGTTGTATTTCTTCCTTAATTAGAACACTATATCTACATTTTATTATTGTTTCATCCTCAGTTTGAGTCTGGCAGACAAAAAATATACAGAGATTCCAGCATTTATATCGATATTATGGTCGACACAGTTTTCACATAAAAATAGATTTTTTCTTTAAAAACATGTCAATGAAAACCAAATGTTACAAGATATACCAGACAAAGTGCCATCAAGGAAAAAAGTATGTTCCAGGGCCCATATGTTCCTAAAGCCCATAACCCTGGGCCAGTATATCAATTCAGTCCAGCTACGCCCATGTATGGTTTCCTGAAACCATTTTCAAACAGGCACGAAATAGATGATAAAATAAAGATATACATATGCTGTGCAATTCTTGTTAGTCAAACTTTTAAAACATGTATCTCAATAAGATATGTATATCTAGTCGTGTTTGGCGTTGTAATTTTAACACGAATCCTTTACAGATGGTATCTAACAGTTTGCCTATATCTAAAACCTCTTACAATATCTTTCACCTTTTTGTGGGAATTTGTGTATAATTCTGCTTAAACTTATACATTACTTTAAGTACAGGCTTTTTATATCCTTAAATCAGACAGACAGTACAAATTGTGAAATATACCGACGTAAGAGCTTATTACCCGGATGGTCGTGTAATGTGATCTCAAAAAATAAGTGGTCACAAGGTTTTCTTAGTTTGAAAAAAAACTATATGTGCAGCGTGGCTGAGATAGGCAATACATTTTTGTAACGACAAGTGTGGTGATATTCTTTACTTTGCGCGTGAATGTAGGGCACCAATAAATAGCATTTGTGGGATCTTTTCAGGTAACAATAAGTTAGTTGATTGCATGAGAGAACATGGTACAAACTGTCTTATACCGCCTATAATTTCTGTTTCTTTCAAATGGTGATTTGAGGATATTTCTTACTATCGCTGATATAAATGGGATTTTAATGTAATTTATTTGTAAGGCAAAGGGATTGCTCCCCAAACCACAACATGTCAAACTTCACGGGGATTGTATACTTACAGCGAAGAGCTATATTGAATAGTTAAATTGCAAGATCCTAGTTACTCGTTTTATCGTGCTATTTTATCAAATGCATGTGCAATAATATATACTACTTATACTATAAAATGTATTTGTCTATTGGCCGTCTGAAAAGAAAACCTGTCAATATGTTAATATTAACTCCTCTGAAAAACTTGAATTTACAATGCATAGAATGGAAATAATGTGTTGTCTTTTAAATTTGTCTTCACTTCCTTGGATTTAAGATGAATTAATGAAGTAGTTTTTTTTAATAAATGGTCGCGCGTCTCAATGCAGGGATGCACATGAGGGTAATAAGGTCTGTCGATTCCCCCGTGAAGGAGACCTCTACAACAATAGTATAATTGTGTAAGTGGACTCACTAGTCTTGTTTACGCTCTCAATTCACCGCCATTTGTCAGCTGTATTTCAAAAGAATCTATTGTTCGTAAACATTCGTTAAACAGATAAGCTTAGAAGTCTTCAAAGTATGAACCTGCACGCTCGATTGGTTCTGCTATTATTCCTCCGCATGAAATGTCAAGTAATCCGAAATGAGAACAATGTTTCCGCGCTGGGAGTTTTTTTTTACACAGGACGTATAACTGTCAGTCACGCTATTTAGCTCATGAATTGTCTCTAGTATAATAGCAAGTGTAGAATTTCGTTTACGAAGGTATTAAATACCCAGCTAAATGTGTTTCTGAAACGTGACTTTCATCCAAATAGTTTAATTTCGTTCCGGACAGAGTAAGGTAAAGTGCAAGGTTGTTTCTCTTCCTGTTGCATTGTGTTGCCGTCCAGTTTGAGGGGATTTTTATGAAGTTTTAAGTCTGTTACTATTCAGGGAAGTTAAATTGTATTATATTGGGCGTTAACGAAAAACGCTTGACAACTAGCACAGACAGAAAATAATTCCGTTTCGCACAAATTTCTCCACATTCTTTGAATTTTGAAAACGCCCTTCCGGCACTTGAAGTTGTTCTTTCGTTTAAGGTTTTGTTGAACGCTTAAAGTGTCGTTTATTTAGTCGTTTATAATTTAAGACGAATACCATAACGACGAAAAAAGCAAACATGCAGACCTGGGTTTCATGGACGTATTTTATTACAGAAGTGTATTGTTACAATACGCAGGTAGCTTGATACCGAATTTACAGATGTTTTATTTCTTGTCGAAATCTGAGACCTATATTAGAGTAGAAATTTGGATGCAATTTGAGCACGCTTAATAGACTGGGACTTCGGCTTTCAAATAAAGTTGGCTTCAGTGTTTACATTGTGCATCGGAGTCTCTCAATTACTAAATAACATTACATGTATTTCATATGAACGTACATTGTACATCGAAACGGGCAATTTGATATCAAGGTAGTAGATGTTTTGATTTGGTTGTTTAGAATCCAATAATGGTAAAATATTTCACAAGCCAGTTGGCCGTGAGTGAAATATTGGGAAAGTCCATGGGAATAGACTGAAATATTCGACGCGTCCACTGGAAAAGAGTGAAATACTGGGCGCGTCAGTGGCCCGAGAGTGAAATATTTGGTGCGTCCATGGTCTAGAGTGAATATTTTGCGCCTTCATAGATATAGAGTGAACTATTTGGCGCGTCAACGGCCCGATGGTGAACAATTTTGTGCTTCCATGGTCTACAGTGAATGTTTGGCGCCTTCATGGGAGTAATATTTGGCGCCTTTATGGGAATAGAGTGAAATATTTTGCGCTTCAGCGACCCGAGAGTGAATTATTTTGTAGTGCTATGGTTTACAGTGAATATTTGGCGCCTTCGTGGGTATAGAGTTAACTATTTCGTGCGTCAATGGGTATAGTGATAAATTTGGTGCGTCAGTGGGTATAGTGATAAATTTGGCACGTCCTTTGGAATATGAACACTTTGGCTCATCCATGATCTAGAGTGAAATATTTGGCGCGTCCATGAGAATAGAGTGAAATATTCGACGCGTCAGTGGCCTGAGAGTGAAATATTTTACGAGGGCCTAGTCTAGAGTAAAATATTTGAGACGTTAATTGATCTTGAGTGCGCCCAGAGGACTTGAGTAAAATATTTGGTGCGCCCATGGGTCTAGAGTGAAATATTTGGCGTGCCCAGGAGTCTTATACAGCAAAACTCGATTACAACCATGCAATAAAATACAGCCACGGTAAAGCACTAACTGTTTGATTTGTAATTAAATATTACAAATCTGAATTTACAGATGCGGTCAAAGTATGCTCTAGACTTAAATTTTAGCTATTATGCATACTCACTTTATTGTTAGTAGAATGACATTCCGATTTAAGCAGAACGGGGTCTTGTAAGTTGCTGGGTAAGTATGTGTGCCACTCTGCATTATAAGAAAAACGTTCATTTCAAAAGATACTTCAGCGGTAGTCTAAAGTAATATTTTACGACTTAACATCTCTCCAACTCGCCATCATTCATAACAACCATACTACCTTTCAACGTCTCTCAACCGTATTCCTTAACGTGTAAGTGTATTCATACGCTGGTAGTCAAATCGGTTTTTATTCTATTTCACCTCTTTCGTCAAGCTGGCCCAATTGACTAACTTACATAGATAACCGAAATAGAAGTATCTATTCCCTTTCAAAATAAGCAACAGAAAGCAATCTTGAAACATGAGCCGATAGGATAAAGTTATAAACGAATATTGGCAGTAACACAACTGTCTGTGTCCAACTAGACCCACTGCCTCATCAATCATCTCCCCTACACAACGGATGTCGGTTGGCTACAAACAGCAGGCACGTGGTACACGAACTTTACAGGATGTCTCTCGTTTCTGATTCGACGAACATGTTCCAGTGAGTTTATATACATACAAAGAATTGAACGTGTAACGTGGCTATCAAACATTGTGGAGCAACTGGCCTCATTTTTTTTTAAAATTTGCAACCGGATGTGTTTTAGGGGAAAACCAGGACGAATATATTAACAGAGGCTAGTTCGTTAATACAAATTAATAAATATTGCATGCCCCTGTGTGTTTTTTATTGTTCGTGGAAACTGCTTTGAAATAAAACAATAATCAAACGCCTCGATTGCTACATAACTGTTTAATTGCTTTGGCTGAATTTCAACTACATTCAATAAAGAATCATGGGACGAAATAAACCGCGAAAATACGGTTACTATGACAACTGCGACATCAACAAATCGCGCGGTTCCTGTACAAAGAAGGTGAGAACAGATAGCAGCTGTTCTTGTGGATTGGATGTTTTCTTGCCTCAATGGTTGCCCTGGGTGATTGTTTGTGTTACCATGGTAATAAGGATTAATTACGTCACCCAAGCGGAGAACTCGTGGATTCTGCACCCGGATGAAATCTATCAATCAGTTGAGGGTATGTATGCATGGTGTCTATTATTAAATTAGGTATTTTTAAATATTTGGTTGCATAGTTGCATAGACCTGAAAACAGAGCTAAATATTGTCACTCACATGGGCTAATCTGTCGGGATAATAAGCACAGTTTGTACTATTTTGTGACAGGTGTCACATATTCAACAAGGGTTCAAGACTAACTAAGAAGATATCTTAAAACTTTGAACAGTAATGGAAAAAATCAAAGTCAGCCTAAATAAAAACATATAACCCTTCAAAGTTGTCCCTTTGGAAAATATATTAAGGTCACGAAAATGTAAATGTTAATTGCAAATAATGTAATTTAAATATTTTTTTATCTTTGTTTAGTAAGCAGAATAAACTTAGAGATTATGAATGAACCATAAGCAGACCTAAATGTACATGTTGACATGCACTCATGGGATGCTTTTAGGTTTATTTTTATTTTTTATTTTTATTACTGTTAAGTAATCTTGAAGAAATCCTGTAACACCGACTTGTAACTGCTTTAACTTCTCTGCCCTTTACCGCGTATGTTCGAGTCCCGATTTAGGTGAAACCCTAAATATAGAGTAGTTATCCAGGTGACTACGAAAGAGTAGTTATCCAGGTGACTACGATAGAGTAGTTATCCAGGTGACTTCTATAGAGTAGTTATCCAGGTGACTACGATAGAGTAGTTATCCAGGTGACTACGATAGAGTAGTTATCCAGGTGACTACGATAGAGTAGTTATCCAGGTGACTTCTATAGAGTAGTTATCCAGGTGACTACGATAGAGTAGTTATCCAGGTGACTACGATAGAGTAGTTATCCAGATGACTACGATAGAGTAGTTATCCATGTGACTACGATAGAGTAGTTATCCAGCTGACTACGATAGAGGAGTTATCCATGTGACTACGATAGAGTAGTTATCCAGGTGACTTCTATAGAGTAGTTATCCATGTGACTACGATAGAGTAGTTATCCAGGTGACTACGATAGAGTAGTTATCCAGATGACTACGATAGAGTAGTTATCCATGTGACTACGATAGAGTAGTTATCCAGGTGACTACGATAGAGGAGTTATCCATGTGACTACGATAGAGTAGTTATCCAGGTGACTACGATAGAGGAGTTATCTATGTGACTACGATAGAGTAGTTATCCATGTGACTACGATAGAGTAGTTATCCGGGTTACTACGATAAGGTAGTTATCCAGGTGACTACGATAGAGTAGTTATCCAGGTGACTACGATAGAGTAGTTATCCAGGTGACTACGATAGAGTAGTTATCCATGTGACTACGATAGGGTAGTTATCCCGGTTACTACGATAGAGTAGTTATCCCGGTTACTACGATAGGGTAGTTATCCAGGTGACTACGATAGAGTAGTTATCCATGTGACTACGATAGAGGAGTTATCCATGTGACTACGATAGAGTAGTTATCCAGGTGACTACGATAGAGTAGTTATCCATGTGACTACGCTAGAGTAGTTATCCCGGTTACTAAGATAGGATAGTTATCCAGGTGACTACGATAGAGTAGTTATCCATGTGACTACGATAGAGTAGTTATCCAGGTGACTACGATAGAGTAGTTATCCAGGTGACTACGATAGAGTAGTTATCCAGGTGACTACGATAGAGGAGTTATCCATGTGACTACGATAGAGTAGTTATCCAGGTGACTACGATAGAGTAGTTATCCATGTGACTACGATAGAGGAGTTATCCAGGTGACTACGATAGAGGAGTTATCCAGGTGACTACGATAGAGGAGTTATCCAGGTGACTACGATAGGGTAGTTATCCATGTGACTACGATAGAGGAGTTATCCAGGTGACTACGATAGAGTAGTTATCCAGGTGACTACGATAGAGTAGTTATTTAGGTGACTACGATAAAGTAGTTATTTAGGTGACTACGATAGAGTAGTTATCCATGTGACTACGATAGAGGAGTTATCCAGGTGACTACGATAGAGTAGTTATCCAGGTGACTTCTATAGAGTAGTTATCCATGTGACTACGATAGAGTAGTTATCCAGGTGACTACGATAGAGTAGTTATCCAGATGACTACGATAGAGTAGTTATCCAGGTGACTACGATAGAGTAGTTATCCAGGTGACTACGATAGAGGAGTTATCCATGTGACTACGATAGAGTAGTTATCCAGGTGACTACGATAGAGGAGTTATCTATGTGACTACGATAGAGTAGTTATCCATGTGACTACGATAGAGTAGTTATCCGGGTTACTACGATAAGGTAGTTATCCAGGTGACTACGATAGAGTAGTTATCCAGGTGACTACGATAGAGTAGTTATCCAGGTGACTACGATAGAGTAGTTATCCATGTGACTACGATAGGGTAGTTATCCCGGTTACTACGATAGAGTAGTTATCCCGGTTACTACGATAGGGTAGTTATCCAGGTGACTACGATAGAGTAGTTATCCATGTGACTACGATAGAGGAGTTATCCATGTGACTACGATAGAGTAGTTATCCAGGTGACTACGATAGAGTAGTTATCCATGTGACTACGCTAGAGTAGTTATCCCGGTTACTAAGATAGGGTAGTTATCCAGGTGACTACGATAGAGTAGTTATCCATGTGACTACGATAGACTAGTTATCCAGGTGACTACGATAGATTAGTTATCCAGGTGACTACTATAGAGTAGTTATCCAGGTGACTACGATAGAGGAGTTATCCATGTGACTACGATAGAGTAGTTATCCAGGTGACTACGATAGAGTAGTTATCCATGTGACTACGATAGAGGAGTTATCCAGGTGACTACGATAGAGGAGTTATCCAGGTGACTACGATAGAGGAGTTATCCAGGTGACTACGATAGGGTAGTTATCCATGTGACTACGATAGAGTAGTTATCCAGGTGACTACGATAGAGTAGTTATTTAGGTGACTACGATAAAGTAGTTATTTAGGTGACTACGATAGAGTAGTTATCCATGTGACTACGATAGAGGAGTTATCCAGGTGACTACGATAGAGGAGTTATCCAGGTGACTACGATAGAGGAGTTATCCATGTGACTACGATAGAGGAGTTATCCAGGTGACTACGATTGAGTGGTTATCAAGGTGACTACGATTGAGTAGTTATCCAGGTGACTGCGATAGAGTAGTTATCCAGGTGACTACGATAGAGTAGTTATCCAGGTGACTACGATAGAGTAGTTATTTAGGTGACTACGATAAAGTAGTTATTTAGGTGACTACGATAGAGTAGTTATCCATGTGACTACGATAGAGGAGTTATCCAGGTGACTACGATAGAGGAGCTATCCAGGTGACTACGATAGGGTAGTTATCCATGTGACTACGATAGAGGAGTTATCCAGGTGACTACGATAGAGTAGTTATCCAGGTGACTACGATTGAGTAGTTATCAAGGTGACTACGATTGAGTAGTTATCCAGGTGACTACGATATAGTAGTTGTGACTACGATATAGTAGTTATCCATGTGACTACGATAGAGTAGTTATTTAGGTGACTACGATTGAGTAGTTAAATAGGTGACTTCTATAGAGTAGTTATTTAGGTGACTACGATTGAGTAGTTATCCAGGTGACTACGATAGAGTAGTTATCCAGGTGACTACGATAAAGTAGTTATTTAGGTGACTACGATTGAGTAGTTATCCAGGTGACTACGATAGAGTAGTTATCCAGGTGACTTCGATTGAGTAGTTATTTAGGTGACTACGATTGAGAAGTTATCCAGGTGACTTCTATAGAGTAGTTATTTAGGTGACTACGATTGAGTAGTTATCCAGGTGACTACGATAGAGTAGTTATCCAGGTGACTTCTATAGAGTAGTTATTTAGGTGACTACGATTGAGTAGTTATCCAGGTGACTACGATAGAGTAGTTATCCAAGTGACTACGATAAAGTAGTTATTTAGGTGACTACGATTGAGTAGTTATCCAGGTGACTACGATAGAGTAGTTATCCAGGTGACTTCGATAGAGTAGTTATTTAGGTGACTACGATTGAGAAGTTATCCAGGTGACTACGATAGAGTAGTTAATTAGGTGACTACGATTATGTGGTTATCCAGGTGACTACGATAGAGTAGTTATCCAGGTGGCTACGATAGAGTAGTTATCCATGTGACTACGATAGAGTAGTTATCCAGGTGACTACGATAGAGTAGTTATCCATGTGACTAAAATAGAGTAGTTATCCATGTGACTAAAATAGAGTAGTTATCCAGGTGACTAAAATAGAGTAGTTATCCAGGTGACTACGATAGAGTAGTTATCCATTATCCATGTGACTACGATAGAGTAGTTATCCATTATCCAGGTGACTACGATAGAGGAGTTATCCATGTGACTACGATAGAGTAGTTATCCATGTGACTAAGATAGAGTAGTTATCCATGTGACTAAAATAGAGTAGTTATCCAGGTGACTACGATAGAGTAGTTATCCATGTGACTACGATAGAGTAGTTATCCAGGTGACTACGATATAGTAGTTACACAGGTGACTACGATAGAGTAGTTATCCAGGTGACTACGCTAGAGTAGTTATCCCGGTTACTACGATAGGGTAGTTATCCAGATGACTACGATAGAGTAGTTATCCATGTGACTACGATAGAGTAGTTATCCAGGTGACTACGATAGAGTAGTTATCCGGGTGACTACGATAGAGTAGTTATTCAGGTGACAACGATAGAGTAGTTATCCAGGTGACTACGACAGAGGAGTTATCCAGGTGACTACGATAGAGTAGTTATCCAGGTGACAACGATAGAGTAGTTATCCATGTGACTACGACAGAGTTGTTATCCAGGTGACTACGATAGAGTAGTTATCCGGGTGACTACGATAGAGTAGTTATCCGGGTGACTACGATAGAGTAGTTATCCAGGTGACAACGATAGAGTAGTTATCCAGGTGACTACGATAGAGGAGTTATCCAGGTGACTACGATAGAGTAGTTATCCATTATCCAGGTGACTACGATAGAGTAGTTATCCAGGTGACTACGATAGAGTAGTTATCCATGTGACTACGATAGAGTAGTTATCCATGTGACTACGATAGGGTAGTTATCCAGGTGACTACGATAGAGTAGTTATCCATGTGACTACGATAGGGTAGTTATCCAGGTGACTACGATATGTCAGTGGTTCTACTCAAACATGCGTTTCAAACATGGCATTGTATCATAGGTAAAGTCGTTTTGATAACTTAACAAAATATTTAATAGCACCACTAATTAAATTCATCCAACAAGAACACGACTCTGTGGCGCAGTAACAAGAACACCGGACATAGTCTTTCACGAGTTGGAATCCTTTAAAAAAATATGCGACGTTATTACATGTTTAACATTTTCTTTTTTCAGATTTACTAGTATGGACTATTTAGTTTTTAATTAAATTTAAACAACAAACCAATTAACCATGGTAAAACAACATCAATACTACAGTTATTATGAGTTTATTGGAGCCTAATAAGGGCCACACTGTCACAATACTGGCGGGTAGCTATGTAGCAATAGAGGTGTAACTGAGAGAAACTCTTCAACAAGCGATGACAAAAATCCGCCATGACAAATCCTTTATTAATGATAGAGACAATTCAATAAATGTCACCAAACCATTTACAATCCAGCTATCGACAAATAGGCGCCATAAAACGCATATTGATTTTTGCCATTTGTTCCCAGTACAGTTTACAGAATGCAATCAGATAAACGACAAGATTAATGGTACCGGTAAATGCCATTTTCATTGCATATAACGTTGAGAGGGAAAAAAAATACTTAGCATGCAGTCCAGAAAGTTTTTTCCCTAATATCTTGTAAGTTTGTATTCACGCCTCTGATAAAACACACACACAATAACACCAACAAAACTACAACAACATCAATAGGTACAGCTTGTTTTTTTTTAAATATATCGCAGCGACACAATTATTCCTCTTATAACCACGCCCATCTATTTGGTGGAGGACCGTCAACAGAGATTCTCCTAATAATCAATTACGGATTATGACTGGGAGGTCGGGTCGTTCATTAAAGCATTTAAGTAATAAGTAAGGTAACAACTAAAATGAAAATTAAAACAAGAAACGCGTTTTGATGTCAATGGACTAGGCATTCCAGTATCTGATAGTGCGTGGATAGAATGAATTCATGCTATATTAAATTTTCGAGGACGGTATAAAGTAGTTTTGATTTCTAGAATGATTAAAATGGTTGTTATCTACATGTATTAGTTTCTTTGAAATTTTAAAGAGAAGTAGAATTGAAATATAGATTCTTATTTGTTCAAGAGCTTGCCCGATTAAGATTTTGAGCGTTGCTCTTACGCTGCTGTGGTTTGAATAATCATTAAGTGCATTTCGAGCAGCAGTCCTTTGCTGTCCAGTTCATGGGTTAGACCTGTCTGCCACGGATGCCAAATGGGATTGCAATATTCCAATTGCAGTCTAATGTATATTTTATATGCCTTGTCTTTGATATAGATGCTTTTGCATTGAATGTTTCGTTTAATGACGCTTAATGTGTTGCTTGCTTTAGAGGTTACATTCTCTACATGATTGTAATGCTAAGACGACCCATGACAAATGTCTGGGTAGAATCACCGGCGCACAGTGGTAAACAGGAATAACTTATTACTCCCTTTAATGGGACTCGAACCCACGCAATGAGAGGCTGAGCGGTCAGAGAAGTTTTAACCACCATGGGTTTTGTTATGAATCATAAGTACAAAGGACACTCCTTTTATGTTCTCGATAGAAAAAGAAATGTTTTATAAAACAGATAGCGTAACAGAACAACACAATATGTTAATACAGTTCTTAAATATAACTCTAGATGGGTTAATAAACATAGCTTCCAGGGACAAATAGATCCAAATGTTTGTTGCAATATTGTAAGAAGAGCAAATATGTACATTAAAAAAGAACTGCATAATTGCTAAAAAAGAAACCCCGTTTGAGACAAGACTGTGGTCCTAGTTTGTGAAACGTTGTCGGTCAATTTCTTTTGATCTGCTCTGTGTCTCAATTGATTTTTGCACGTGACAATAAGTGCGGCTGGTGTTTCCTTTTTCGCTCAGGCTTATATACCTTGACTGTGAATCGATACTGGAAATCAATGAAAGTAGCGTGGACCAGATTTGTGACCGATAAAAACAATGGGTTTCCTTTCATATACCTTATTTAATTTATATTTTCTTAGCACGAAATAATCGGAGATTGGTATTGATCTAGATTTGCAACCTGCACTATTAGTTTCCGAGTTTCTAACAATAAACATGTCTATTTACGTGGGCATGTAATTGTTAGCAAATAAACCGGAGTTTAAAATTGTTATTGAAGCCGCTTTGGAGAACGTGCCTCTAATGGAGGCATCTAATGGAATACCTATTTTATGAGAACAATCAGCGATATATCTAAGCGCTTATAGTTATGTTAGGGCGGTGTTTTGTTTTTCTTTGCACTTCTTTCAATAAACTTGCAAGAAACATAAATAAAAAGAAGTTGCGATCGAACTTTACAATTTGTTGATAGCAAATGGTGAGTTTCAGCTCAGCGTCCAGTTTCTCCAGCATTCATGTATTACTGTTTTAAACAAAGAGGTAAGGGAAACAAGAACAGCGCTGTCCCTCTACCTAACAGTCACCACAAGAGAGAAGGTCACTGATATATTTGACTGGTGTGCTCTCTTGTTTATTCAAAAGTTCTTTCCTAAATATGGCTCAATCAATATTTTAGGTTCTTAAGGTTTCATACTCTACGTGAGCTAGTTATACTTCATTGTGTTTTCTACTGTTAAACATTGTTATTTGTCGCTGTTGATAGCTGTATTCATGGCGACATATTCGCCGTATATTCGCCGTATATTCGGTGTGTCAGGAAGCATGACTGCATGTAAAAAGTGTTTTTGTATCATTTTTTTCACATCAAATATATATATATATATATATATATATATATATATATATATATATATATATATATATATATATATATATATATATATATATATATATATATATATATATATATATATATATATATATATATGCATGCATTACTGAATCGGCTAAAATAATCGTTTTATCAATGGTCCTTGCAAAGTTACTTCTTTACGCTAAAACTGGTGTTTTTTCCAAAATGTATTATTAGCTATTTTTTCTTGCAGTGGCCTTCTCCGAGGTGTACGGTTATGGTTTCCGGCCTTACGAATACCTACCGCCCCCGGGGTTCCGTAACACGTCAATCGACCAGCAACATACACAGTCCGGAATGTTTGCTCTGCGGTCATTCATGTTCCCACGGATTTTCTCTTTGGTTCTCTACCTGGCAAAATTTCTAGGCTGGGATTCCAACCCACTAATGGTAAAATGATATCTTTTGAAGAAAATTGTCTATTGTCTGGGAAAACATGCATTTAAGCGGACACCAGAAGTAACTAAAATGCTGTCCTTTTGTTCTTTGCAGCATGCGCTCGCATTCTTTGTTTACTATTTCTCCAACTGTATGCAGTTTCTTGACCATAATTATAGGGACAATCCCAACAAACCATGCTGTATCATTTCTAAATCTTAAATAAAATGAATACACATTGTTCCTGTCTCTCAAAAATGAAGAAAAATGAAAATCGTAGACAATAAAATACGAACGGCGTTCACTTGACTGCATTTAACCTTGATAAATGTGATTTTGGCACCTTTGGACACTATTTAAATTTTAAGTTCATTAATACGTGAATAAACAGTACTTTGTGAGATATGTTCAAGGGCTCGTGTTACTTTCAAAACAACGATAGTTCAAGTTTCTATGGGCACTGCTTTCATAATCACAAAATGTATTCGTAATGTTCTCCAAAGTTTGTTACCAACACATTCATATAGCTTTTAGTTTGTAACTGTAAATCGTATTACCAAAGTCTCTACCAAGCACACAATTTTACTTGCACAATTATGTTGCTAAAATAAAATGTGTTCCCTTTTCTTTTCAGATATGCAAAATATTAAACGCAGGTGTCACCTCTCTATTGCCATACACAACCTTCCTGTTCACACGGAAGTTGTTTCGCTGCCATACTGCCGGTGTTTTGTCTTGCGCGCTCGTCCTTTCCGGTCTACATCTCTCCATCATCTGCACTCACACTCTGGTAAACGGGTTCGTCGCGCCATTCTTGTTTCTGGGCCTTACAATGTGCATACCTTCGCAGGAACAATGCCTTGCCTTCAGGCAAATCAAAACTACTTTTGAAAATTCCCGCCATTATGACACACTATCCGACTGCAATCGGAACACTGTTCTCAACAGACATGATCGTCATTTTACATATTGTGGCTCTGACAAAGATGAAGAATGTTTCGATAAACAAAGTGGAAATCATGCTAAGAATGAGAAAGGGCTACACCAGAATGGAAATATAGTTAACGGCCACTGTTCTGTAAATAACGATGCTTACCAGAATGGCGTGAAACATACAGAAGACACTAGAAAGAAGAAAGAAAGACTTACAGAAAGCATAAATGTGAGCATTACACTGAATAGAAGTATGTACATGCTTGGTGGTTCTTTGCTTGGCCTTATGTGCTACATCCGTGCTGATAATTTATTATTTTGTTCATTCACACTCTTGCCATTGTATCTGATCAGTATATCTAATGTCAAACCGAGTTACTTGATACGGAAGCTGATATGGATCTCTCTTGGAGTGACCGGTATATTCATCATATGCGTTGTTGACGATTTGGTACAGTACGGTGGTCTATACGTGTCACCAATCCAGTGGTTCAAGTTTAACATCCTTTCAGGACAGGCAATGAAATTATTTAGAAGTGACAATATAAATTCTTATTTTACAGTTTTATGTCCTGACATGTTGAATACAGTGTTGCATACCTGTCTAGCAGCCGTTGTTCTTGTTGACGTGTTGTGCATCACATCAGAACGAGACTGGCAGAGGAAAATGAATTTCAGTCGCAACGTTATTGTCCTTTTTACTACTGTATATTGTGTATTCTTACTTTGGACACAAGGAAATAAGATTTATGTTCAACGGTTTGGTTTTATTGTCTGTCTTAATCTCATATGCAATGCATACTATCCTGATATGGCTCAGAAAACTGAACGTGAAACGTTACACAGTCGTGCTTATTGCATGCACTGTTTTATCGGGATTAAGCTTAAATACATATCAAAACTTTCCATCAGCCGGGCATGCAACAAACAGTGGTCTATCGCATGGAGATGCGGAAGAATCTAAGCAAGTTAACGTCTGCTTGGATATGATCGGCCAGACAGATGACGTTACTGGTGTATTTGTCAACTCAAGTATTTTCAATATGGCGGGATTCACTATATTACGCCGGAATGTGCCGTTATGGGTCAAACTCCACAATGAGTATCATTTATATAATACAACATCGGACAACCGACTTAATAACAATAGTGGAATCAAAATAATCGGAGACTTCTCGGATTTTATCCACCGAAGTAATACGTTTGATATTATCCAAATGTTGTCACGTGACAGAACGTTAAACTACGTTATAACTGAGACAAAACTCGACAAAGTATCAAAGAATCTGCCATATAAACGCAAAGCAAAGTGTGGAAACTTTGCATTATTTAAGCGTTATAGCACAACGAATACGTTGTCACGCCGTCAAATCGAATCGATGGCATCACCCCCGAGTCCAGAAGTACTGGAGTATGAAGCAAGCTGGTTGATCACGAACGGACTATTTTCTAAGGCCATATCCCGGATACAGCGTGCTTTTGATGAAGGAGGTTCACGGGTACGATTGTACCAGCAGTTAGCGTATTCCTACGCATATATTGGTAGATCTGATAAAGTACCTGTGATAACTGAACTTTGTCATAAACGACATGGCGCTGAAGAATGCGCAAGAAGCCAAGAAAAAGTAGTCCTTGATAAGCAATACAATAGATTGGACTGACAATGTCATATTAAAATCAGTTAAATATATTGAGTCAAAAGACTGTCATCAATAGGCAGCAAAGAAGCATTGTATTTAAACATCTTGCTAACTTGTCATTTGAAAAATACATGTATACTGTTGCTTAGTTGTTACTTCTGTTGTTGTTGATAATTTATTTTGTTGAATTTTTGTTGCAGCATTTGTTCTTATTATAATAATTCTGTATTTGTTATGGAAATTGTTACATAACGGACGGATTATTACTTTAGAACATGTTAACATGTTTAAAACCCCAAAGCACGTGTTATTGCTTCGAAATCTTAATAGGAAAATTTATAAAGCAATAAAATAGACGTAGACGTAGACGTTACAAGTGTTTTGTTGTTGTTGTTGTTGTTGTTGTTGTTGTACCTTGCTTTGCGGGAAAGCCTTTGTGCCTATCAACAATGGATGTATACATTTTTAAGTAATAAGTCATTAAACTAGGCAAGTGTTGCTTTTTACCGGCTTTCTCTTTCATCATTAATAACTTTGTTATACGAGTTTTCGCGTAAGGAGGCGCTAGTGTATTTCTAAAAGTATATTAATAACCTAACCATTTAAGCTTTTAACGCTCATTCGTGCAATATTACCGATTATAAAAAGAATATTTTATTTATTTACAAACTAAAGACTATTAATATGACTAAATCTTCATTAACCAGCATCTACACTTACGATGGTTTTTATAAGTTTATGCTCTTTTACGAGCAAGATGGACTTCCTTGGCTGCTTTAAGTGTTTAAATCGTACATGTATGCTAGGCTTTGATTAAGGAGCTTTAGTATTTGCTATTCGTAATATTTAGGAATCAAAAACTAAACTCCGTTTGTCATTTGATAGATGTTTAATTCAAAAAATGTACATGTCAATTTCAGATTTTAGATCAAACTAAAGAGTAAACGAAAATAAAATCAAGAAAAATAATTTCAGTTGAATGAAGTCTGATAGATGAGACAGCGGTTTGCTCCCCTAATAGTTCACCACGGTGACACGTGATCAAAACCAGACGGTGACTCGGATGAATATTCCGAAATTCACATGGTCTGTGAATATCTGTTGAATAAAGAAGAATGTGTCAGTACTTGTGTGTGGTTGTCTGATTTTTTATGTAAATAATAATTTAGCGAATGCGCGACATAATTAGCTAATTTATTTTACTTTTTTAATGATTCTACGAAATGGTTTTATTTTATAATATAAGAAATGTTTGTACATTAAAGAGGCATAACCAACTTCCTAGAAATAGTAACATAAAGCAATGAACAATTATTGCCAAAGACAAAAGATGGAAGCAAGAACAAATTGCAAAGTTCAATTACATATGACATTTATTATACAAGTAGTTTGTCTGAGACCAGCTCAGCGAAATATTTAAACAGTCAGCGAAATAAACAAACTACGGCAAACAACTTTAACAGGTTATTAATAAATATCGACATAGTACAATATACATCTCATTATTTACTGATAATCGGTTGTTAATATGTTACATTTCAGGTCTTATATACAATTATGATATCTTTACGTTCTAAGACATCCATTCGTTGTTTTATAGCAATAATTTCAGCCAAAATGACATGTACATGTATTTAGAAATCGTGAAAGGGAAATATGTGTAAAGTGAGGCAGTTTAAACTGATGAACTCTTTATCAATTGTGCTTTTATTTAGTATAATGTATCAAGAAATGTATATGAACATAAAAGGTTAACCACACAAATGAATATTTGGCCAAGAGAACAAACAGGATTGGACGTTTGAAAAGTTTTGTAATCTTTCAATCATTTATTTAAACTTGTTAACATATAACCTCAACCGATAAAGTCATATAAATGAACATCAAATACTTATATTTATTTAACACAACGAATTAGATATTTGTGTCGTCTGTTAATGAATAACAATAAAAATGGAAGGGGCCAGGATTTCAAATCATCCAGTCAAATACTGGGTTGGAGATTCTCTACCATCACGTGATCTACAGGACACGTGGTCTTATGAGATTCTTAAGCAGGTTGGTATTCTGACTTGGGCGTGCCTGGTGGCGGATGGGTGTGGCAAATGGGAGGGGCTGAGAGGGTTCGGGGGCGTACATGGCTCTAAGCTCCTCCTCTGCAGCTGCCAGACGGTCGCTGAGCATCATGGCGCGAACCTCCAGAACACGGTTCTTCAGACGACTGGAAGAAAGAGATAAGCATGAAAGATAAATTTTATAAACAGACTACATCCCTTACTTGATTAAGGTTGCATACAGATATTTTTCGATCACTATGAATATGAAAATATAAAGATCAATTTAGACAATGCTGTTTCTTTACTCTTTTTAGGAATGTTAATGAAAAATAGAATCTATGAAAGATGAAAGCCAATGAAAATAAATCAACCACCTACGAAAGATGAATGCCCTTGCAAATTAATAATTCCTACAAAAGATGACTGCGCATGAAATAAATCTTCCCACGACGGATACATGCTATGAAAACTCTAAGAAAGTTGATTGCTCATGGAAATAAACCATCCCAAGAAAGGTGAATGCCCGTGAAAATATCGGTCCAGACAACACCTCCCACACGAACGTTGAATAAACTTAGGGTACTTACGCATTCATGAGATCCTCGACCAGTTCTTGGAGAACTTCCTCGGGCATCTCCCCTGTCCTCAATCCGTTCCTTACGGCCATGATGTGCTGGTACATCTCCTCATCTCCGAACTGATCTAGGCTTGGGTGGTACAGGGCGTGTTCAGCTCCTGTAGAGGGCGGGCAAATAGGAAGGGGCGTTAATTAGTGTTTTTAAAGGTTGCCAGTCAATTTGGAAAACTATTTTTATAGGTTAACATATGTACGCAGAAAAGTGTATCCACCGGTCTAAAATTGACCCCTCTGACATACAAGTAACATAATTGTATTAAATAAAACTGTCCGAAATAAGAATATGTGTAAACATGTTGTGGAAAGTATAGCAAAACAAATGTTTGCATTTTTGTTAAGAGTGTCTTTAAAATGTCAACAATATTTTGATTGATTAATCAAACTATAAAGACTCACATGAATTGTAAAAATAGATTAACACCTGTATAACACTTATATTTCTTTTCTGAGAAGACATGTTAGCCTGACAGAGGCCACACAATTCGGAAAGGCAATGTTTGTGTGTAATTTGTGTCTTTACATCGCTCTTGAAATTGGTGTGTTAATGCCAGGAGGTACTTACCCATGAGGTATCTTGGCATCTGTGGCATCATCTGCTGTGTCTGAGGCTGGGGAGGCTGTTCTACGTTCACCTGGATGTCCAAGTTCATTGGGGCTGTGTGAAAATATTAACAAACCGTTTATGCTCTAGTTAAAAAAGCAGGTTACATGGACATATACAAGTATACTCGTACATATATTGTTTCTAAGTACAAATAAATAAAAAAAGCAATTTTCTTATTTGACAAAAAATAAACTTAATTAAACTTTACTTTCATTGTGATATTTGTGTTTTTAAATAATCTAATTGTGTTTTGAATGGTGTTAGTATTTTGTGACAATGCTAAAATGTGTCATACTGAAACTAACGCAACTGATATAAGAATGTGAACTGTTCTTGATGTTGAATCGAGGATTTAAAGTGGGCACTAAATGTAACGATGTTAGGCATTACAACCAATAGTAATGACTTAACATGTCGACTCTTGATTTCTTTTCTTTGATTGTGAATTAAGTTCAGCATTGACCGTATCAATGGCTAAAAATATATAACAAACCACAACAAAAACAACAACGATAACTACTACAACAGCAACAACAGAGTAATATAATTCTTACGCATCATCATCATCGGTGGCTGTCTTGGCATCATCATTGGTGGCATCATTGGTGGTCTCATGTGTGGCTCCTGTCTGTGCTGCTTCGGCATGAAGAAATTCATCACCATCGGGGTCACTGAAACACGAGCCACGGGAGGGTCAAAACATTGTGTCACGTGATTTACGGGTGGAAGTACTGCCACGTGATGTGCAAAGTGTAACTTAAATTAGGAGAGGCAGTACTGCCATAGGTATGTGGGTATGGCCGATGATAGTCAGAACGTAAGCTTGCCTGTTTTGTGTTATTGTTGGTGTTATTGTTGGTGTTATTGTTGTTGGTTGGGTGTTAGTCATGTTTTAAAGTCGATATTTAAGAAGCCTTAGTCTTAGAAACAATGACTTTAATTCCAAAGATAAGCCTGTTTTGTGTGTAAACGACCATGCAATGGAATAGAATCACTACCTGTTGGTGTTATACTTTTAATTTTGTAATTGAAAGTATTGGTATATCTAAGTTGCTGTTGTGTCTTTAGTCATTTACATAATAAAGTGCATTTGCGAGCTCTATACAAATTGAAGGTGTTGAAATCTTTGCATAAGACTTACTCGTGAAATGAAAGCCTGGGTTCTTAGTATTGGACTACATTTACTTTTGTTACAGATAAAATATACATCAGTTGGTAAGATAGAAAGCATCAGCTTACAAGTACAAGGTAGACCAAAACATTCGTTTATTTACCTGCGTAACTATGTCAAGTTTGACAAGATAATATGTTTTTTTTACAATCCATGGGTTTGACCGAAGCCTTCCATCATAAATTAAGCTAATTTTTATGAACAGAAGTTACATTGCATATATATACATATATAAATTATTTACTATAATTTTCTACTTAATTCCAACTAGTTTTATAAGTAGCTTGATACACATGCTGCTAACGTTAAACTAGAACTTCTAATCTTAATTGTTATGACATTAAAGTTCACTTTGATGTGTTTATGTACATTAGTGTATTAAGTACATTAACAGTTCTGTGTCGTTTTATGTTCGATTCAATTAATGAAAACCAATGAATTTACTGAAATAAAATCGTCACATTCACAGTTGTTCGATCGTTGTTTATACTTTTTGTTGAAATGCGACCAGGTTGCAATTTTTGTGCATCTGTGCTAATTTTAAGTTAAAGATTGGATGAATTATTCCTCGAATAGAAGCTCGAATGTTATCCTTTTTGCCTATAGATGTCGAACAAGAATCACAGTTTGTAGTTCTGAATTTCTTCCACAAAGCAAATCGAAATATCGGGATTAATAAAACTAGTATATTACTACCAGGTATTGTTTTTAACTCGGTTTTAACTTGATGAACCATTTGAAATCTGTGACATAACAATATTTATCGGTGGCGAACTTCTATTAATGGAAATTCAAAATAGTATGCCGGGTCAAATGATAAAAAGGTCTTCAAAGCTTTGCTAACGTTATAAATATATGGTTCTGGCAAAGTTTATTTGAAATGAATGGTGAAAACCGACTTATGAAGCAAAAGCAGTGGTGAAGACTTAATCGAAACTCCTCCTCACAATCGGAACTCATTGGCAATCTTCCCGAGAACGGAGTAACCCGAAAGGTTCCGATAGCTCATCCCATATGACAATCGGAACATCTCAAATAATTCACGAATCATCTCTCGGAAGTATGTAGGTAGTCGGATCACCTCGGCCATTTCCCTAAATGGGACTGCTTTTGTGACCGACGTCAAAACAAAGATGGCAGCTCGGATGACAGCTCACTACAGTATGAAGCCTGTTAAACTTCAATTTGTGGCGGCTTTTTATTTTAAATTATCCAGGTTTAATTTACCCATCTGAGGGATGATTGTCCCGAGGACGGAATTACCCAATGAGTTCCGATTGCCCTTATGAAGGCGGAATTACCGATACCTCCTCCCCAATGAAGATTGGATGGCGGAATAAGCCGAGGAGTTCCGATTATGCGAAGCCTTAGTGACTTTTAAGGGGAGACAACTGACAATGTCTTGAAGCAGATGCGGTCAGGTGAGTGTAACATATGCACAGTGATAACGTGATGATGATGAAGATGATGTCGGTGATTAATAATGACTACACAATACATGCACATTTCAAATATATATATATATCTGTATGCATATATTAACTTTGATTTACACCTGAAGCCCATCACATTCTAAACATTGCCAGTCTTTTAAATAAAAAGACACGGCAAATGAACAGTTTTTATAACTTCCTTTTATTCTAAAATAACCACAAACTAACTTGGCATAAATACACATACAGATATATACATGAATAAATTATATAAATATGAAATTAGACATTGTTATATTGACACAAATCGGTTTTAACATAATTAATTTGCAATCAGACACACAATAATGATATGAAAATAGTGAAGCAAAACATTAACACAATTTATAGTTAAACATTGCAATTAAAGCAATGGTATATGCAGTTGCAATGTGGATACACTTGAGTAATGTATTAGCATTAATAATAAATCTCTTGAAATGGAACAATGACTGTATTTTTCAAAAAAGTCTTAGAATTTAAAATCAAAATAGCACTGGTATATATCAAGGAAGGTCATATTTGGTAGATCACAAGCATTGTGGCTCATTACAACTCAGTATGGGTAGTTTTACCTGTTTTCACCAATTTCTTCATGGCCATGTCGATCACGTGCTTCTTAAGATCGTGAAAGTTACCTGGAAAACAACAACAAATTGTATGTACATGTTAAGGAAGGCTAAGTACAAATTAAAATTAACAAAACAGAAAAGATATGAAAATGTGCTATATCCATCCGGAATGTTAGACTTTTACTAAATGTAAAGCATGAAAAATTCTTGTTCCATGTTCTAAATTATTTCGAGGAATGGAAATTTAACACCATCTTACCAGGACAGACATCTAATCTTGATAAACTCATTGAAACTGATATTTGTAAACGTAGTATTCAAGTGTACAACTATCTAACTTCCTACACCAAAAGGACACACCCATAACTCTTTTCACCTGGAGTGGAACGTCTGAACAAACTCCCTCCTTATAAACGCTAGCACTTGAGTAATTTGTTCCGATGGAAGCTTTCTGGCCAGGATCTGCACTATTTGATGCAGGGCCTCTATAAATATGTATTCTTATCTTTGAATGCACTTTGAAGCCAGTAAATAAAATAATACGGTTTTTACACAATAAAGCCGATGTCATGATGTTTATAAACACAGATTTATAGCTGAACAGATTATACATACCAGCTGGGATACCCATTCCTTCAAGTTTGTTCACGATGGCTGATTGGATGTTGTCGGGGTGCAGGGAGTCGGCCTCAATATCGAACATCTTGTTAAGGTGGTCAGTCACTACACGGTCCATCTCGGCCATAACCTCCTCTTTGCTCGAGTCTGAAATACACAGATCACGTGCTCTAAAAGTGTGGAATTTAATTGTTTGTCAATAAAAATAATGACAAGTTTTCTTCCATTTAAGACCAGTCACTGACCAAGAGAGTAATAACCGGATAAAGTCTTTATTCAATTTATAAACGTTTAGAAAATCCGATCATTCCTCAGTAGAATTTTTACAATGAAGTTGTTGCGGAAAAACAGGTATAATGATTGCATACATATATCATTAAATATTTACTGTAAATCGTTAATAATATCCAACCGAAGACTATTGTTAGAGTTTAGTAAAATAATATATAACTGATATTCTAATTGTTTAATGAATCATCATTCGTCTCAGTTCGACTTACCCTTAGACAGCTTGGCTCCGACCTTCTCGGCCTCTTCCAGGAGTTGGTCGTGGATTCTGTCAATGACAACATCCGGGTCCTCATTCTCATCAATGCCCATCATTTTCAAGGCCTTCTTCTGGGCGATCTTGGTCAGTATCTCAGGGTTTCCTGGAAACAGAATAAATAACATAAAGTTGATGATGATGAAAATACACGTGTGAGGTCGATGTGTACTACTAGAAGACTGACACAAGTTCTCCACTGTCAGTATAGGATTACAAAATACTGAATATTTGGGCTGCATATTTATATTGGCTTTTGAAGCACCGTGGGCTGTATTGTGTTTGATAGAAAGGGGTTCTTTTATAAAACTTTTGTACTCTTGCAAACATTCATTTAATAGAAATCTACATTGACAAGTTTTCCAGACGGACTGACATGTACGCATGTTTGTGTTAAGTTTGCATCGCTTGACGCTTACAAGTGCCGAGAGTTACATTGTAGATCAGTAGAGTCCAATACACTTTTAATGGAAAACTGCAGACTATGTAAAAGTCATATTTTAAACGCGTGTTTTGTCATATATTACTATCAATGATATATCTCCACAGTAAGAATGTGTTGGATAAATGGCGGTTTATACTTACTAAGGTCGGAAATGTCCTTAATGTCTCCGTCAACACCGAGCTGCTTCAGGACGAATCCCTTGATCTCAGATGGGTCAGCTGTTTGTGGCGAGAAAAAACACGTAAATATAAAACTAATTTATAAAAATCACGTGAACAGTAATAAATAAGGCCGCACATAAATAATTATTATTATGTAAAACATTTATATTATCATTGAATGCATATTTTTTATATATGTGTAGTTTCTGCTGTTCAGAGACTCGTTTTGAAATACGAAAAATGCATTTCAAAGTCTGAAATGTTATCCTTTTCAATCGTGTTGTTTTAATTTGACGTTCTACGAGTAAAGCAAAGCTCTTACAAGGGAATCCCATGGCCTCGAGCTGTCCATGTGCCATGTTCAGGAAGGGGGTGGGGTCCATACCCTCGGGAAGTGGCAAGTTCTTCAGCTTCTCGCTAGCGAATGCAAGTCATCTCTAGTGGGCTTTCGGCTAGAGGATAAACAAGTAAGGTTATATTAAACAGTCATTGATTAGAACAGACAGGATGCATTGTTCCCTCACCTATACACTATGCATTATATAGGCGTTCTATTGGCATTGTTCGAATCCATAAAGAAACTTTGGATATTGCCACATTTTCATTGGTTCCAGATTGTTACGATGCTTCTCGTTTTCATCTTCAAATTTGAACATTAACAAATACCAAGGTATATTAATAAACTTTAGCAAAATTATTTATCACTTTTAAGTACACGTGTTCATTCAGCAAATTGATTTTGTATAAACCGAACACCAAGATGTAACAATAAAAGAAAATACTCACTTGGCACGCCCATCTCCTCGAGTTTATCCATGGCGAAGTTAAACATCTCTCCAACACCGGCGTCCTCTGGCATACCGAACATTCTTTTCAGATCGCCAACCTTTGGCATCTTGCCCTTCATCATATCCTCGACAACGGTCATGTCTACGTTCTTCATGAGGGCGGTCAGAGGCTGCACCATCTTCATCATCTTGCCGATGTCCATATTTTTCATCATAGCAGCCATACCATCGATGTCCATACCCTTGAGCATGTCTCCCATGGGACCACCTTCCATACTCTTCAGAAGAGCTGCGATGTCAACGTTCTGCATCATACTGGCCATGGCTCCCATATCCATGTTCTTCATAAGTCCGGCGACATCGACGTTCTTCATCATCTCGCTCATAGCTCCCATATCCATGTTCTTCATAATACCGGCAACATCGACGTTCTTCATCATCTCGCTCATAGCTCCCATATCCATGTTCTTCATAAGTCCGGCGACATCGACATTCTTCATCATCTCGCTCATGGCTCCCATGTCCATGTTCTTCATAAGTCCGGCGACGTCCACATTTTTCACCATGTCAGACATTGCTCCCATATCGACATTCTTCATCATAGAGTTGATATCAACGTTCTTGACGATGTCCCCCATGGCGCCCATATCCATGTTCTTCATAATAGAATTGACATCGACGTTCTTCATCATGTTTGTCATGGCACCCATATCCATGTTCTTCATCATTGAACCAATGTCCACGTTCTTCATGATATCTCCCATGGCGCCCAAGTCCATACCCTTCATCATAGACCCGATATCAACATTTTTCATCATGTCAGCCATAGCTCCCATGTCCATGTTCTGCATCATTCCTGTAATGGCGCTCATGTCCATGTTCTTCATCATGTCGGTCATTGCTCCCATGTCGATGTTCTTCATCATGGAGCCGATGTCCATACCTGCAAAATAGCGGAGAAAGAACTGGATATTTATCATAGTCATAAAGGCACTCTAACCGTAAACATTCATAGGCCTACACAATGGACTCAATTATAGTCCAGATAACAGTTGGTATTTGTAGGGCTTTAATGTTAATAGAAAGATCACCGGGACTTCCGCCCGTCAAAATGTTCTTTTAACAAAGATTAGATTCATAAAAATATCCACTCCTTGAAAATATTACTTTTATGGACAATAATTTTTGCGAATTCGAAAGCATGCTCGTTGTAAATGATTTTGAATGTTGACAGATATTTGGAAGTAAACTTTGTTGGGATTTGTAACAACGGCAATTTGCGACCAGTTTTGTCTTTCAATTATCCGAAAAAGATACTTACATTAAAGAACTATAAGGAAATAAGACTCTCTCTAGCCACCAGACGCCAGTTGACCCATTTTAACCTCTATTCATGTAATGTAAACTTACCCTTCATCATATCTCCCATGGGGCCGAGGTCCATGCTGTCCACGATGGAATTGACATCTACATTTTGGAGAATATTGTTTATGTCAATACCCTCACTGGCCGGGGCTTCCTGGCTCCCTGGGGTGGCCTTGCCTGTGGGTCAAATGTGAAGGTCAGGTATTGGTGGTTCAGACAATGTTTTGGTGTAACTGTTAGTAACAAACATTTCATAGCATGTGCGTTAGACCATGGGCGTCCTAAAGATTAAGGAGAGGTAACGGAAAGTGGTTTAGTTTGTAAAAAATCTTATTTGATTTTGTCATTTACTTAGAGTTAAAATAAATTTTGTCTGGTGCTATGTTAACATCAAGAATTTACGAGTTTAGTTTTGTGTTTTCATCAAAAAGTAACAGATTATGCTTTTTCAGGAATTGATGATGGTACGCTTTGGTCTTTGTTTGTTGGCTATTACAATAAAATAAAACTAATTTACGCTTCCAATGTAATCAGCGCCATTATTTTAAGTATATTAGTATTTTCGATTGATAATAAAATATTATTGATAAGCTGTCAAAAAAGTTTGTGTCTACATAGCATAAAATTCTGAACCAGTATCATCTGACTATCATGCCTTTTGTTGTTGGCACACTTTACTGTAAATTCTTAAGAAATGCTCTGACTTGTCCTATATGTATAGTTCTTTCATTGTACATGATATTTCTATATATATTAAAATCACGTTGTTGTTAAATATTTTTAAATTGATTTTGACTGGAAACGTTTACAGCGCAAATGACATCTAAGTTATGTGTACGTGTACAGACGCAGTTATCAATGATCAACAAGGTGAATATTGATTTATTTTAACATGTTAAAAGGTAATAAGTTTTGCCTGACCAATCATGAAAGAATGTTTATTTAAAATATTTCCGGGAGGTGTTTTTCTTCATCGCGACTATTTTATGTCATGTTTTATTTTCTGCGCAGATGGTCACGTTTTGTACGAAGTATGTCCCAGGACTTTGTAAACGTTACATCACCCTTGTCTAATCAAGATGAAAGATCATTACTTTCGAAAAGAACATGTCATTTATATAATCTAGAATTTATTACAACTTAATCTGTTTGTACATTGATACTACAAACCGATTTGCATTTTTGAATAATAAATAAATAGTTTGTATTTTAGGTAGGTGAATGGATTTCAGTATCAAAATCAAATTGCCCTACCACACTGAAACACGAACCAATTTTTAAACGTTTTTATTAATTCAACACTTAACTTTTAACCTAGTTTAGAGGAAATAATACTGGAATTCTACCCCATTGTTACTTGTAACATTTATGGATTTCATAATTTGTCGTTTGTGTTTTGTTTGTTTAATTAACTTTATTTAAAAAATATTTGATAAAATGTATTGTTACGGACAAATTTTACATTTCTATTGTCATCAGCACTATCGGTATCGCAATTATATTAATCGCTTCATACATTGCCGGATATTGATATGTTTCAATTATTTATTTTTTAAATGGGGTATTTCGTTGTTAGCACTCAGTTACAATACTTAGAGTCAATATAACAGATGCATCGATACAACAAACAGAGCTCTCAAAATGTGAAATGAACTATGGTGAAAATGGACGATGTGTAAATGTGACACAAATATAAATTCAAGATGCATTCAAAATATGTGTCATAATGAATGAAATATAATGATATTCATTCATTGCCAAATATGTCAAGGTCACGACGAGTCATAGGTCAAACACTGAGAGCTCGATTTGTTAGATGTGGAATAAAATACACCAGGAAGATTCGATAAGTTGCAAACTCGTTTTTATTAATAAATAAATAGAGAATAAATACAAAACATTGGACAAATTTAGGCATTAAAGCTCCCAGTGTTTTTCCTGTGAATCCTCTGAACCCTTTCCTTTTTTAGCTGAAAGAAAATCGATGGGATTGAAGATTAAAAATAAGAATGATTTTGGAAAGATGATAATGACGATGTCTTTCCTTTTAGGATATAAATGTGGAGATAAAAATACTTAACTAGACCACGTTTACTAATTTAATTTTCTTTCGACGCATTACTTTTTTGTCGGTTCTTTGTCTTTTATTTTTCAGATAAAATGCAATCTTCAGGCTCAGTTAATGTTTCTGTTGTAATTAACCTCAGACGTTGATGCATTGAAACTATAATTAAGATCTATAGATTGACATAAATTGATCTTGAAACGATTTAAACTCTGACGCGTGTAGTTATGTCATATGCCTATCCGATCCCACTAATTAATTTGCGGTATAATCAAAATTCAATTAATGAAACTTAAATCTGAGACTTCCTTTTTTTCCAAACATAGAGATTGTAAAATTCTCTTGAATAAAAACACACAAGTTTTAAGCTCAGAATTGTTCAAATTTAGTCGCAACATAAAGCACAAATGTAAAAGTGTTCACGTGTGTCAATGCAAGAAAGAAAATGTGAGAAATTCGGCCATATGGATGAACTGGGATGACCGCTGCATGTGCTAATGTATTTTGATTAAAACAGAAACTAAATGATATGGGTGAATGTATCAAGACTCTAAGATGGATATGAATGTGTCAAGACTCCAAGATGATATGAATGTGTCAAGACTCCAAGATGATATGAATATGTCAAGACTCTAAGATGATATGAATCTGTCAAGACTCCAAGATGATATGAATGTGTCAAGACCCAAGGAACAAATATGTTAAGACTCACCATTTTTCTCGAAGTACTCCTTCAGTTTCTCTGGAGGGTTGTTCAGTGCTTCTTCAACATCGTCCAATTGCATGCCGAAAGCTGCAAGGGACAAGCAAATACATTAGGTATGTTATTAAAAGAGTTTGTGTCATGTTCTTTGTTGTTATTTGTGTCTTATATTTGATAAATACACTGACAACTACCTTTTTTGGTTAAAGTATTTTCTTGTTTAACGGGGTTTGTAAAATCTATTTACAACTAATTAAACCTTCTTTACACCTGTTGTCACGTAACACATTTCTGCCCAAAAAGCAAATATCCTAAGTTGCATTTCGTTTTAAATTAGCCAGAGTCGAATGTCCGTTTTTCATAAAAGTACAAATGTTGAAGCCGGTGGTAAAAAGATATAACTCGCACTTGACTATACATGTCTTCGAGTGACGACATAATTCTTAAAGGTATTTTTCCAAAAATAAATAATCCTCCGATGGTATGTGTGTAAACTAAACATTAAATTAACAATAATTTACAAATGTTTCTGGTGTGTGTGTAGACAAGTAGACTACTCACACTGTGCCATGTCGTTAAGTCTGTCCTTCATCTCTGGTGGCATCTGATAGAAGGCATCCTTCAGGTCTTCCAGCTTCATGCCAGGTGGAATCTGGGGGATATTACCGCCGTTCAGCTTTGTTATGTCGGGCATCTTAAAGTCTGAAAACACAAATATAGTTTATTTAAATACATGTCAGGCTATTAAAGATATAGTACGCTAAAAAGATCGCCAAATACATAGACGCAATCAGGTAGTGAAATGCAGATCTATGTTTAATTTGGGCAACAGAAATCGAGTAAATTGAGAATATGTCTTTTCCATACTAACAAAGATATAATGTTGAAACAATTTCGCTAAAAAGACACGCGCCATTATGTAGTGCCGGGCATCATGGTGAGTTGGAACGGAGATAAATGAAATGAAATACTAGTAATTGTATACATTGTATCATATAAGACCAGTTTCCTTTCTAAAAACAGCAGACATGTTAAATACGTGCACCATGGATACTGTTGGACCGATAATACTATTGAGCCTTTGAAAGATGTAGAGCTAGACAATTCAGAGCAATCATTCCCATTAATTAGTTTGTCAGGATGTCTTTGCTATTCTTGGTAGAACGAATATATGAAATACTTCAGTATTATAGTTGAATCTTTATAAGTTTCCCTTGCAGGTACGATTTTTGAACCTTATATTTTAAGCTTTTTTCAATCTTAGAATCGACTTCGTGTTGCCGCCATCAATCACTTCTGTTTATGATTTTTGTTTCATCTTCTTAAGATTTTTTTCGGCTGTTTACTTTTATTCAAATTAAAACATCAGCTCTTGATAGTTAGAACTTTCGAAATTTCGCCAGGTGTCCCTATGCATGTTATGTACATATAGCCTACAGCCTGGTGAACATATACACTAGCTGAGTTACGGTCGCCATTACTGTCAATCAAGTCCCGGAAGTGCCCGCCTCTTCCTGCAAGCACGATCGCCCTCTAGCGATAAATGATCCCAAGTCTGGTGATAAAGTCCATGTAGCATATTGTTGTTATTGATGCTTGACTGGTAAATTATTATAAACATATCTGATCCTCACAATCATCATCATCATAATCATCATTATCATCATTATCTCCATCATCATCACCAAGTGCTACTAAGTGACATACCTTGATGTTCCGCCCATGCTGATGCCACGAGGGCGCCGATGATTAGTACTGCTAATTTCATTTTTTCTGGAAAAGAGTACAGCAGTTATGAATACATATGTCAGAAAAACATAAAGCATTAAACTTAGACGAATGTACAAAAATAATAAAGAAGTTATGATATGCTTATATTATGAAATATTACACCCCAGTTAGTAAAAACGGACATGGAACTAGAATGCAATGGCGTGCATTGTGAAACATAACAAATCCTCTTCATGAGACAACAAAATTCAACAATTTTTACAATTTTCATGCTTGTTTAATAATCAAGAAGAAATGTTTTTATCTTCTTAGACTCAGCAATTAATAAAAGAAAAGCAGAGAGATACAAAGTTCTAAACGAACATCAAATGTGTCATTTCAAAAAATCATTTTGTCACAGAACAATCTTGAATAGCATCCTTACTCGCATTAAAGAAATAAACAACAGAGAAAAAAACATACATTTAATCATTATTTCAAAACTGTATTTATTAAATATATCGTTTACAAGTAAGTTACAAAATACATAATTTGAAGTGTGTATGACTTGAACGCTTACCTGTTGTAATGTTCAATACTCCAAGTTTGAATGACGATGTTCAACTTTGATCAGGCTCTTTTATACGGTTGCCCGTAGAGCGTCGTCATCTGAAACGGACGCTACTTCCTTTAGCTGTCAAGGATCCATCAATACGACAGTAGAGAACGCCTCTAAACCGACGTGTCCTTAAACGTTTTGATAGATTTAAATTGAATTAAAACACTTGTCAATTAGAGAGAGCGGCGTATCACCGCCGAACTTTTGCATGTGAAGTCTGATTGCCGCAAGCCACGGCGGCCCTGCAGAAGTTACGCAATGTGCGGTAACCCGAGTCCCTACCCCGGAAGTTAATATTGGCTCCAAGACATTACGTACCCGGATATAGACTCATAAATTATTGTTCCCGAAATAAAGCGTTTGGGGGACATTGTGTTATAGTTGTTTTAAAAATAATAATAGAATAAATCATGAAATCAATCATATTCTGTTAATGCTTTATTTACTTTTGAAACACGTTTTTTTAACAGAAACTAAGTGGTTTATTAATCGAGACAGATTAACAGTTAAGTAAGATTAACAGTTTAGTAATGGAAAAAGATTTTCTCTAGTATAGTACAGTTCATAAGTAACAAAATAGATACTTGTAATGTTTAAAATTTGCATATAGGAAAACAAGCGTAGTGGGGAACGTTAACTGTGGACGAAGTGATACATTTTAGTTTTGTGGGTTGGTTTACATTTCTCTTCATTTAAATTACTCATAGCGATTGAATGACTACACAACATTGATATGGGTTTACTTTTTTTTAATAAAATGTAATAATGAAAAAGTTATTTGGGTTCGGGTTTGCAATTTAAATACTTCTTAATATAGAATTTACATTTCACCATAAACATAAATATTCATTTGAACTTGGAATTAAAAGAATAAAAAAGGTGAAATACATATACATCACCCATAATGAAACTTATTACCCTTTCGTTTAAATAGGATGTAAATATGTCTTTTTGCATTCAGTTATTTTAATAACCTTTACTATATGCCCTTGCTTAATCTGCATCGCGTAATGTCTTACACAATAGTCTAAGTTTGATTTCAGGAACATACCTTTATGTACTATATGCATTTTTTTTAAAAAGCCCAACTGATAAAATTGTATCTATATACATTGAACATGTCATTTCTGGCATTCTACAAATCAACATTTCCCGGATGAGCGTGCCCGAACCCACTTTTAGCTAAGTATACAAAATCAGCCGTAGAATCAGCCATTAATGTGTTCTAAGGGGATAATTGTTAATTAATGGTAGGTTTTATAATAAATAGCATGTACAGGTGAAATTTGCGCTAACCACAAAGAGAGTTTGTTAAAATCTAATTCATCCTCAGACTTATGCCAAAAGAATTGGTCAAGGAAGTAAGACATGTAAGAGTTGGAACGTATGTGACGATAATAAAGAAAATATTCCGAAAAGATGAGTGGTTTATATGTTAAAATCTAATTCATCTTCAGACCTTATGCCAGAAGAATTGGTCAAGGAAGGAAGACATGTAAGAGTTGGAACGTATGTGACGATAATAAAGAAAATATTCCGAGAAGATGAGTGGTTTATATGTTAAAATCTAAGTCATCCTCAGACCTTATGCCAGAAGAATTGGTCAAGGAAGGAAGACATGTAAGAGTTGGAACGTATGTGACGATAATAAAGAAAATATTCCGAAAAGATGAGTGGTTTATATGTTAAAATCTAATTCATCCTCAGACCTTATGCCAGAAGAATTGGTCAAGGAAGGAAGACATGTAAGAGTTGGAACGTATGTGACGATAATAAAGAAAATATTCCGAAAAGATGAGTGGTTTATATGTTAAAATCTAATTAATCCTCAGACCTTATGCCAGAAGAATTGGTCAAGGAAGGAAGACATGTAAGAGTTGGAACAGTATGTGACGATAATAAAGAAAATATTCCGAGAAGATGAGCTGTTTATATGAACTCTAAAGACAACAAAATCGAGGCCGTCTCTCTATCAAGTTGACAAGTTTTTAAGCCCTCAGATTAAATCTACTGTATACTTGTTCTATTTAATGTAAAGTAAGGTGTTATAATCAGCTTGGTATTGTTTTTACTTTTTACATTTCTTACATATATTCGTTAGTGGTTAAAAAATAAAAGAGCAACAAGGTGTTGACTTTTATTCAAACATGTTAATATTATTTTCAAAACTGCTTGCACAAAATGCTGTAATAAATATAAAAATATCAAGACAGGTTTTATTTATATAAAGGTACAAACGGTTAGGGAAACATCAATGAAGATAAAATGGAAGGATGTGATTACACTGGAGTGTGTCGTGGGGTGGGGGTTGATGGTGTCATGTATCTTATTTATAAACATTGATGAAGTTCAGATTCTGTAAAATCATTCCTCAACAGATACATGCATGAGTTAGTTTTGTGTAACACAGGACGGGGCTCTCCACCGGTCATCCATCCGTACACCAGCCACGGTAACCGTTGCTTAACCGCGCAACTTTGGAAGCCGCTTAAACCACTTCGCTAAAGAGTTAACCCAGCAGCGAGGCTGGTTGGAAGCTCTGCGGTCGTTACATTTGTAACATTTTTCCTGACCTTGACCGCATAATATAACCATAATATTGCTTAGTTAATATCATAATATTATATGTAATTATACCCTTATGAAGTTAATTTTAATTCAAGTAATAACTTTGTTAACGTCCATCCTGCGAAGGGTGGTGGAGTTAGAACTTATTTGGAATGTTCTTGTCAAAATGTAACAATGTATAATCCATCTTGCTTTAAATTAAACTCCATGACGTACCATTAATATGTAAAATTAAGCTTGAAGCATGGCGAGTTTCTACACAGGGAACATCTAGTCATAGTGATAAAACCATATACATATAGATATAAAGTAAATGTCTATAATAAAACAGATTCACTGAGATTCCGGAAATATTCACGTAGCTGCACGGGTGGTATCTGCGGTCTCTGTAGGAACAGCTCTGTATTGTCTTGGAAAAATGACGATGTGATCCGATTTCGTAAAAGTTTTTAAAAGTATGCATACTTTAATCTATTAAGGCGTGGTTCAGTATAGATTTAGCATAAGGGCAGGAAACGACAAAGGCAGCATTCACACATAGACTCTTAGAGTGGCGAAAATATCCTTTCCTACGCTTTACATCGACAAATTTTATGCAATAGAAGATGACTGAAACCAAAGGTCCGAAGAAAAGTAAATAGTACCAATCAAAATCACGTAAACGGTATAAGTGATCATTTATACGTGAGCTGTATAGGGTGTGTCATTCAATGGACACGGACATCTTAGAGCACTATCATATGTAATCAACTGCCTCTAGACTACAAAGTACACTACTATTTTGCCAGATATCTGACAATGTTACCTGTTGACCCTGTTTAAACATCGTTAACCTACCCTGGTAATAAGGCATTCCATTTTTTTTAATTATTTGGTATTTAATGTATATATATATAGTTATTTATTTATAATGACAACAAATGACGTCTCTACCGTTTGATTCCGCCATGAGTACAAGGAAAATGATTAAAAAAGCGTCATAAAAACTTAAGTCGCATGTATAACCCTTGTATAATTTTACAATCTAGTCAAAGTTGTGCAATGGAAATAGACTCTACTTTTTTGCGTGATATTATATGTCGCGTTATAATGCACGCCATTTTGTTTCGATTATTTGTTATTTATTATTCAGGTCTAATGCCTTCGTGGCTAGATTACTGCGCAGTGCACTGTGCAGTAGTCTGCGACATATAAAAAATCATTTAAATGTGAAATTATGGAGCCAAAAGGAATTCAGTGCGGTTATTTTACTTCCTAAATCTCGACTATATACATGTAATCGTATCTCATTCTTCGTTCAAGACACTCTACATTTTATAACCGGGAACTGTCTGATCTGGATCTACACGTGTTGCCTTATCCTGAATTATTTGTATATCGCAGGTGGCATCAGACAGTTGCCTTTATCAACTACATGTTAAAACATCTAACCGCTGCTCTGGAGAAATTTTGGGCATGATTTCTGTGTAAACCTCTACATAAAGATGGTATACGACAGTTTTCCTATATCAACAGTTTGCCTATATCAAATGCATGTAACAATATATTTCCACAGATAGATTTGGGACATTTAGGCATAATTTCTGTGTAAATACATAAAGATGGTATACGACAGTTTGCCTATATCAAATGCATGTAACACTATATTTCCACAGATAGATTTGGGACATTTAGGTATAAACTTACACTTAAGTACAAATTGGGAAAACAGTCACTCGAAATGTTCTTTCCTACCACGATGGTGATCACATTTTGTTCTTTAAAATAAGGTTAATTCAATTATTATATTAAGCAGGTTAAGGTTTGTCTTGTGTATTTAGTAAATAAGTCTTCTTCAGACACTTTAATATTCTAAATCATGCAAAACTAACTAATGAGCCTCATCGGTATTTTGCTGTGAGATTGGAAATTAAGAAAAAAGAAAACAAGCCGAGAATTTCAACCAACATTTATTTACTGGTAATTCAGTACAGGTAAGTTTGCAAGTTTATCTGTCAGATTCCAGGTAGACATATTAATCCTTATCATATAAGGACACATAGACATTGTGCCCATGTACAGGAACCAGAAATTGTCTCAATCCATTATGTTAAGTGGCTAGTTTCTAGGATTTTCAACTTTAAAAACTTCATATCTATGAAAATAATTAAAAAAAAAACAGCACTTTATTCCCAGATAAATTTTAATGAATATGTATATATGTTTTATGAAAAAATTTGTTTTTCCAAATTTCCATTTTAACCTTAATTACCTCTTTTTCAAGTATGTACCGGTATCTTTTAAAATAGTCCCAATTGAAAAGGGTAGTTTTGTCTTAAATTAGGCAGTAATGTATTTGTGTATAAGATCCACCTTCTTTAGTTATGCAAGAAAACTTACAAAGTGCTCTGCATGTTGAAAACAAATAAGATCACTACATACATTGTTATACAGACGGTGAACGTTTCTTTTTGTCAATAATGCAAAATGTAAATAAAGCGAACTTCCATGGTAGAATCTTACCTCATATTCACTCAAAAAAGTAATGTGAAGTAAACAGCATAATTAAAGTATTTACAGACAGATGTATACAACAATCAAATTTAAATATGTGAACCTTTTTTTTTAAGTTTTACATTTCAAAAAAAAAAATTTAAAGGAAAAGAAATGGACACACAACACAAAAAAATAGAAGCAAGCACTTGTGAACATTCACATAACAAGACACATACAAAGCCGCAGATATAACAATACTATCCAACATTATTATAAACACACTTTTTTTGTCATTCTTTGACCATTTATAACAACATCTTCTATACACAAAACCACAAGTAATATAAAACATAATAATTTTACACATTTTATATCTAAACTGCGCCCTTCAGGTTAACAGTTTGCTCTATACTTCTGCAACATACAATCAAAATTAAGCAAAACTGTTACAACAGAATCAATACACAAGTAAACAACATGAGAAAAATTTACCTACATGCTTATTTACATCAAAACTACATACAACAAGTGAAATACAATTTACGGAGGAACAATACAATATGGTAAATTTAAATACACTTGTCAATAGTATTGAGAGACTATACAAAACAGAGATCTATATACAACATTTAGCTACAGACAGGAAGGCAGGAGAGGGGGAGGGGGAGAAGAGGGAAGGATTTGAAGAGGAATAAACTTTGGTCCATTCTAAAGGTACTACAGCTCTAATAAAGGCTCAAATGATCAGAGATTTACTCTAAATGCTAAAAGATTTGTGACCAAGGACAGGATGCATATTGTTTCAATATTTCAGGTTGTTTGTACTTCATTCATCGTAATAAACAAAATCTTATTTGAATTTCTGTGCTTTGGTTAAATGCCCATCAAAAAATTCCATAAAAAAATAAGGTTTTGATTTTGTAACTTCTAAATATAGACCAAAGACAACTTATTTCCTTGGATAAAGTGAACTTGACTAATCAAAGTCAAGCTTTCTGTTTGGTCACCGGTACGGTCAAGTATTAGCAGAGCTATTCTTAAAGTTTCAATTCAAAAAGTCCCAGTAAATGTCAGGCTGTAGTAGGGTTTTAAATCATTGAACTACATCTACGCTCATTACTTCAGTGTCCTGCCCTGTAACAGTTACAGGTGACAGTTATTTGAAACCAGAAAAAGGACTGACCATTATGATTACAGTAGTAACTGACATAAACAAAATACAGCACAAGTTTGAAAGAGCAAATCATACAATAAAAATATTACCTAGCTCTAATCACTATATGGAAGATGATATAAGAAGATACTCGGTCTAAGTTATGTTTATACATGTTCCTTTCATCAATGAAGACAAATGTAGTGAAAATAAAATAAGTGCACATTATTAAAAAATTTATAATAATGCAAGATGATATGTAAAACATCTATTTTAATCTGGAAACAAAGACAGTTGAATAAGCTAAAATAACAGCAGATTGAGGTGTAAAAAATGTCTCAATGACTAGATTAAATAATGGTTAATTAAACAAGTGTTAAAAATCTCCATTTTCATACTTTTTGTTAAAAAAAAAATTATGTGCAAAGGTTGATCAAGTCAGGCTGAAATGTGAAACCGTTGGAAAAAGCGTCCTGTCTGAAATCGAACAACTGAAGCACAAGCAGATACAACTGAACCATATGTTAACCCATCTGTCATTATTGCCGGGTCCTAGAAAACATCTGAATTGTGTAACATAACATGTTTCTTAACCATGAATACACATACAAAAAATAGAGATAAAAAGAAATGGGAAACAATCACTTACTTAGTGAGACATTAAGCAACATTTTTACAATACTGGTACTATTTACAGACTAACCATATCCATTTTGTTTGCCCCTCAGTTTATGGACCGACTTACATAGCAAGTTGTCCCTAAACCTTTTGACCGACCCTCATCTGCCTTTATTATAAAGTAAATGAAAATATACGACAAAAAAAAAAGAGAAGAAAAAACCCTTCCAAACTTCATTAGGCGCTATCACATAGGTTGATAATAGAAAACAAACACCTTTTATTTCAAAAGTAAGAGCAGTAACATTATAGTGGTACATGAACATGCATAAAGATTTATTTGTAAAACGTTGGCTTAAGGTTTTAAGTTGTTGTTTTTGTATTTAAGGAATGTGGACATAATTAGAAGGGCAATAAGGGCCAGTTTCCATTTTATTTTGCCCACCCACAATCCAATTGAGACTAATGATCCAGGGTAAGTGTACATGATGCATAGCTACATGAGCTGACAAAACAATACAGTGAATGTATATATATAAGTCCCACAGGTGAACATAAGGTTTATTCAGTAACATTAGAGCTCTTTCGATAATATACATAAATTAAGCAGCAAAAAGAATTCATGAATACTTTTCAAGATCAAAACAATAAATATTATTGAAAACCAGTCTCTACATGTGACTTTTTTTTTTTAAATTTGAGTTTTTACCCGCACCAGGTGAGAAGTTCTGGCGTCAAAGGACCCTGCATTAGAATCCCTTAAACTGATCACCTTGTAAGCATATAACTACAAGCTGTCTCTGTAGTTGATATATTTACGCATGTTAAATTAGAAAAGGACACATTTTCAATTGGACACACCTTGAAACTTGCCCAGAGGCTACTAGCATCAAAATAAAGTATTTACATGTACAGAACACATCTACATACAACACAACCTTTGAAATCGGGTGCAGAGTAACATATAGATAAATTGAACAAAAAAAAACAACATAACTATCAAACATCAATGAATAACTATGTACAATTATGTACATTACACACAGATGAAAGTATGTGAATTAATTCCGCAAGTAGGGTTTATACAATAAAATAAACAGAAACAATTATTTCTACTGTCTTACTATGCACCAAATGTCTGTACAGTCTTGTTAATGCCGATAGATTCAAAACTGACAATAACCTTAAAGCTTTCAAATCGCACAAAATGAGTTAAATAAGGAGCAAAAAACAACAACAAAGAAACATGGAATGAACATATTTTGACCAAACAACAAAATGTAAGGCAGGGTGATATTATTGATGTGTTTCTTACACACACAAAAAAGAATAACTTATGATGTACCAAAAAAAAAAATAAAAAAATAAAAAGCTGAGAAAATGTACTACTATAATACAATTTACTAAGTTTTTTGGTGAAAAAACACAAAAAATAACTATACCAAAAGGAAAGGGGAAAATGCTGTTTTTAAAAGCTTTAAGTCAAGATGCCTACATCATATGAATAGATATGTCCAGCCCTTCATGGGGCTTAAACTAGCTAGCTTCACTACAGTAGTTTATGCTCGACAGATTGAGCTAAACAGACTGCTGACATGTTATCTTTTAACACTTTTGACTTATGAGTATAAGGAATATTAATTCTATAACTTAGAAATTATTTTACATCAATGAAGTAAATTTGTGGACACATGCAAAATAACGTAGAAAGATTAATAAATAGGGAAAAAAGTTCGATAAAAAGTTATATCTATTAAAGCCTAGATGGCCTATAAGTGGATGTTATAAAATGTATGATAAGGTTTTGCACAGTTATCTGAAAAACACTGAATGCAGGTGAAGTTTTGTAACTTAATAATCAAAGGACAACAATTATATCAACACAATTTATACATGTTTCTATTAAATAATTAACTAAATAACCTATAATTTTATTGTACATGAAAAAAAAAAAAAAAAAATTGAAAATGACAGACATACTGATGCAATACTGTACTAAAGACATTTAATTATTGACTGCATTTACCATGTTACAACACTTGTATATTGATGATGTAACCATATACAACATATAAGGACTTTCAAAAGATAATACAGCATGCTGATGACTGCCAACATATAGACATTATTGATGCAAATATCCCAGTACAGCTTCCAAACCCTTATCCACTTTACTGTATATATATATGACATGCCATCCCTATATAGCCTTTCATAACTACCCTGCTATTTTTAAAAAATCAGCATTCTAGGCAATCTTGATCCCAGTTTCACTTTTACATATTCTATTGTCTCTTAAATAATCAAGCTATAGCTAATGGTGAGGTTTAGATTCAAGATACATTGCACCAACAAAATATCAGTCATGCTCCTGACATCCAGCTAATATTGTTGGAGAACAAATGTCCAAGTAGAATCACCAGTATACTGAAGGTCAGAGGGAAGACCTCCACACAGGATATATCAGTCATGCTCCTGACATCCAGCTAATATTGTTGGAGAACAAATGTCCAAGTAGAATCACCAGCATACTGAAGGTCGGAGGGAAGACCTCCACACAGGATATATCGGTCATGCTCGTGACATCCAGCTAATATTGGTGGAGAACAAATGTCCGATCAGAATCACCAGCATACTGACGGTCAGAAGGAAGACCTCCACAAAGGAAATTTCTCTTACCAACTGTGACTTGAACTCATGCAGTGAGGAACTACACTTTAACATTGCGCTTGCACTGAACAGACAATGACCTTGTTTATAACTGTCTCCCTCATCATATTTTTATTTTTTATTTTTAAATTGTTTGACAATTTTGCATCAAGATATATGTCTCAGTTTTAAAACCATCCTGGGCAAATGAATTGTCGACATGCCAAGAGACTACACAAGAACCAACATTATCCACTACTATAGATCACAAACTACATGGCACCATGAAGAGAGAGGCTGTACTTCAGATTGACTGCATTATATCCCGTAGTTCTCAACATACCCCTAACCTACTATTTGTTGCAATTCATTTAAATTTTCATATTTTGGCTTAGGAATACCAGTACACCAATAGTTCAATGTTACAGATTATTACACACTGCTCTTTAGATGCATAAGTTTAAAATCTCACATCTATAACAACATTGCTTTCTTGTTTATTTGAAGACATTTTCATCAGTTAATTATTTTAACTGCAGTCATGCTCTAAATTTGGAGGACTATACAAGTCACCAATAAAACAAATTGTTGCTGTACAGAAACTACAAATTTGGTGGTCCAGTCTCTTATTATTCCACCAAGATTCCATCCAAAAATTCATGATGCATCTCTAGTAGTCCAGTTAGCATTTCTCCAGAATCTAATGCCCAGTTGATGTATCTATAGCTGCTATTTGAACAAGAATGATTTAGATGTCTATGATATATACTGTCTATCCACGCTCCAGTTCATCCAGTGTGAGAACCTTCTGGCCTGGTATCGGAGGCATAGTCGGCATCTGGGTCTTCAACATGTCAGTATTGAACCACTTGTTCAGGTTCGTAGAGTCCGCCTTCGTGAAGTTGTTGTTGCCGTTGGTTACCATTGAGATGGGGATGTGGTGGCCAGTTGTAGAGATAGGGCCATCTGGGGATTGAGAGGGACAGGTGGGGTGTAAGATATTGGAGATTTTTGTATGTTTTCTTCCAATAATACAATCCAAATTTTTAGCTCTAATATACCCAGTGCAGAAAACATTTAAGACTTTTTATTCTAAAATACCATTTAAAATCTGTCTCGAAGACAATCAAAATAATTTCATGTCATAAAAGGTCAATAACTCTGATTCATTAAGAATAATCTTACTTTTCATGTTGGCCATCTGTGGGGTGATGCCTCTAGGATTGTACTGAGCACTGTGTGGGGTGTTGAAGTTAGGGGTGTGGCCAGTGGAGAGGCGTTGCATGACACCAGTGGAGATGGGCGGTCTGACGCCACGCGCCTCAAACATGCGCTGAGCCTGCAGGCTGGCCAATGGAGAAATGCTCATTGCTAAAAATGAATATAAAGATATAGATAAAAAGGCATTGATGCATTATATTATAACACAGTCAGTTATAAACTTTTAAAATCATACCTGTCATTTTAACATTTAAATGACTAAAAATTAAAAAAAAAAAAAAAAAATGTTTAAGAACATTCTATATTTTGACAACAACTCTCACACCACAAAATGTCTATGTTAACGTGATCACCAGGTTTATGTTTGCACAATTTACCCTGAAGTTGGGATAATACCCCACTGCAGTAGCAATGTACATTTTGGTTGATTCATTAATTACACAACCTATTTAACAACCTCAACTCTAACTCATAGTGCATATATAAAAACAACAGCAAACAACATACATGTAATTGTAGTTCCTAACTTGGTAACTTTATTATTTTTAATAACTTACAACAAAAACGTACAGGCCTTTTTTGTCAAAATATAAATACTTGTCTGTAATAAACTACGAATGCAGCAAATGTTATCTGAATCAATACACTGTCTGAATTAAAAAATCATAAGGTTGATGAAAACTTAAGAAAAAAATAACAATAAAATTGTAAAAATTACAAAAAAATCATTCAATTAGTCATGAACTGCCATTTGCATCTAACACGACGATAATATGGGTGTTGAAACTGGTAACCCGAGACCACATGACCACGAACTTTGTTTGTCTGTTGGGTTTATTGTCCAACCAACAGTATTTCAGTTGTGTGGAGATGGTGTCCACTTGAAGAAGATATGCTGCCTTCCCTGTGTATAGCATGCTCAGCGTTAGCAAGGGAGCTATACCACTACCATTTTTACCGACTTTGGTAGAACAGGGCCCAGGATCGAACCCAGGGCCTCCTGTACCTTGAGCGAAAGCTTTACCGATTGTGCTACCAGGTCCGAAGTACTTACTATTGAGATTATGTTACATCATTATCTAGGTTATCTGCTCTGACATTGATGTCTATTTTTACCAGAAATCCCCATCTTTTTTATTTATAAATTTGGAAAGAATGGACATTTAGAGCAAATTATTTCACAATTTTGCACTGTTTTACAATTGATTTAATGATCAACATTGTCTTTTCCTAGAATAAAGTGTAGGGTTTTGTAAAATATTATGCCACATTTCCTGTCAAAAAGGCTTAAATATTCTTACATGCGTTTAATATAGGAAAACTGTTGGATACCAACTTTAATATACCGATATCTTACAGTTTAGGAAGTTTAGAGTCGAGTTAGAATACTAAGTCAGCAAGTGAAAAAGAAAGTGTTCTTACGTCTCGACCCTGATCCCTGTAACATCTGCTGTACAAGGAGTGGGTTGTTTACAGGCGTGGGGGCCTGGGGACCTATTATAGGTGTACCCTGCACAGGAATTCGACCTGCAGAATGAGAGAGTCAGAGTAGTCAATCAATATTAGTCAATAGAGAGTAGTGGCACCCATGGCCTGGTGGTAGAGTTGCCCATTTGTAACTTCTGCTACTGCTTTGTCTCTCACCGCAAAGGTTAAGAGTCCAGTTCATCGCAATGGACTTAATGTGGGAAGGACTTCCACCTGACTTGTGGTGCGACCGTGCATCTACCCAGACATTTATCTGGGGTCTTCCTCCACCAAAATTAACTGGAAGTCGCTACAATGATCATAATTGGTCACTGCCATGTATTTCAAAAACAAAAACATAGCAATAAAGGTGTAAGGAAATGAGTAAGGAAATGAACTGAAACATATTTGACTATAAAGAGTCCTTCCCAGTCCTGTACATCTGTAATCTTTATTCTGTTCAGAAAATATTTACATGATTATAATGAACTAATATGAAACACAACTTATTACTGCAAACTATGTCAGTGTATGTTCATTGCATGGGACTTTAGGGTAAACAATGACAATTTGGTTTATTAGCTGTTGTTTAGCTTAAGAAAAAAACAGAACACAGATTCAAAGAATGAAAGAGAAGAACTTATGAAAACAAAGTTTTATTTCTGTTTTATCTGGGTTTACATCTGCTCTGTCCATCACATATGACTCATATCAACAGTTTCCTTCCCCAGCAGGTATACATGATAAAGATCAAATGACTGAATCCACCAATTGTGCCTCAGGCAATCTGATAAAACATGAAGTTACATCAGTGACCATGTCAGTAAACACATAGACAAATTAGTCCTCATATCAATAACTACAAATGGCAAACAATTTCTTTGACATTAGGAGTCCAAATGGAAGGCTTTAAAGCAGATTATTAATGGGTCAATGGGTGATAATTTTAACTTGGTTTCTCATATTTTACCGGAACAGGTAAATATATCATATTGCATTTGATATATGATCTAATTTAATTTTTGTCAAATAGGTGTTTTGGGTGTTTTGTTTACATCGCACTGACACAATTATGGTCATACTGGCGACGTCCAGCTACATCTTGGTGGAGGAAGACCCCAGACGTATGTCTGGGTAGAACCAATAGCGCACCGCAGGTTAGCTGGAAAACCTCCCCACATGTTCTTGCCCCGACTGGGTCAAATAGATGTAGATGTATTGCAAGTGTTTGTAGATAGAAGTTTTGCTTCTGATATAAGTAAGAATAGTCTTCCACTGACCTTTTACAATGAGACATGATGTGTGAGATAAATGTCAAACTAAAACGATTAGGGTACTTAGCTGAGCAATGATGTAAGGCTGTCTATACTTTAACAAGTAATAACAAACCTGAGAGAAAACAAACTTTGAAGGTTTAATGTGGTATAGAATACTCATATATTTAGGACACAAAATTGACAGGCTTTAACCAGGGTTAATAGTACATCCACCTGTCATTTACTCATCAATTAACAGCTTAAGGCAATTTGAAAACCATAACAAATCAAAGTAATTGAACATTGTACAGATGTCATGTACAAATTGCTGGGCGCATTAAAATGACAATCAAATATTGAACACTTGGTACAAGCATAAGCGAAGCTTTCTGAGAATGAAGGTAAGATAATATTGAAATATAGAAAATAGTATTGTTTTAATTACACCAATGCAAAAAATACACATGAAATAAACTATATATATATATTTTTGAAAGGCTGTAACAGATTATCTAAAAGGAATAAACATTGTTCACTGGAGGATGACATAGTTAATTATGAAAGCTACATTTAACACTGGGTCAAACTATTCTAACATTGTGCCAACCTTACACTGATGACCATAGTGTAAACAAGAGATCTACACAAGGGCCTGTTTAAAGATGATTGAATACCCAGGCTAAGCAATCAACCCGGGGGCCCTCTGTTACTGGAACTGACGGTCAACCTTGTGTGTCATAATACAAAGATGCTGCCTAGGTGGAGGAAAAAAACAACAGTTGAACTGGGTTATGCTCCCCAAAGAAATTTTTCAATATGAATATTAGCCAGTAATAACCTTAATTAAAAAAGACAGTGTGTTTATCATGGTTCTTTTGGGCAGAATACAAAATGCAATGGTAGATTACTAGTTACCTGTCAGGGGTACACCGAAGGGTTGGTTTGGCGTAGTTGGGGTACGTGGGGGCATGGGGCCAGAGGCACTGAGCTGTCGATGCTGATGTTGATGCTGTAACAACTTGGCAATGTCCACAGAGGAGAGAGGCGCTGATGACACATTACCCACCAGGGGTCGCTGCATCTCCATCACAGTGGACACCGCAACACCAGACTGGGATGATACTACAATACCTGGAAAAAGGAATACAAAAACAAGAGGGCCATGATGGCCCTTAATCGCTCACCTGATGACACAGGCTTTACGTAGGCTCAAATCTGGCAGTAAGTAATTAAGAGTTATATACTTTAGAAATCTTTGGTGAAGATTGGACCATTAGTGTGGCCACTGGGTTGATAACATTTTCTAGAATTTTACCAAGTAACCTACTGAATCAACATGACTCACTTCAAAACATATGTAAGATTTCATACTGGCAAACATGATGGTCAAGTTTGGTGAAGATTGGGCCATCAATGTAGCCTCTTAAGTGTTTTCACAAGCTTTTTCTAAAATTTGACCTAGTGACCTACTTTATGACCCCACGAGACCCAATAACAAACTCATCCAAGATTTCATGCAGACAAACATTCTGACCAAGTTTGATGAAGATTGGCCTATAAATAGGGCCTCTAGTGTGTTTACAAGCTTTTTCTAAGATTTGACCTTGTGACCTACTTTTTGACCCCACGTGACCCAGTTACGAACTCATCCAAGATTTCATGCAGACAAACATTCTGACCAAGTTTGGTGAAGATTGGGCTATAAATGTGGCCTCTAGTGTGTTCACAAGCTTTGTCTAAGATTTGACCTAATGACCTACTTTTTGACGCCACGTGATCCAGTTACGAACTCATCCAAGATTTCATGCAGACAAACATTCTGACCAAGTTTGGTTAAGATTGGGCTATAAATGTTGCCTCTAGTGTGTTCACAAGCTTTTTCTATGTTTTCACCTAGTGACCTACTTTTTGACCCCACGTGACCCAGTTACGAACTCATCCAAGATTTCATGTAGACAAACATTCTGACCAAGTTTGGTGAAGATTGGGCTATAAATGTGGCCTCTAGTGTGTTCACAAGCTTTTTCTAAGATTTGACCTAGTGACCTATATTTTGACCCCACGTGACCCAGTTACGAACTCATCCAAGATTTCATGTAGACAAACATTCTGACCAAGTTTGGTGAAGATTGGGCTATAAATGTGGCCTCTAGTGTGTTCACAAGCTTTTTCTAAGATTTGACCTTGTGACCTACTTTTTGACCCCACGTGACCCAGTTACGAACTCATACAAGATTTCATGCAGACAAACATTCTGACCAAGTTTGGTGAAGATTGGGCTATAAATGTGGCCTCTAGTGTGTTCACAAGCTTTTTCTAAGATTTGACCTAGTGACCTACTTTTTGACCCCACGTGACCCAGTTACGAACTCATCCAAGATTTCATGTAGACAAACATTCTGACCATGTTTGGTGAAGATTGGGCTATAAATGTGGCCTCTAGTGTGTTCACAAGCTTTTTCTAAGATTTGACCTAGTGACCTACTTTTTGACCCCACGTGACCCAGTTACGAACTCATCCAAGATTTCATGTAGACAAACATTCTGACCATGTTTGGTGAAGATTGGGCTATAAATGTGGCCTCTAGTGTGTTCACAAGCTTTTTCTAAGATTTGACCTAGTGACCTACTTTTTGACCCCACGTGACCCAGTTACGAACTCATCCAAGATTTCATGTAGACAAACATTCTGACCAAGTTTGGTGAAGATTGGGCTATAAATGTGGTCTCTAGTGTGTTCACAAGTTTTTCCTAAAATTTGACCTAGTGACCTACTTTTTGACCCCACGTGACCCAATAATGAACTCATCCAAGATTTCATGTAGACAAACATTCTGACCAAGGTTGGTGAAGATTGGGCTATAAATGTGGCCTCTAGTGTGCTCACAAGCTTTTTCTAAGATTTGACCTAGTGACCTACTTTTTGACCCCACGTGACCCAGTTACGAACTCATCCAAGATTTCATGTAGACAAACATTCTGACCAAGTTTGGTGAAGATTGGGCTATAAATGTGGCCTCTAGTGTGTTCACAAGCTTTTTCTAAGATTTGACCTTGTGACCTACTTTTTGACCCCACGTGACCCAGTTACGAACTCATCCAAGATTTCATGTAGACAAACATTCTGACCAAGTTTGGTGAAGATTGGGCTATAAATGTGGCCTCTAGTGTGTTCACAACCTTTTTCTAAGATTTGACCTAGTGACCTACTTTTTGACCCCACGTGACCCAGTTACGAACTCATCCAAGATTTCATGTAGACAAACATTCTGACCAAGTTTGGTGAAGATTGGGCTATAAATGTGGTCTCTAGTGTGTTCACAAGTTTTTCCTAAAATTTGACCTAGTGACCTACTTTTTGACCCCACGTGACCCAATAATGAACTCATCCAAGATTTCATGTAGACAAACATTCTGACCAAGTTTGGTGAAGATTGGATAAAAATTGTGGCCTCTAGTGTGTTCACAAGGTAAATGTTGACGACGGACAACGGACGACGGACGAAGCGGTATCACAAAAGCTCCCCTTGAGCACATTGTGCTCAGGTGAGCTAAAAACCCATACAAATAGCAAGTGATAGTAATTTTACTGACATCTAGTTTTTAACAAAGACCCCAGAAATAAATATTTACAGAACTAAACCAATAAACCTGCAGATTGTACTAGTTATTCTCAGCTGATGTTTATTCCAAATAAGCAGGTGAACTGCTGCTGTATGATAAAATCCTCTCTGATAATGTTGATGCTTTACCTTTGACAATGGGCCTGCCAGATGGTGTTGTCGACACAGCCTGGAGAGTGATGCCATGTTGGCCCGGGGCTTGCTGAGCCAGGAGTGCACGGAACTGCTGTGTCTTGGCCGCTGCCTCGTACTGCACGGGGAGATAAATAAATATGTCAGATAGTGAGCATGGCATTAACTGAGGTTAGCTCATACATGCAAAATAGATTTGCTAGGTTTAGAGTTACTGATATGGCAGTCCAATAGATAACAGTTGAGCTAGAAAGATATTTGACTTTATTATGCTTATTCTTTTAATGCTTCTTCATTCTATGAAGACTCTTATCAATCTAAACATAGCATGTAATAATGAAAGGCCAGATGTTTATTACTGTATATATTGCTTCAATATATTTCCTGTCCATTTCAAGAGTTGTTGTTACAAAAGCTGTTCTAACTCTATCAGATTGAAAGGCCTACCAACTGGGCTGAGGTTCTAACTCTATCAGATTGAAAGGCCTACCAACTGGAGTGGGCTGAGGTTCTAACTCTATCAGATTGAAAGGCCTACCAACTGGGCTGAGGTTCTAACTCTATCAGATTGAAGGGCCTACCAAGTGGGCTGAGGTTCTAACTCTATCAGATTGAAAGGCCTACCAAGTGGGCTGAGAGCGCATGTTTTGACAATGCCCTAAGAATCCAACTTACTTAAACTCTTTTTTGTTATAAGAACAAAATGATAATATCCTTATTAGTTCTTGACATGACAATGTGAGATGTTTAAAAAGAAAAGAATGGAATAATGCACCTGCTGTAACATCCTATGTTATTAAGAATAAAAGTGATTTTTCTGAATATCTTTTTGATTTTTTTAAATCATAAGGAAAATAATACACTCATATACATAAACAACTGATACAAATTGGTTAAAATTGGAATGGAAATAATTAAATTTTAAAACTAATTTTACATAAACATAAGAAGGTGTGTTTACATAAAAAAAACACAATTATACATGCAATATTAAGGTGTTGTTAAGAAAAAATGTGAACAAGCGGCTAAAAATCAGACAACTTCATGGATGATAGGACGACCATTGACCTCTGTGCCTGCTAAACAGAACATAAAGCTCAGGCAAATAGCTTATTGTTTTTTTAAATACATCGCATAGACCATTTATGATTAATATAGCGACATCCAACTATTTGATAGTCGAAGACCACAAATGTCTGGGTAGAACCACTGACACAATGCAAGTCAGCTGGAAGACCTTCCCACATTAAGGCCTTTGCCCCAAACGAGACTCGCAGTGAGATGCTAAGCAGTTAGAGGAGTTACTAATCTGTGACTCTACCACTAGACCACAGGTGCACTCAAGGCAAATAGTGTAGATCCAGTAGCTCAGGCAGGGAGCTGTCTGATCAGCATCTGCATTACTTGCTGCTGAGTCTATGTCAGGCCACCTTGTAATGTAGATACAACACAATCAACAATCAGTATGGGTTATTTACAAAATTTAGTTTTAATTATGTGCCACTGCCACCATTGTTGTCTTTAACAGAATACAAAACATCACATAAAATTGAGATCCTTGGAATTTTGGATAGTTTGTTAATTTTTGTAGGATCTATTTACCAGGCCTAAGGTTTCATATTTGTTACAAAAACAGTGGCAGTGTAGATTAGGTCAAGGGTTAATCCATATTCTATACATATTAAATAGAGGCACCACAGTCTGTAGGGTTGTATCCACTCAAGTCCCATTAAATCTCATGGTAGCAAAATACAACTTGTTATCAAAAGTGACACTGTGCTTTCTTCATAAACTGTATTATTGTTGTGGATATTTTTTATATGGAGTGGCAATCAAAATACAGACATATTTGCTGAGTCCAGTTAATAATAGTGGAGGAAGTGAAGGACATTGCAACATGTCGGCTCTCACCCTGATCTTAGCTATGCTATGAGGAGCCAAAGAGTCTGTGACAATAAGTGTTCAACCAAGGGTCAGCCGGTAACTAAACACTATGCTCTCTATTTATGAATGTCTCTCAATTAAAGTTTCAAAAGGAACATCAAAGAATGCAGTTTTGTATTCACCAAAGCCAGTGTTCTTTAAACATGGAGACCCCTTACATGTATGTGATGGAAGTAGAACAGGAAATAGATTAATTAGAATAGAAAACTTACATGAAGAAGTAATCAACAATCAATACAAGAAAGACAAGACTGTCAGACAGTATTTCCCCTGCCAATTGATGCTTGTTTGAAAAGAGGGTAAAGTTAGAATTCACATATACACAAAATAAAATCGGTAATTTTTTTAAATTAGTGACTGTGGTTTTCATCTTAATGAAAGAAAGAAAAACTGTGCAATCAGAAAAAGTGCTATAATTACCAAGAAATAGACCAGAAACAAAATACTATTCAGGGGCCATAACTCTGTCTTAATGGCCAGACCAAAACATGTCAACGATATGCAAATATCGTTTGGTACTTATGGTTCCCATAAAGAAATACAGTAGGCTGCCGAGAAATAGCACAGAAATGAATGTTACTCTGTATACATACTGCACTACTAGTCAAGGGCCATAACTCTGTTTTGAAGAATCCAAATGGATCATGCTGAGGGTATGTGCATCTACTTTTGGTATTGAAAGTTCCCAAAAAGGTTCATTGATATCCAGTCAGTAGTTGCAAGGAAATAGTGTGGAAATGAAATTCGGACAGACGGACAATGCTAAAACAATATCCCCCTCCAGATTCCATCACCAGGAGATAAAAATGGGTGCAATATTGACTACGCTAGCAAGCCAATGCCACAACATACACAGATGTACTATGATCTCAAAGTCAAGAATAAAAGTACCCTTGATCATTTTAATCTGTTTGGCAGACACTAATTCTCTTAATACATGCATGTCAGTACCATGTTCTAGTTCTAGTTTGATTGAAAACTGGTGAAAAATAGAAAATTATGACTTAAGACACTAACACATGCAATAAGTTAGTATGGTCGAAATGAGATCAATGCATTGTGTGAGTAAATGAAGGCTTCAAGTGATTGAATGACAGAGAAAAACACTATGACCTGTGACAGATGAAATAAAGCAAATATTGTTTTAAAGGAAAGTATGTAAGCCTTTATGTACATGCCTTTAGGTAAGTGTGACAAGAATGAATCTTACATGTTTGATGAGAAAATGGAAAATGAACAACTGGATAAAGACAAGAGAAAGAGATGATTACTCAGGATATATAAGTAAATCATGCATGTCAAGACTTAATCAGGTAAGTCATGAATAGTGAAAACCAGTAAGAGGATGAAAACAGTGACCCCATAATGATGCAGCATATGATATAAGAGATATAATTTCATGAGAGAAGAAAAATGATGCCAGAATGGCTATGTGATATGAAAAGTGTAAGTTTAAGAGAGTATTTAAAAGTATGACCTTAGAATGACAACTGAAAAGAGCTGTCTGTAGGCAGCACACCACACTTTTCTCTATAGGGTTTGATAATATTATAAAAAATTTAAGATGAAAAAAGGGGCATAACACTTCCAATATTTGCAAGGATTATGTGTTCTTTTAAACAAGAGGGCCATTATGGCCCTTAATTGCTTACCTGATGACACAGGCTTTTAATAGGCTCAAATCTGGCATCAAGTAATTAAGAGTTATTTACTTTAGAAATCTTTGGTGAAGACTGGACCATAAGTGTGACCACTATATTGATACAATTTTCTAGAATTTTACCAAGAAACCTCCTAAATCCACATGACCCACTTCAAAACTTATGTAAGATTTCATACTGGCAAACATTCTGGCCAAGATTGGGCCATAAATGGTGCCTCAAGTGTGTTCACAATCTTTTTCTAAGATTTGACCTAGTGACCTACTTTTAGACCTCATGTGACCCAGTTATGAACTCATACAAGATTTTATGCAGACAAACATTCTGACCAAATTTGGTGAAGATTGGACTATAAATGTGGTCTCTTATGTGTTCACAAATTTTTTCCTAAAATTTGACCTAGTGACCTACTTTTGACCCAGGTGACCCAATAATGAACTCATCCAAGATTACATGCAGACAAACATTCTGACCAAGTTTGGTGAAGATTGATAACAACTGTGGTCTGTAGTACGTTCACAACTTAAATGTTGACGACGAGCGAAGCAGTATCACAAAAGCTCCCTTTGAGCACATTGAGCTCAGATGAGCTAAAAATAGTTTGCACTTTTTAGAGTTAACAGATATTTCGAGTTTAAAGTGAACATGTTTGACAGTTTTAAGAAATGGGCCTAAAACAAAAGCTTTAAGGAACACAGTCCAATAAGGGGCATAACTTTGCCAATTGTTTTTATGTTTACTGCCAGTTTGAAATGGGATTCCGATTTGATAACGGACAAGCATTTAAAGTTTGACGGATCCTAAAAATGGACCACAAATAAGAGGGTTGAAATAACTACTCCATTTTTTTCTTCTTCAAAAAGGGCAGATACAAAAATTGAAAGTAAATGAGACAAGAAACAAACTATGAGTTCAAGGTGACTTCAGATAAATGTATCATTCAAGTCCAAAGGGTAAAATAATAACTTTTAAATGCAGTTTCCACACTGAAAACTTTTGCATAGTCTCATCATTCCATCTGGTGTGACAGACTACCCTCAAATGACTTCATGAGATATGAATCATGTATGTCAATAACAGAAAAGAATGACTATAGATGGCTACACATGAAACATTTATGTTAGTGCAAGAACAGATAACATTCATCCCAGAATGACTACATATGATATGAGTGCTTCATACAAGTCTATGAGAAGTGAAAACTATGACCCCAGACTACATATGTTAAGAGTTGACCAAGAATGTAAGTCTATGATGCTACAACAACAATAACCTCTGGCTATACACCATAATACACCATAGCCATAAAGCGAAAACTAAGAATCTGGGTTAAGGGGCTGGAGAGAGAGCAGAACACACGTCCACATGGTACAAGACAGGTTACACACTCAAGCCACGCCCTGGTTCTAGTCGGGACATGCTCAGCGTACCTGCTCCTGTGTTACCAGGCTGGTGGGCACGTGGTGGGACACGTGGGACGTGGGGGCCAGAGAGCCGGGGCTCAGACACGATGGTGGCGGTATGTGAGTGGACACGTGGGTCAGTGTCGGCGGAGGGGGGAGGTGCGACAACGGATTAGTATTGAATGAAGGAAGGCCCGGTGGCAGCACGGCTGTGCCTCCGGGAAGCAGAAGGCTTGGACCCAGCACCTGTGAAGGAAGTGGCGGCGGCGGGATTGCCTGGATCATGGAAGGCGGAGGAATGCTAGTCGGTGGTAGGGAGCCTGGAGTGTTGCCCGTGTGACTGCCTGACATGTTGGGGGTTAAATCCATCTTAGTGGCAGAAGATGGGGTGGTTGACATAGAATGAGGCTGGGAAATGGGTGTAGCCGGCATGTCTTGGCATGTTGACTTGTCTGACGAGTCCTGCTTTGTTACCTGCTTGTCTGAAAATACACAAAAGTCAGATGTCAGTTTTATATCATATAAAATGGTTTATATATAAATATTTATATATCAAGTAATATATTAAATCTGAATTTGTCATGGTCAGGGTAAGATACCCATGCTAGGTTGAATGTCCACCAACAATCCTATAAATGTTTTAAGTATTATTTAACAAGAGCTATCTATCGACAGTACGCTCTACTTTTCTTAAAGCAGGATAGTAGGTTAGCTGTCATAGGCAACATACTATCCAAAACTCGATAATTTGACTGTTGTATAAAAACACAAGCCTGCTAAATAAACACTAATTTCAAAAAGTGGGTAAGGTAACCCCATTGAAAATCTGATTTTATTGTCAAGAAATGCAGAAAACTGCAAACTACAGTTTGGTGAAGTGTTTTGGCACTTGTCCTTGTGATTCCTTATTCCCTCATTTTGTTTTAGTTTAAAAGTCAAGACACAATAATTGTTTATCTATAGTACCTTGCTGGATGACTGCAGCATTCACTCTTATGTTAGCAGTTACTAATGTTAGTCTTTGCAATTCTATATGAAATTATATCTTTCAAACATTTGTTCTTCATTTTTACAAAAAACAACTTATATGAGCAACTGTTTATGCTATTGTTATACTTTAAGATGGCAGAGAACCAAGATAATACACCATCTGTGGATTAAAATTAATGATTCATGAACACATGAATTATCAACTGGCCACTATGCTATTTTTGTGTAAACATATTTTTTTTTATTTAACACAATAAATTGAGTCAAAAGTTGAATAGGAATCTGCTTTTGACAGAAAACAAATTCTCCACTTTTTAAGTAATTTGGAGTAATTTCTTTGATGGTTTAAAAAAAAGGACTTTTAAAAAAAAGGGTTAACCAATGAAGATGCTAGAAATTTACCAAAATAAAAAAGGAACATCTTGTCATCTATTCATTATTTGTAACTTTGTGTTAGCTGAAAAACCTTCCCACATAAAAAGTGTACCAGAACTCAAACCCATATGTAAGAAGCTAAGGCATTACAAGTCAGCAACTCTAACCGCTCTGCCACGGGCGCCTCATTGTTTTTGGCATAGAGCAATCAGGAGTATAAAGTTTAAGTTTGAATGTTTTACCTTGACACTCAGCATCCATGCTGTCTCTTCTTTGCTTCTCCTTTTCACTTGCCTTCTCTGAGTGAAGTTTGCGAATTACAGATGTTGGAGTGAATGCTACGTTAACTGGGGTCTGAAACAGAAAAGTTTTCAATGATTTCACTTGATTTAACTTCATGTTTTATCAAAGTTTATCTTGAACTGTCCATCAATGACCAGCTAGATTGACTTAAAAAAATGCCTCCTCACCTGGAAATAGTTCAATTGATACAGAATGTTTAACTTAGCCCCAGACAAGGTCAAGTTATGGCATCATCCAGTTTATTTGTTATAATGTTATCTATTTTTAGCAGCAATCCCCACTGTCATATAGGTTTGGAAAGACTATACATTGAAGAGAAAATTGTTGCATATTTGTACTTACAACTGAGGTTGCTTTTAAAATCGCATTCACTTAAGACTTAAGTATGAGGTTTATGAAGATATAAAGCCCTAATACACCTTAACAGGGGTGTAACATTTTCAAATGTATTTTATAAAGGCATATCACCTTTAAGAAGTGTTTGGAATGTTACCTTTGATGCAATGGGTGTAGAGGTTATGAAGGATGTGGGAGGAAGGGGCTGGGGAGTTGCAACACTGCTGGTCCCAATGGCTGCTAGAAGGTCGCCTGGCTTCGACACACCAGGATTGGGTGACTTGCCCCTGAAATATAGGCACAATCAGTACACGTTGGATGGTGGTTTAAAAATAATCACAATAACAAGCACCTATAAAAACTGCTTGGCTTAGAGAATGAGGGTTAGGAGACTTAACCATGAAATAGATGTAGAATCATTGTTTCAAAATACAGGTAACCATAGAGAGAACTTGCAATGTCTTATCATTTGTCCAGATGTTTTAAAAATTAACTTACGTCAAAACATGTGTCTTAGTAGAACCACCAACTCACTGCAGATCAGTTGGAAGATATTCCCACATTAAATCTTTTGCTCCTAACGAGATTCGAACCCTAGCGGCAGGAGGCTAAGCAGTCAGAGGCGTATACAAGTCTCCTACTCTACAATTACGTCACAAGTGTCACCTTACTTAGATTCAAATGTAACTGTAACTTTTGCATCCAAAACACTACCATTCATTGTCAAACCATTATTTGTTTTGTAGACTTACCTCTCCTGCTGTTTCTTTAAGAAGCGCTCCTTTTGATCCTCTAGCTGTTTCTTGATGAGAGCCTTCTGTAGGATGGCCTGGGTGTGAGCCACCAGCTCCTGTGGACTGGGCACCCGTGGGACAGATGGTGGCCGGATAGTGTTACTAGACTGAAATATGGTTGACATAAGTTAGTTTCGACAGGGGCTGAAGTAGATAGTATAGAGTGCATTCATGATTAAGGTTTGGTTTGGTTTTTGTTACATTGCACTGACAAAATTGTGGTTATATTGGTTACATTCTGCTATTTATTGGTGGGGAATACCCCTCGACATTCCAGACACATGTCTAGGTAGAAACATAAGCACACTGCAGGTCAGCTTAAAGTCCTCCCTATAGAAAAGTTCCAGCCTTAACATGATATCATCTTGTGGTTGAATGACTCACATTTCGATTAAAGATCAAATTCAACATTGTTCTTTTGTATAGTTGTAATAATGAACTTTACAAATATCAAGAGAAAAATAAATGTTGGAAGACCTAAGCAACTTACCTGATGGTGTTGGTAGGAAGAATTATATTTAATCTGCATATCCAACCATCATGTGGGCTTTGTGTAATCGAATTAGATTTATTTTGCAGATCCAACCATTATTTAAGTATGTTTGGTGACTTTAAGCCATTCTTATTACACAGTATGAAAAATCTTGTACTGCCAAAAACAACAATCCAAAAGATTTGTATAATTATCTGACAGAAATAATGAATTTTTATCCAGAAGAACCATACAAGTTGAGAAAAGCTACAAAATGTTGTTTTTTTTATATTTGATTTGATTATGAAATACATCGCAATGACCAATTATGGCCATTATAGCGATGTCAAGCCATTTGGTGGCTGAAGACCCAAACACTGGAGCACCGCAAGTCAGCTGGAAGACCTTTCCTCATAAAGTCCTTTGCTTTGACTCTACCACTATGCCATCGGTGCCCCTGAGTGTATTTTTAAATAGGATGAGAGAAAAATTAAAAAATACTTGTCCAAGGGACCTTAAAAAAGGAATATTTTGCACCATATAAAAGCTGAGAGGTTCTGCACCAGAAACAGTTGAAACATTTACATTGTTGGGTCCCTGTGTGGTGGGAGACTGTGGCAGGGAGCCTCCAGACTGACTGGGATGGATGGGGGATGGGGCACTCAGATGCATCGGGGGCTGCTGGCTGAACACTGAAACATTACCACAGTAATGTTTGAGTACTTATCATGCTACATATGTTAATTACATAGAATAGATAATAACTTCATCTGCTTTGAACTTCATGCTTAGGTTGCAAGCTATGTTGACAGATCCTCTGCAGCAAATAGAAACAATCTTCACCAGACAGCTCCAGCAAGGGCTGGCTAATCTTGATTTGCACTGTATTTCCAATGCATAAATGAATGACTGATGTTGATAAATGCTAGATGCATAAGCCTAAACGAATGACTAATCTTGATATACGCTATATGCACAAGCCTAAATTAAGGACAGATATTGATATACACTATTTGCCAAAAAACCTAAATGAATGTTAGTTATGTCCCGTATCTGAAGCTGACGCTTTACCGTTTGCGCTACCAGGTCCAGTTAAACCCTTAATGATGGGCTGAACTTGATATACACTATATGCCAAAGCCTAAATGATGGGCTTATCTTGATATATGCTATGTGCCAACGCGTTAATGACGGGCTGGTCTTGATATACACTATATGCCAAAGCCTAAATGATGGGCTGATCTTGATATATGCTATGTGCCAACGCGTTAATGATGGGCTGGTCTTGATATACACTATATGCCAAAGCCTAAATGACGGGCTGGTCTTGATATACACTATATGCCAAAGCCAAAATAAATCAAGTTAAGCAGGTTAAAGAGTTTTTGATGAACAAAGCCATTCTATAATCATTATTATGTACAAATTTTCCAGTCATTTCGACATACCCCCTTAATTTCACATGCATAAACTTGTGAAGGCAAAAAATGATAGAAAACAATTAAAGTCTTATTCTGTTAAACTGATATAACAAACATTTGTACATATAAATACTGAACAAATTACATTTTTCTTAGTTGTACAAGTAAAGGTCCTGTTACACAGTTGCAAAACACATTCATAAATTAGTTCGAGAAACAGCAAACAAATCATTCATTATTTATTTAATGAAGGTAGCAATTCTCTAACCAATGTTCCTAATCCAATACTGAAGATTGCTATTTTAATAAAAAAAAGTTAAATTGAGAAATCTTCAAACTTCTATCATAACTTTAACCAGTCCTCTTATAGACAAGGGCATAAAAAAGTTTTATCATATTATTAACATGTCCAATCTACTCACTAATTGGGGATGGTACTCGTGGTGAGCCTGGGTTCTGCTGGGAGAGGAGAGCCTGTGGAATGATGGGTGACTGGGAGGGACCACGGGGAGAGGAGCCATGTTGGGCCAGGGTAAGTGGTGGGCCAGAGGGCTGATGTGGGGGTGGAGTTGGTGAGGCTGGCTTCGTGATGATCGTCGGGTTGGATTTAAGGAAGTTCAAGATCGGATCACTGTTGGAAGAACGTCTCCCCGAAACACTCTGAAATGGGAAATGTTTATTATTTGTTTTAGTTAATGTCTGAGGTAAAGGTTAGATCATCTAGAAAAAAATGATGTTTTGTTATATTTGTTGTTTGTTAAATTTCATAAATAACTTCATCAAATTAGATTTCTCTGGAGTTTTGGTCAGTTGGTCTTCAACTTAAATAAGCCGTGCCTTAAAACATCAACAAAAATTAACGTCACACACAAAATAAAATCCCTAAAAGTATTGTTGAATACCAATGTTAAATTAAATATTCAGTACAAGAAAAAATCAATACTATTGTTGCTTGATCTCGAAATCATAGACTGATCCTTTAAAGCTAATAAATAACTTACAACAGGTATTTGTTGAGCAGGTGTCTGCTGATTGGTCGATTGAAGGGGTGTGTTCGGAACCTGTGGTTGTGATTGGCTGGCATGTGTGAGAGGAGGGGCCTGCTGGAACCTCATGCTATGCATGGTAGCCTGTCTTATCTGTAGCTGCTGCTCCTTATTGCGCTGTATTGCCTGTCAGAGTGAGGAATACTTTATGAGAATAAAATAAATAGAATAAAAGTTGGCTTCCAATTTTAATAATTTAAGCCAAGGAACATTGTAACTGCCCTTTTTCTGAGATAAGAGCTTGGACCATGAATAATTAGTTTCATTTATTTGTCCACATGGTGGACATAACTTAAAGATGTAGGTACAAAATAAATATTGACTATCAAAACAGTACTACAACTTGACAAAAGCCTTAGTAAATTTATTCCTTATTACAAGAAGACAAAGGCAACAAAGACAGGTGGCTCCTAATGACAAAACTTGTTTTTGCACAGTGAGTATGTATAACTATTGATTTGTTTTATACCTGTAGAAATTGTTGCTGTGCAGCCTGGGACTCTGTGAGCCGGTCCTGTCCTCCCATACCTGGATGGGGTTGTCCTGTGATGTTTGTCATTGGTTGTCCACCACCACCACCCTCCACCGACCGAAACATCATCTCAGCACCAAGCCGCACCTAGCAGGTAACGTAAGTGGATTGTGATCAACTGTCATGACTACATACACACTTATGTGAAGCATGTATTGATTGAATATGTAGTTAGTATTTAATGTTTGTAACAACTATGTTAGATTTTAAGAAAGTTATCAAAATTTTGCTTCCAGCATGTTGAAAAACATAACATTATTAATGATGCCATGTTTGCATATTAATAAGTGACAAAAGCTAATATGTATATCCAGTATTCATTATCAATTTGTGGTGATAGGTGAGATATCAAAATACTTTTTAAAATTATAAAAATAATCAAATATGAAAAGCTGAGCTTCAATATGTCTATTGATGGTGAAAATGCCTGCTTCTGAACACACCTGTTGCTGATGTTTCTGCTGTGATTGCAATTGCTCCAGTAGCTGCAGCTGCTGTTGCTGCTGATGAAGCTGCTGTTGTGTTAGTCCATGCTGTAGGGCTGACTGGGGCAGCATATGGGGGTAGCTGACCAAGGGAGAGGGGGGCCGAGGCTCTATCTTCATCTGGAGGAAAGAAGAAAAAGTTAATTACTTTCAGTTTGCACCAACAATATAAGCAAATGCCCACTACCATAAGCGAAGAACATGCCAGTCTTGCCTAGCTAGAACAACCGGCAAACAATAGCTAGTTAGAAAGGTTAAAAAACTGACAATCAGAAAGAAGATTAAATGGAAACACAACTTGTCAAATGACAGAAAATCTGAGAAGATTTATCATTTGTGTATAATTCCCAAAACATGAAATGTAAAATATGACTGAATACTTGATTAAATTTTACAGCCAGAAAGGAGACATAAGGATATAAACCTTGTCATATACAACTGAAAAAATCATTTTAATTCATAATCAGAGTACTTTGGTGTTGGGGCATACCTTGGGTGATTCCACAGGCCTGGCAGCCCCAGCCTGCATAAGGCTGATCAGTTTTTGGAAAGCTGCCATCTCATTGGGTCCAGGAGAGGGTGATGCCCTCCGTTGCCCAGCAACCATTGGGGGCGTGGCTCTACCCATCCTGGGTCCTGATTGGCTGGTCTGATGAACAGACTGAAGTTCTCCCTCCAACTCAGCAAGTGTCTTTACTTTACCAGGGACATCTGTATGAGATTTGGACTTTACACTTAATAAGGTAACTTAAATCAAGAGACATTAAAAATTGGAAATATTAGGAAGATTAAACACAGTTTTTACTCCTTGATAGCATTTTTTAATTTGTAAATATAATGAGTAAAAATATTTGACCTTCAAGCATACCGGAAGTTGAGATAACATCAACAACATTTACACCTAAAAATCCCAAGACCTCAAAACATGTTACACTTTACCAGTAAATTTTGTTTCAAGTTACTTTCCTTTCATATCCATAACAATGTGATTAGAACTGTAATTAACAGAACCAGAATTGTTTTATGACAACATGGTCAAGCCATATAACTCTTTCCATTGATCAGAAAAAGTAAAATTTTCAATTATAAATCATATTTACAATTATATAAACTCCAGATAACCATTAAAATGATGTAATAAAGCATAACAATATCACCTTTTAACAACAGCAGCAGTTATCAATAAGAGCTGTTACATCACACTTAATTATCTATGTGCTTAATGATACTAATGTTAGACTGATAGTACTTGCATGTTAAACTTAACTTGCATTACTATGCATAAATGTTTTTAACACTGAACCAGGGTAATTGTTCTCACAAAATATTGAACCTGAATTAATCTAATTGGATTATTTCAGTAAGACATTAGAGTGTCATGCCAATATATGCATTGGTTATTGGGATTAATGCTTGGCATTACTTGCCTGCCAATGCTACTGCAACGGAAACAGCTATCCTTATATATGGAAAAGTTTAAGGAACAAATAAAACATTTGACATATCACTTATGAGGCAACCAAGGTAACAAATTAAATGGTGAGCTGATGCCTGGGGTGGTGTTTATAAAGTAAGAGTCAAATAATCATCTACAATTAACTTAAAATAAAAAGAAAAAACCACTATGATAAAGTGAAATTTGTTTAAGAGACAATCATTGCTTAACATACAAAATAAAGAGTTATAAAAAATTAAAAAGAAAGCAAATAAAAAGAAAAAATATGAAAAAGTTAAAATGATCCAAGAGTCAATCATTGTGCTGAACATACTGAGTGGTGAGTTGAAGCCTGGGGTAGTGTTGCCACTGCTAGGGATAGAGTCCCCTCGACCAAAAAAGAGGGCCTTCAGACGCTCCGTCTCTTGGGGAGAGTTCTTCATATTTGTTGCTGATGAGGGGATAGAACATGACATTGAAATAAGTCTATAGTAAAAAGAAAGTTACTTTAACCTTATGTTTTAGAAGCAGTGATTAAACTGCTGATGCAATTACTACTATTGTTTTTTTAAGTTAATCAAATCCAATAAAACAATAAAAAAAATCAAAGATAAAACTTGATGTATAACTTTTGGTTTTACAAAGATAAAAAGACAACACAAAGACATTGACAATCTAGGAAGACGTAGTCTTGAGTAACACTTACGACTCTGTCTGTTCTTCTCTGCATTATTAAGGAGGGCAGTCACAAAGGTCTGATTGCTGAGAGAGCTCAGTTTCTGACTGACGGTGCCAAACTCGATGTGCTGAACTTTGTCGTTCTGAGCATAGTGCGACAGGAAGTTGCCATCAAACAACAGATTGGCTGAGGGTGGAGGAGGGGAGGGAATCACAGGGCTCTTGGAACCATTCACCAGGTCTGGAATGGTTAGTGTGTAGATAAGTATTAAAACATTTAGAAAAGCGCATTTTTTTCTCATTTTAGTTTAGATTAGAACAGAAACTGATAATATGCACAAAGTTACAAATTTCAAGCACTGATAACTGTATGTAATAATACAAATCAAACAACAAAAAATGTTGATTATAAGGAGCATAGATCCAGGATCTTCACTCTTTGCTTATGCTGGAATTCTAGTCTAGTCCTTTATTTAAAAATGTAGCAATCTAATTAGTAATGGCAGCACTGACCATTGAGGAACCCAAAGTCCTCTTCAATGAGCGATGATCGTCGACTATTATCCTTGCTTCCCCCTGACCTCTGGGTGGCTGGCCTGTACAGGTTGTAGAATCTACTTCCACCTAGGTCAGACGTGTCTGCCTCCATTGCCGTTTCGTCCTAGAACAACAAATCAGTTCATTTGTCCTACATCTATGATGGAAGGGTATTTCTATGTAAAAAATACTAAGGTGCTATTCATCATTGTTATCAAACCAGGGTAAACCAGAAAATAAACATAAAATACTTAAAATATAAACATGTAAGATTGGGAATCAAACATTTGACTTCTTATTGCCCATCAAGGATGTACTTGATTTTCATCACTTTCATGTCTATAGGATACAAAATTTCAAGTGCCAGTATAGTGAAACTGCAAATAAAATTCATGAAAGTGCAAGGAAATAACACTGAAGATAATGGACCAGGATTCCATGTATTTTTAACCCTTTTAAACAATACACAATCAAGATCTAAAAGCATTGTTTTACCTCCTGGCAAACAATACACAAGGGTTACTTACTGGCATGTTAATGCCAAAGTTGAAGAACATGTTGAAGTCAAAGTTGGGAGATGAGGTTTTTTGTTGTTTGATGTCTGCGTCTGAGTGGTTAGCTTCAGGTGAACTTGACTCATTGGTCTCCAGGACTGCCATTACGATCACTGACTCCAATAGCTGAAAGCAAAAACAAGGTGTGAATAAAACAATCATCATCTGTAACATAGGTGGTATTGAAACCAGTAATATCTTGTCAGTGTAACATCTAATATTTTTCTTTACCATATGTCCAAGTATTTACAATAAGTTTCTGTAAATTTTATTTAGTTACACATGTTAAACTGTTAGGGTCATTTTTGAGGAAGTAAAATATTCTAGTAAATCAAAATTGTATTGTTTCTTATTTAATGGTGCAAAGTGTACTTTTTTTTTCAAAACTCCTACTTTGCTTATAAAATGTTGAACAATTGTTTTTAAAACATAACTTGTAACTTTTATTAATCAAGCTAGCCTGATATTTGTTCTCATCTCATCTACAGGAATGTCATACTTAAATGATAATCATAACTTGCACATGTAAAGTTATAAAAAGACAATGACTGCTACGAATGCTTTCACTTTCTTCGTTACACATGTTTTTACTTAAAAATGGGATCACTACAAGTTGCTCCCAAAAGAAAATTTCCTTCCTATAAATAAGAGGGCCATGATGGCCCTTAATCGCTCACCTAATGACACAGGCTTTTAGAAGGCTCAAATCTGGCATCAAGTAATTAAGAGTTATTTACTTAATAAATCTGTAGTGAAGATAAGATCATTAGTGTGGCCACTGGGTTGATAACATTTTCTAGAATTTTACCAAGTAACTTACTGAATCCACATGGCCACTACAAAACATATGTAAAATTTCAAACTGGCAAAATTCTGGCCAAGTTTTGTGAAGATTGGGCCATCAATGTTGCCTCTAAGTGTTTTCACAAGGTTTTTCTAAAATGTGACCTAGTGACCTACTTTTTGACCCCACGTAACCCAATTATATACTCATCCAAGATTTCATGCAATCTGATCAAATTTTGCGAAGATTAGTCAATGAATGTGGCCTCTAGTGTGTTTACAAGCTTTGTCTAAAATTTGACCTAGTGATCTACTTTGTATAGCATGCCGTGAACACTGGCATGATACCACACCCAGTCACATTATCCTGACACCGGGGCCAACCAGACATGGAACTACCCTAATATTTGCTTGAGTGTTAGCAAGGGAGCTATACCACTACCATTTTTAACGACTTTGGTATGTCACAGCCCGGGATCGAACCCGGGGCCTCCCGTACCTGGAGCTGAGGCTATAAATGTGGTCTGAAGTGTGTTTACAAGTTTTTCCCAAAATGAAAACATAATGACCTACTTTTAGACCCCAGGTGACCCAATGATGAAGTCATCAAAGAATTCATGCAGACAAACATTCTGTCCCAAGTTTGATGAAGATTGGATAAAAACTGTGGCCTCTAGCATGTTCACCAGCTAAAATATTGACGCCTGACACTGGACGATGCGGTATCAAAAAAGCAGGTGAGCTAAAATAACATACAACTCAATTCTAACCTGACTGTTCTCCTTTCTCTTCCTCCTCCTCTTCTCTGTTGACATTCTTCTTTCCATTGTCCTCTGCCCTATCACTATCCCGCCTGGCTCGTTCCCTCTCAAACCCATGCAGCTCTATTGTATCGTTCTTTGTTATAGGGCCCGTGCTAAACCATTCAGGCTCCTCCTCCTGACGAGCGTCATTCCGATCCATCCGGCGGTTATCTACAAAAGCAACTTTTGTGTCATTATCTTGTAACATTTTTTTATATTAATCTTACACTTAAGCTTCAGTAGTAGAAGGGTAATACTCATGAAGCTCAAAGTACAAATAATAAATAAATCATGATTGTAATAAAGGTTTGTTCTAATTTTCATTCTCATTCTTAAATATTCTTAAAAGAGGTTCTAAACAGCTTTACAATCCCAAAGTTTTAAATATTCATGTTTTATTTTCAACACTCATTCTCAAACAATTCTATCATAGGTACTTATTATATTCTTCAGTGATAATAGTCTTATCATTTTTACCAACAAAAATGTTTAATAAAACATATTAAGGCAGAGAAAGTGCAATATTAATATAACGGAACCTCATTTAAACAAGGTCGGCAGCGTCCAATTGATTACCTCATTATATGAACCCCAACAGCAAATTTTCAATTGGTGAAAACTTTTCAATTTCAGCCTTTACAGAAAGCTGTAAACTGTAATTCACTATATGTGTTTCTGTGCAGATTGATTTGACTTTTAAGCCTCTGTGACAATGTGTTGATTATCTGGTATAAAATAAAGCAGTGAGGGTGTTCAGTTTCCGCTCGATTTATAAACAAAATGCAATACAGAACCAAGCTACATAGAAGTACCTGGGTAAAGCTGTTAGTAATGTTTTAAATTTAGCTAAAAAACATCAGTTGTACTTACTGTGCCTACCACCAAAGTCTCGGAAGTCCCTTTCTCCTCTTCTCTGTAAAAATTGAAAAGACATTCTTCTTTTTTTTCTGTAGCATAATCATTTTTTTTACACTAATTAGAATATTCATAATGTGGTGTGTTGATACTTTTAACAGATATTGATATTCCAAAATATGTTTGGAATTAATGTTTATAACTTTCTGATTTATACAAGCATTAAAAAGTGTTATTAAATTGTTGTCAACTTAGACTACATAGCTAAATGTAAGCATTTTATATAAGTTAACATTTAGAAACAGGAACAATAATAATTCTTGTGTTGGTGATACATCGATTTGGAAGGGGTTGAAAGGAGTCCTATTTACAGGCGAGGTACACATCCCAATTATATTTTGTGAACAATAATTTACAAAGTTGGAAAAGTCAACTTACAGAATAGTCAATGAAGAAACTTGCTATAAACAATCTGTTTTAAATGAGACCACCACAAAGAATTTTCACCCCCAATCCATAACAAAGTGGATAGCCTTTTGCGTTAACTTAAACTATTTTATACAGTCCGATTTACACTTACATCAGTGTCCCTTCGACTGACAAACATACGATCCCTCTCAAACCGACGGTCTCTGTCCCGATCGTCCCTCTCATATCGATCTCGAGGGTTACGAAAGTCTCTATCAGTGCGGTCTCCCATCCTTTCCTTGTCTCTTGTAGAACGAAAATCTCTTGGGTCTCTGTCTCTTTCTTGAAGTACGATCAGCTCGGGAACTAATCAAATAATGTGTCTCAAATAAATTATGTGCTTTGAAATTACTATTTCTATAACAAGAAATGTAAATGGAATTGACATATGAAATGAAATGACCTTAAATATGACCTTGACCTTAAGAACTGATCTTGCGAATGGGATGTGCGACATACCTTCCAAGGTATGTCAGTTAAAGGTGACATTAGACTTAATACCTACAAATAGCAAAGTTATGGCTGAGACACCAAATATATAAAATTTGTAGACATTTGTATGACCTTCAAGCATGTGTAAGATGGACAAGTTTGTTTCAAGTATTGTAAAAGTATTAAAGTTTTGGCTTAGGCATGAAAATGGGACAGATAAGCAGTGTGACTGCTGTAAAATACTGACCATCATGGGGGCACAAGATGATCATGGAAGGTTACTGACATTTTAATAACAAGACAAAATTTTATAATTCGAAAAGACAAAACCTTCTGTGAAACATTTTCAAGTCAATATAAGATGTTTTGTGAGAGAAGTATGTCTCTTATTGTTACAAATAAATAGAGTTTCGATTGAGCTTTTATTGTAATTTAGAACAGGAGGTTAAGTAATATTCGTATATAGGGATTAGCCCGCATTTTTGCCGATACTGTGCAGCGACATTTCTATCATTATAGCACAGGGGCACTTATGAGGTGCCCAGGGACTGAACCCGGCCGGTACATTATACTGACACCGACGAGTCAGGTGTAATGCTGTCCTCTTAGCCCTGAGCGTTAGGAGGGGAAGCCGCTACTACCAACTTTAAAGTCTTTGGTTTGACCCGGCCGGGGTTTGAACCCTCAACCTTCCGTTCCGCAAGCCGATGCTCTACCACCTGAGATATTCGTATATAAAAAATAAATGAAAACACACTACTGCAGACAAAAACAGCAGTTTACACAGGTGTGGTGTAGCAGTATGATTGACTGATAATTGAGAGGCATGTAGTTCAATTTCTGCTGAAGCTGATTTTTGATGTTGTAATGATATTTTAATACCATGTGTTGAGGTGGGTGTGGGGGGAAGGGGGTTGTTGGTCTGACTCAATTTTATAGACCTTATTTGGTCATGAACCCAACTAAACGATATAAATTCCAAATTGGACATTAAAATTAACAACTGCAAGAAAAACATTAAAGCCTGAATGGCATCACACAAAAAGGGCTGTTGAGAACTAAACTTTATGATAAAATGATTTTTGAAGATAGTGATGAAAAAACAACCTAATATAATGTATTAAGGGTGTCGTTTTTGAAATTGATAACGTAAATATGTTTGAATGATCTGCTTGTGATGAAAAGGTAAATAAACATTCCTATAAATGAAAAGGTTTACCTAGACCTCTGACAGTATGTTTCTCACCTGAAGTCCCTAGGTGTCACGTTCTGGGATCCTCTCTGCGACTGACCGGAAGTCTCTGTCAGGTGGTCCTTCTGGCCGATCACGTTCCCGCTCTCTGTCTCGGTCACGCTCAGAGCGGAAGTCTCTCTCAGTTCCACGATCCCGATCAATTTGGATCCTGCCACTACCAATACGTCGAGTGTCGCGCCTGTAGCAGTGATAACATTAATTATTAATGCTCGTACTTTATCCATCATTATTAGGTGAACAAGAAGCTTGGAGCTTAAAGATTTTGTAATGTGTTCATAACAATTATTTTGACAAGACGGCCATGATGGCCCTTAATTGCTCACCTGCAGACACAGACTTTTAGTAAGCTCATGTAGGAAAATATTCTGGCCAAGTTTGGTGAAGATTTGGGCCAAAAATGTGGCCTCTAGCGTGTTCACAAGGTTCAACTAAAATTTGACCTAGTGATTTACTTTTAACCCCACGTGACTCAGTTACAAAATCATTTAAGATTGCTAGAAGACAAACATTCTCACAAAGTTTAGGGTAGATTGGGTCATAAATGTGGCCTTGAGAGTGTTCACGAGATTTTTCTAAGATTTGACCAAGATACCTACTTCTTAACCCCATAAGACCCAGTAAAGCATTCATAAAATAGATATTTAAATCACAGTGAATTAACCGGATAATGATAAGTTGCCACATTGTTTTCTTAGTTACAAAAATAGCTTACTGTGCAGTGTGTCTCAGATAGGACATACATGGTTGTAAGGACAGGTGGAGTGTTATCCTACTATTTTCACTTAGATATAACACATCATTAAACAGCATTTTGTGATATCTTTTCATGTAACAATTTGTTTGAAAGTTTGAGAGAGAAAAAATTGTCCAAAACTTTCAAATATCACATTTAAGGTTCAACTAAACATCTAACTAAACAGCTTGACCGCTGATGGACCTTAGGAGATTAAGACAATAACCACAACATGTTATAACCATTTATGAAGCAAAGGCACTGATCATTAAAATGCAAATCAACTCTTTACCTGCTAAGCAGAAAATGATCAGAATCAAGCAATACAACCTGATCCACTTCAGCCAGATCCACCTGCTGAGAGCTGCTTCTGAAGATCTATATTTTCTGTTGCGATTTCATCAATATGTCTAGGTTAACTATGCATGAAGTTGCAAACAGTGCATAAAGAAATGCATCTAAATGAGAACTAAAGCTGCAAAAAGGTATGTCTTACCTATCTCGTTCTGACTCGATGTTGCTGATAGCACGCTGCAATAGGGGTTGTTGTGCAACATGACAGCCAGTGCCAAAGCTTCGCCTCTGCGGACTGAGGATGATTCCGTCCTTGCTGTCTTCCTTCAGACGTTCCTTTGGGTCAGCACTCTTCTCACTCCCTGCACACATGATAGTCAGACTGAACAATGGGTTCAATAGGTTCATTTTAGATTTTACATGAGGTCGCTACCAAACAACAACCTTCGATGTTTTGTAACTTGGCAGACTGTATTAACTTAAAGGTAGTCATCAAGTTATCTTGATTGCAGGTCAGCAATAAGTTGAATTACCCTCATTGAGGCATTGAAACCAAGAAATCTTTTCAATACATGATAAATAATGACCTTAAATTAACAAGGTGAATTGTCTTCCAGAAGAATAAAACCAAGAAGGCTACAATATTTCTACAGAGCATTCGGTTGACCCAAGATCCCGGTTTTGACACACGAAAATTCTGAAATACCCCTAACTGACACACATCAATAAAGCGGCAGGGGTCAGTTTGACCTGTGACAATTTCTTCCCATGCGTCGGTTAAAATTGCCAACAGATTCATAAGAAGCGAGAAAAGATGACAATGGGCGAAGTCTGCATATTAATGAGAACAGATTCCCCTCACACACACATACACGCATCAATTACCTTCTGCTAAGAGAAAAACAATACAGTAGGCAGAGCCTGCATAATAAATAAGAAACATGTGCTCTAATTCTGCCAATGTTTGCTCGTGTGCGCGGCTAATTTTAACATGGCGTTTTTTTACAGAGGTGTAGAAAAGTAATAAATCTTAATTGATCACCATCTGTTTACTCGTAAAACATGTCTGTAGCATTCTGATGCATCGGAAGCAATTAAGGACGGCTATAGGCATTGTATAATTACTTGATTGGGCCACCTAAATGTGTGATTACTGAAAAGGTGCGAAGCGGTGCGTCCGAGTATAATGTAAATTTGACAGCGATTTAGAACTATGCACACTATTACGGCAAATGGATTGATCGTATCTACGAAAGATGTACTTGTTACTTGAATGGTTGAAATTATGGCTAAAAAAGCTTGTTTGACATTTTGATATTTCAAAATTAGTTTTGGGCACAGACTAAAGTTTGACACAGTACATTTTGTACTGAAAACCAGGTTCTTGTTGTCTTGCCTGATGGAGCTTTTAGATATATTTAGTTAGGAAATAATACATGTTATATGCTTATTGGGTGGCTGAGAACGTCGACTCTTAATATTTATAATTGGTTTTGGAGTGACGTCAGTTTTGGGAAGTGATAATATTTTTAATGGTGACAATGTAACAATGTTAATTGATATGTTGTATTTTTTTATTTGATTGTCATAACTGAGATGCAGAAAAAAAACACTATTAAGCAATATTCTGTTTATTTACTTGTCCCTAGTAAACTATCAGAAGTATCAATAATCCCATCAAAGCTTACTTATACAAAATGTGGTCCTCAATGATATAATTATATATACAATTATAATTATATACAAAAAAATGAAGAATTAAATGTTTTGAAGAGAAAAAAAAAGATAAAGATTCTAAAAAAAAAAGAAAAAATTTATTACCTGTAAATAGTAAAACACAATCAACATTGCTATAACAGCACATTTGCACTTTATGACAGTGATACACGACACACAGATATGACCCTCAGAAATTTGAATTTGATCCCTGAAAATTTTGACTGAGAGGACAATGACCCTTGAAGTTCAGAGTCTACCGAATGCCCTGTCCTAAGATCTGATAAGTAATGACCAGGGATAGTATTCAAAAAGATTCATGGTTATATTTTCTTAAGATTTTTTTTTTTAAATTAAAAAAAATCACTAAGAAATTTCTTAGATTAAATGGTTTTTTGAACGAAATTTAATAAATTTTCTTTATAACTAAGCCCCCTTGAACTAACAAGGTGCCCTGTCTTCCTGAAGGATGAAACTAAGGATGCTATTATTTTTCTTGACATTATAAGTTATAGCCTATTGTTGACTTGATACCTCATCATCCTCAAGCAAACATTCTACAATGATGGCTCATTTGGTATGTATTAAAGTAGCAAGTGTCAAATGATAAGAAAATGAATGTATATTTTTTTCTTTTGTTGCCTGCATTTGTCATTGGATTATATTTCTGTCAAAAGCCATATGTGCTATAGGTTGACTGACTCACCAGAGTTTCTGCGGAATATTTCACGCCTCTCACGGGGTTCGGGCATGGTAAGGGGAGAGGCCCCTCTGGAGCCCCCGGCACTACTCCCCCCACCAAATGACTTCACCCATCTCTCCGGGTCCCACACATTGTCCAACCTGTACAGAAAAAAACACTTGTGAAGGGTTTATATCATTATAATATATCAGACTTTGATATAGTTAATGACACAGACCACCTTGGTTGTTTCATGCATTTTTTTGTAATGCAGCAATTTTTAACAGTGCTATCTGCATCTATAGCCTGCTATAGGCTACCAAAAACAATTTGCTGATGTATAAGCTTGATAAGTGGGTATGGTCAAGCTCTTTTTAACAATGATTGGTTAAAGCATGAATTATAATATGACACTGTTATAGGATCTTTAAAGCAGAAAACATAAGTAAATTCACATGATATCCTCTGGTTAAACAACATCCTCTTTGATGTTGATTGCTAACGTAAAGGAGTGCTAGTTGTAGTGCTAAGAAACTGTAAAGATATGAATATTGATGGGATGCATGTCTAAATTGTAGTCCACCAGGCTGGTTTGTCAAAAAGTTAAGGTCAAGGCCTGTTGATTCAAGAAAAATACACCTGAAAATTCATGAAATCTTGAACTTGTCTTGGTAGCTTTCAGAACAAGTCTAAACACTGCAAGCTTTATTTAAATGATGTCTTAATTACGTTATATCTTGTGCTTCTATTGCTTAATTATCATTGCATATTTAAAGACTGTATTATCTACAAAAATGAACATAATTATAGTTCAATTTTTTGTGCATTTAACATTTCATAACTTTCAACATGTGTAGAAGTTACCTGCTTTTAACTTGCTATCAATCTGTTCATTGTTGGTGACTGACTACTTACATGAACTCCTTATCGAGACAGTCTGGGATAACTATTGATGCTGGAGCGTCACGCAGCTTGAATAGCTCCTCCTGTTGAATAGAAGCAGGTAATTTATATTCCTTATTTTGTATACCTTCAAATATGTTGTTTGTTTGTTAATTGTCCTAAGCCATGTAATTAAAGCAAAGTTACAAACACTTATAAGGGTATTTAAAAAACAAAAAACAAACAAACAAACAAACAAACAAAATTTGTCAACTTAACAATTCCAGACAGCTAAGGTAACAAACACCTCAAAGGGGATCCATAAAAGCCTGTTGTCAACTTAACAATTTGAGACAGCTCATGTAACAAACTTGTTGAAGGGGAACCATAAAAGCCTTTTGTCAACTTAACAAAGTAATACAGCCAAGGTTACAAATACCTCGAAGGGAGATCCATAAAATTCTGTTGTCAACTTAACAATGTAAGACAGCTAAGGTTACAAACACCTCGAAGGGGATCCATAAAATTCTGTTGTCAACTGAACAATGTAAGACAGCTAAGGTTACAAACACCTTGAAGGGAATCCATAAAAGCCTGTTGTCAACTGAACAATGTAATACAGCCAAGGTTACAAACACTTTGATAGGGATCCAAAAAAGCCTGTTGTCAACTTAACAATGTAGGAGACAAGGTTAGAAACACCTTGAAGGGGATCCATAAAAGCCTGTTATCAACTTAACAATTGTAGACAGCTAAGGTTATAAACACTTCGAAGGGGATCCTTAAAAGCCTGTTGTCAACTTAACAATGTAGGACATGTAACACTACAAACACCTTAAAGGGGATCCATAAAAGCCTGTTGTCAACTTAACAATGTAAGACAGCTAAGGTTAGAAGCACCTTAAAGGGGATCCATAAAAGCATGTTGTCAACTTAACAATGTAAGACAGCTAAGGTTAGAAGCACCTTAAAGGGGATCCATAAAATTCTGTTGTCAACTTAACAATTACAGACAGCTAAGGTTAGAAGCACCTTAAAGGGGATCCATAAAGGCCTGTTGTCAACTTAACAATTACAGACAGCTAAGGTTACAAACACCTTGAAGGGGATCCATAAAAGCCTGTTGTCAACTTAACAATGTAAGACAGCTAAGGTTAGAAGCACCTTAAAGGGGATCCATAAAATTCTGTTGTCAACTTAACAATTACAGACAGCTACGGTTAGAAGCACCTTAAAGGGGATCCATAAAATTCTGTTGTCAACTTAACAATTACAGACAGCCAAGGTTAGAAACACCTTGAAGGGGATCCATAAAAGCCTGTTATCAACTTAACAATTGTAGACAGCTAAGGTTATAAACACTTCGAAGGGGATCCTTAAAAGCCTGTTGTCAACTTAACAATGTTAGACAGCTCATGTTACAAACTTGTTGAAGGGGATTCATAAAAGCATGTTGTCAACTTAACAATGTAGGACATGTAACACTACAAACACCTTAAAGGGGATCCATAAAAGCATGTTGTCAACTTAACAATGTAAGACAGCTAAGGTTAGAAGCACCTTAAAGGGGATCCATAAAATTCTGTTGTCAACTTAACAATTACAGACAGCTAAGGTTAGAAGCACCTTAAAGGGGATCCATAAAGGCCTGTTGTCAACTTAACAATTACAGACAGCTAAGGTTACAAACACCTTGAAGGGGATCCATAAAAGCCTGTTGTCAACTTAACAATGTAAGACAGCTAAGGTTAGAAGCACCTTAAAGGGGATCCATAAAATTCTGTTGTCAACTTAACAATTACAGACAGCTACGGTTAGAAGCACCTTAAAGGGGATCCATAAAATTCTGTTGTCAACTTAACAATTACAGACAGCTAAGGTTACAAACACCTTGAAGGGGATCCATAAAAGCCTGTTGCCGACTTAACAATGTAAGACAGCTAAGGTTACAAACACCTTGAAGGGGATCCATAAAAGCCTGTTGTCAACTTAACAATGTAAGACAGCTAAGGTTAGAAGCACCTTAAAGGGGACCCATAAAATTCTGTTGTCAACTTAACAATTACAGACAGCTAAGGTTAAAAACACCTTGAAAGGGATCCATAAAAGCCTGTTGCCGACTTAACAATGTAAGACAACCAAGGTTATGAACACCTTGAAGAGGATCCATTTGAAGTCTAACAATATAAGTGAAGCAAGGTTACAAACACCTTCAAAGGGATTCATAGATAACTGTACTCAATGGACAAGAAATTTTCAAATTTTAAGTATGCAAAGCTAATATAATATTTTTAATTTGAAAACAAAACTAAGACAAAGACTTATTTAGTATTTATAAAATATATTTAATATTATTAATATACTTATATAACACTTACCTATTTATATCTAATGGAAACAGATTATTTGTTTGAAAATGTGTACAATTATATTTGTGCATTTCTTTTCAAATTTGAAGCCTTTAAATTCCATAGAATTTATTATTTGTGTTGTTTGTTTTTTATCTTTCTTAAAAGTCAGTTTTGTCTGGAGTTGTGAATGCTGGTTGCTGACCTTGGAATACTGGTATTCAGGCATGGTGCCAGGAGTGTAGGGACGCTGGGAATCTGTATCCACGGAGTGCGGGGTGTCACGCCCGCTACCCGTCTCGCTGCTCCCTACATCTGACTCTCGGTCCATCATACTGAAACAATGAAAGAGAAACAACCTAAGTAACCAAGGAAACTGAAGTTCTTAGATTATAAACAAACATTCTACAGATATTTCTCCCAGAAGTTACTGATCACCTGTCAGTACACAATACCAGCACATTCTACTACAGATATCACGTTTGAGTATGTTTTAAAGTAGCGATTGAATGATGAAATAGTGGAGTGAATTATTATGTTAATCTGTGAAGCAAACATCTGGTGTGCACAATGCATGGGTGCTCACAATCTATTGTCCTTTACGGTAATATCTGCAACAGAGCCAACTCAACCTTAGGCCTTCTGAGCAGAAACCTTCAATACTGTTCACTATCTGTTACAAGAAAGCTTACAAATATCTTTTCAAGTCTACCAATGAGTATGGAGAAATTATATGTAACCACTTTGCCAAGGCAGACAACAATATGATTTAGAGCGATCCAAAAGTGTAGTGTCTCGATTTATACAGCTGTTTGGGGTGTAGCGGATCTTAAGTTATTGCGGATCAGCTAAATCTGAGCTTGATATTTTTACTACTTTTGTTGATTTAAACCAAATAAAAAGTATATCATTAGAAAAAGTGAAGTCCCTTTAGGATTTCCACAGAGAAATTTTCAGCCTAACATTTGGCGATAACCGAAAATGATGGCGTAACCAAACCGATGGTCACCAGAAGTTGACATTTATATGGAGATACACAAAAACCAAAGTGCAAATCAACAACAAATTCTCCAGCAATATAGGGTAATTGATCAAACCAATGGCATCCATCGATGGGGGTGTCCTTTATCACCACAAGAAATTGTATGTTCTTTGGACGTGTGTTTATTGATGTGTGAGCTAAAAAGAGAACGCACATATTTTAGGGTATTACAGATCACTAAATGTAGGGGGCCGTCTCATTAGTGAACATAAATTTGATCTGCCAAACATATTGCAAAAGTTTCATCCCAACTTATAAACCCATTCTGTGTTATTCTGTTATTCAGTTATTTCACTGATTGTTAGTCGGTGTGCACCTCTACTTCAACTTCATCATTATCATTATTACAATGTTCTCTGAAATTATGTTAGCTGTGTTCAACTCCATCAGTATAAGCAGGGCTTTCCCCAGGCAATTATGGCATACCGGCGCCGGGATGCCTTAATTTCTAAACTGTCATTTGCGGGACGCTTACAATCTGCCGGTATGCCATAAATCTTGGCTGGGATGCTTTCAAGATTCAATAAACATGTCCAATTATGTAACTTTCTCGCTGATATCACGTGTTCTCCGATATTGTTAAGCGTCTGCTGATAAAGATCACTCTTTACAATATTTAATGAGCGTCTGCTGCATTCTATACATAGATGATGACATCACTCCGTAAAAGTCATCTCTGTACTAGGACGCAGGATTCACCCCTGTTTAGGGTAATTGTGCTTCCGCAAAATAGTTCCGCGTAGGATTGACGATATGTGAAAACGACTTCAAATATGCGTATACGATGTAAAGTTAACTGTATAATATCACTTAAAATGTATTTCCACATATTAAGTTTATTTACTTGTGACAAAAAGCAATTGTTAAGAGCAGGTCCGATCTTTCTACTTTCACTTTCTCTAGAAGCGTAAGTGCACATGTCAGTAAGACAGGTGCGTACACATTGGCGTCTGCTGCGTATCAGAAGTCGGATACAATATTAAATGAGTGTCTGTTGAAAACTGAGAATCAACCAATTAAGAACAGATTATCTCGGCAGTTATGATGGACGAAATGAGATTAAAGTCGGTATATTGTTCTTTGATTACCAGCTAACTGTGCTTTAAAAATGTGCTGCATTCTAATAATACAATAAAAACTTAGAATACTATATTGGTGTGTGCTAAATATGTATTAATACATTTGTAAGATGCAACATATCAACCATGTAAATTTTGCGCGAAATTGCATGTCGCGCATAGGGATGCCAGGATGCCTTAAAAAATTTCTGTGGAAGGCCCTGATAAGCTGCTAATCATGATTACTACTATCATCATTGTCATCATATCACTATCATATCACCATTGTTACAAATTATATAAGCATCCAGCCAGCATTTTTTCAGTCATATGGAGACAGTATCAACTTTAAATATATATAGATATATATATATAGATATAGATAGAATAGATAGATATATATTGATGCATTCACTGTAATATCATGCCATGGATATATGGCATGATACCACCACCAGTCTCATTAGTAATGTCATGCCATGGATATATGGCATGATACCACAACCAGTCTCATTATTCTTACACTAGGTGTACCAGTCATGGGATGTATTTATGTATGATAAATATGAAATTGATGTGATGTAAATAACTGTTTCTGATATGTTTACTGTTTCCAAGTGGGTGGGGGAGGGGGAGTATGTCTGTTTAGAGTTTGAACAATTTACACTAGCATATCCATAGTCCTCCTCATCATCATCTTTTTTAATATATCATCATCAACAACATTGTCATCTCTTTTTTTTCAGAACAAAAGGCTTAGACAAATAAAAATAAAAAGGCTGCCTCATGATTAAATCTAGCTGTAAAAAAAGCCAAAACCATCAAGAAAAAATACCTTTCACCTGGGAAGACAATGTATCTGTTCTGCAGTTCTTGGCTGGTGTTGTTCAAAGAGAAAAAGGGCAACTCCATTTAAAGATTCTCGGCCATAATAGGAATAACTCTTTAATAAATAATGTTTTTGTTTGCCCAAAGACATACATATTTGTGACTTGGTTCCTGTCATGTTTTATGCAAAACAGATTCACTGCTTTATTTATCATTTACAATCCATTAAAATCATACACCCATTATGCTGTGATAAATATGTATGATATATGAAGTTTACTGTTTACAACCAACACTGCATAAGGTATGCAACCTCTTAGAGATGAAAAATGGATCTCAAAAGTACTGTATGTTGGCCTTTCTTTGTGTTCAATACTTATTATTGTATTTTTATGCAATATTTACAAATGTTAGATTGTGTTCACATATGATCTTGTCAGTGGCATTTTGTGTACATTTTATATCATTTCATAGGAAATTGTTGAAGAGAGGCTTTGGTTTCTTTTTTATGATTTGCCTTTGTCTTTACATTTTTTGGAAGACTTTATTCCATATTGATTATGCTGCAATAATGTTTAAAGCGGCCTGGACACAGATGTTCTATTTAGCATTTTTTTAATTTGCTCATTTACTATAACTTTGATGAACACATTCAATCTTTACTGAAATACCATGACTGATTACTTAAACAAAAAATTAATATACCTTCCATTAAAAGATCTTTATGCATCATCAAACTGCGCATGCACATGCATTATCTGTAAACAGTGATAAGCTCATGAGTTACACACTATTTGAAATGAAAATGCAGTATCAATCATAACTCTTAATGTCCCGAATTGCCCCTAAAATTATTATGGAAATATCCCAACTCATGTCTGGTGTAAGGATGCAGCTGGTATGTTTAAATGGACAAGGTTTCAAATTGGTTTGTAAATGCTATCGATAATATATATGGCACTTAAATTATGTTTATCACAGACTAACCCAGAGGTGTCTAGATCCCTTTAAGAATTTTGCCTTATTTGTTATTAAAATACTTGTTATCTTTCACATACATCTTGTACTAATAACCAAATAAAGCAGCCACATGTCAGAAAATGTCTCATTAAGATCTGTTATGTTTGTTTGAATGCACATTTGTTTTTCGGAAATTTTACTGCTTGCACATCCTATTGTCCTACCCGCCTTTTAGATTCCCTTAAATTTATACTATTTAAATCCAGGATTGTTGTGAAAACTAATGACTGACCTGACAAAAAGTACAAAATGCATGCAATTTAGTCATTGTAAGTAAAAACTTCTAATTCCAATCACTATTCCAATCACTGGTTTCAATTAAATTTTTTACTCAATGTTATTTGGTCTTGTATTTATATCCCATCCCAATTAACTTTGTGTTTGAGTGTGTGTGTGTGTGTGTGTATTCTGTGCGTGCAGTAGTTGTTTTCTTGGGTGATACTGGTGTATTTTAAACTACCATACTTTGTGTACATGTTGCACCAAAATAGTGAACAAGCATAGAGGAGAAGCAGATCAGACAGCTGCTGGAAACAGTGGACTCATCTTGAGGGAGCAGCCATATGATCTGAGTATGCGTCATTGAAAACAATTCGATAGCATTATTCATGAGCAAAAACAAACAAACATACCGTTTACATATTTAACTTGCATTGTTGTGACAAATACGCCGTTTCTGGTGCTTTGAGACGATCCCTAGTTGACGTTTATCCCATGATCTGCTAAACCCTGAAGTTATCTTCTACTACTATTGATGCATATCAAAAACTGTAGCATTTGCAAAGGAATGTATGTAAGACAATAAAATGGTTATCATTTTTGGAAAGAGGATATTTTTTGCAATGTAAATACATATTCTGCATCTTGGAAACACTTGTTTCTAATGCGTATTCAGCGAAAATGTTGTTAGTGATCTGCTACACCCCAAACAACTGTACTTCAAGATTACAAAAGCATAAATGAAGGAGTAGTCACTAAATTGTTAAGGACTTCGACCTCCAAATATAGACAGCAAGCGCTAACACAAACAACTTCTAAAATATTGCTAAGGGACTAGTACAGTAGTTGCCTTTCTAAGAACATTTTATGTGGCCCATACCGCCCTTACTCCCCCACTGCTATGACAAATGCGTACATGCAGATTAAGGAGAATAGCTCGTCAATTAGGAAGACAGCCAGGGAGTATGGGATCACATTAAGAAACCGGCTTTCAGGGATGGTGGATCCAGAAGTAAGCAGGTCGGGACCTGACCCTTTATTTACGCAGGAGGAAGAAGCAAGGATTTTAACTCACCTCAAGTTCATGTCAAGCATTGGGTATGGATATTTCCGGTAAGATTTTAGATAGATATATTCTGTATTTAATAAGTTTTGTAATTTAAGACTTGTAGATTTGATATTTTATATATTATTTTCATTTTTTTCAGGTCCGAGGTCATCGATGCAGCCAGTGAGTATGCTGTTAGTCTTGGATACAGAGATGCTAGCCACCCTCTTGGACTCAAATGGATGGCTAATTTCATGGGAAGATGGCCAGAGTTGGAGGTGCTGAAGCCAAGGTGACTGCAGCTACAAAGGGCTAAAGCAACATCTGAGGAATGATTAAAAATCCTCACAAAATATAACCTTTCAGAAAAACCAGGACGAATATACAATGTTGATGAAAAAGGTCTCTCAACCACACATAAACCACCAAATATTGTTACCAAACCACCATCCATAACTTCGAGTAACAGGTCAACAGTCACAGTTATAGGCTGTGGTAATGCTCAAGGTCAGATTCCACCTTTTTTCATTTTTCCAGGTGAGCGTATGCAAAAGGAGCTTTTGGACGGAAAGACAATTGGAGCAGATGGCACTGTCACATCATCTGGCTGGACTAATTCATCAGTATTTCAGGCATACCTTGAGAACCACCTTCTGAAATACTTACCTGCAAGAAGCCCAGACAATCCAGTCGTCCTAATGTATGATGGGCACAGGTCCCATGTCCCATGTGTTTCTTTAAATGTTACTGACTGGGCAAAACGGGAAAATATCATTCTGTTTGTATTGCCTGCCCATACTAGCCATATCCTCCAACCAATGGACGTAGGTTGCTTTGGTCCTTTCAAGCGCATTTTCAATGCCGTTTCACACAAGTTCATGAGGGAAAATTGTGGTAAAGTGATCAATAGAAATAACATCTGTATGTTGGGATGCAAAGCTTTTCTCTCACCAGAAAACTTGCATTCCTCATTTGCAAAAGCTGGCATTTACCCTTACAACCCAAATGCAGTTGACCTTTGTAACTTTAGCCTGTCCACTGTATTGAAAGAGGCATGTGTAAACCCCAGACCAGAATGCCTTTATCACTTGCCTGTGCAGCCTGAGCCATCTTTGCTGCAAGAGAACTTTTTTGAAATAAAAGAAAACAAAATAAGGGACAAAGAACCAGGGTTAATTTTACCTCTGAGTCCTGCGTCCGATAGGCATTAAAACTGCTAAGGACGCATTGTTTTCAAGAATGTGCGTGCATCGGACGCCATTCCCACGCATTTTTTCCCACGTACATATAAACAAAATTAAACGAAATTGCAAATTTCTAATCGATACTTCAGGAGCGGTCAAAGGGCGATCACTTTGTGCATTTTGCACATTTTCAAGCTAGCATATAATTTACGAATCACCGTACACAAAAAGTCATTTTCTAATTGGTTGAAAGAGTTGAATTTTCGTTATTGCTTGTGCGTTGTGTCGTCTGCTGAGATGGTCGAACAATCTCCTAAAAAACGTAAAATTGAATCTGATGATCACAGACAAAAGAAATTGCCATTTTCTTTTATGCGTGAAACCAAAAAGAATGTGCAGATAACGAGTGCAGTGATACATGTACTGTTACGAAAAAACAACTCAGTCGGTCCTCAACGTTCTGAATCCGACGTCAGTGACAGTGGTATTGACGGTAAGAAAACAAGAACATTCCAGTAAAAACATTCCAGTCTAAATGATTAGGGCTCTATTCCTGGTTGTGCTATGACGAAAAAGAAAGATTCATGTATTGTGAAAAGTGTGACAACTGCAAAGTTAAATGCTCCATGGTAAAAGCTGCGAAAAATACCAACTTACAGTCAATAAAAGATCTATGGAGTTTAGTGTATACCCATCATAAGGAGGCTTTCCCTAACATGATTAATCTTGCAGCCCTGGCTCTGACATCCGCAGTGCACACTGCTGGCTGTGAGAGGGGCTTTTCAGCCCAGAATAGAATTCTCACCAAGAGTAGGTTTAGGCTGTTAGTTGACACTCAGCACAATCTTATGCAGGTGAAACTCTGCAGTGGTAAAATTGACTTTGAAGAGGCTATCTGGTTGTGGAAATCCTTCAAAGATCGGAGGCTCTATGCGCTCCATTGAAGTAGTAGTACTATGAACTGGAACTTATTAAGTGTAAGCTTTAAAGGTGAAATTTAAATGTATTTAGAGAGCTTTGTTGAGATGAGAAATAAAAAGTTTGAAATACTGTACATTGCTGTTATTTGTAAAATCATTTTGTTGAAAGTTTCCATTAAGACCTATAGTTTTGCTTTGGGACCCATAGATCTGAAACCTGTAGGTCCGCAGGACTCATTGCTCACAATTCTAAAATTAACACTTAAGAACCAGTAAAAAAATGGAGTTACTTGAGAAACATTGTCAGTAGCAAACCAATAACTGAAGAAACCTTGAGAGAATTAATAAACATAACACTGTTGTTGTAAAGAAAACTATCAACAAGAACAAAGGACAATTTATTGACGTTACGAAGGGAACCAAGTAAAAGAGAGCCAGACCAGTTGCTTTGTCCAAACCTGGCCATTCCCATATTAACTTAATTGATGATGAACAAGATATTTCTACTGATGAGGAAACAAATGAAGAAGAAATATGTTGTGTCTGCCATAAGTTTACACTAGACGCAGTAAGGCAGTCAGTGTCATTGGTATTTACCAAATAGGCTCAATGTGACTTTTGTTCTCACTGGGTCCACCTAATTTATTGTACTGACAGGAGGGTTGTTAGAAGGGGGGACACATTCTTATGCCCTCACTGTAAGGAGGAATAATGTAGCCCAAATTTGTACATATATATGTGGTAAAATAACAGTTTATTACTTTATACTATATAAGCATTTACAAGTTATAATTATATGTAAAAAAACTATTGAACACGGTACCAGACTTTGATATAACCGGACATTAAACAAGTGTGTGAAAACTGGTGACGTAGTACACAACTTCTAGTTGACATGTACTTTCAAATAGACAAAACGATCGACGATAAAAACAAGTCAGTTAAGGTTAGTATTTTTCAGAAATGTTCATTTCTTATTTTCTTAAATGTTTATCAATTTTTAATTTTAATGAATGAGCAATAAATGGTGCTTGCAAAACAAACGAAGCTTAAATGCGTGAAAACTGGTATCGCCGGGATAGTACTGGTAATTTGACCATGACAGAGAAGCAAGAAAAATCAAAGTGTGTGCATGTTTTTTTTTATATATTTAGTAATTTGAAATGGGAATGGGAGTATATTACATTGTAGATACTTCCACTTTGAATTATTGATAACAACAATCTGGTGATATTCTGGTTTCTTGTACCTAAATTTCAATAACAAAAATATTTAACCAAGTATTATTTTAGACCAATTTGTTGTCGGACTTACCTAGTCTAAGTAGCACCTCGACCCACTGGAAGTTACCCAAAAGACCGCCTTCACGATATTTATTTTGGATTTAATTCAATGGGATATTTGTCTTTTGATGTTCACGGGTTAAATGATAAACAATGAAATTAGAGCAAAGTTCATATCTGAAACGTCCAAAGCTTTGCTGTTGAATTTTTATTTGTTTCCTGTCCTAAGATTCTGTTTAAACTCTTATTTTCGTAAGAAATGGAGAAGAAGAACTGTTTTATTGTCTCACAGTGAAAATGACAGTTGCCGAAGAGAAATTGCTTAAAAATCCTAACGAAAAGAAGTTACAAATTTCATTTTGAATAACTGATGCACAACATTGACGAAAATTGCAGTCAAGTGCCCGGATTGACAAACTAGCGAAAATATAGGAAAATGAAAGAAAGGGCTTTCTTGTTAATTCGATCCTACTAGGCAAAAAAATCCTAACATTTTATTAGCTTAGAGATGTTTAGAAAGAACACAAAATAAACATTTTATGTTGCAAACAAATCTCTTCAAATCTAAATTGCTATTAGATATTGATTTATATAAGTATCATTATTAGTAATTACTGCAGCTAAATATTATTTAAATATTGTTTGAACAAATTAATACACTTTGTGTCAATCTATGATTTGAATGTACTCGTGTGCAAAGTGTCAATATCTTTTTGAAGGAATCCGAATATTTGTCTGATATTTCAGAAATGTGTGCATAACGCTGGTATTCCGATTTAACGTTTTGAATTGAACTTTGTTTAATTCGAATGTTCGAATAAACGACTGATTTAAGCAGCACCTCAATAGTCATGTAAATGGAAAGTTCGAATCGTTTATTATGCCTTGAATATTTCCAAAGTTCTTGAGACAAGTATGAGAGAAAAACATACCACAGTTCCAGTGTAAGTCTAACGGATGTTTCTTTTATTATTTATTGTTTTACCTAAAAATACCTAGACCATATCTCTACCTAGACCGTCAAATTCTAAAATATCATTGACATAAAGAACAATGGTTTACTGGCAGATCAATATAGATAAATTATAGATCGTTTTAGCTGAAACAGTTATCACAATAAACAATTAAGCTATTATTGGTTAAAATGTTAACCGCCGTTCGCGTGTGCAACATTTCGATTATATTTTCTTAATATAAATTACGTTTGGCCAGTTTGAATAATATCCGGGTCAAATTATAAACGCTTGCCAAGCGCTTATGAGAAGGGATCGTTTGCGCCATATCCGGCTAACCACGATTTTCGTGGTACCAGTATAGCATATAGTTTAAACAAAAACACAAGCAAATATGGGGATTCTTGAGAAGATAGCGGACATCGAAAATGAAGTAAGTTAATGTTATGCATATCTGGATGTTGTTATTTGCTTCAATATAGGTTATTGTTTAAAGTTGCGGATTAAGTGTCTGTCCAGATGTTAATACCGTACCTAAATTCGGATGGTTCTAAAGTAAATCTCAGAGACAATAATCCTGGCCCTAACGGGGATTCGAACCCGGTCCGCCAGATCAGTAGTTGCGGATGTTCTAAATGTAATCTCATCATAATATAGGGATAGGTCGGCCTATTGTTCACTTGACTAATTCATCTTTAAGTAAAATTATGTTTTTATAATTATCTGAACAATACCTTTAGTTCACAAACTGTTAAATGATATCGATGAATTTAATTTTAATTGTTTGTTGCGCTGTTCATATTGACTACACTGTACATGTTCGGTATGTCTTTGATCCATTTCATATGACCATATTAATTACCATTTATAAATCGTCTTTAAAAGCATACTTTCACATCTTTAATACTTTAATCATTACCATTTGAAACTTTAAATACCCTTAATTACACAATTGTGCTAAAACATTCACAGTTTAAATTAATGTGTGAATAACTAAAAAAACACACAATCACAATGATTGTTTTTAAAAACACATCACTTGGCACATCATTTGGAGATGTGTGGGACAATAATCTAATACATTAAATTGTTATCCATTCCAACCTTAATTTAATTAAATACAAAACACATGTGTGACTGGATTGAATTACGAAATATAGGTTTATAACCACTTACTTTAAAGAACAAACACAGGTATTTATGCATTTTATTTAAATAAAACTCATTAAAATTTCAATACATACACATTTAAATATCATATACACAAATAATTTGCAACATGTTTTAACTTTATTTGAACTAAAAACAATATATATAAGCGTTAACAATAATTCCCTATATATTCTATATATGGTACATTCAATCCAAAAATGGTACATTAAGTCCTTGTACATTACGGTAATGGTACATTACGTCCGACAACCGTCCAGGCACTCAACCACGTCGCTAAAGGGTTAACCCAACAGCAAGGCAGTTGGAAGTGCCTATATGCACTACACTCCTCCCCTTTACTTTTTCTGGGCCCAAGCCCATCTCAGGACAGCCACACCAGGCTTCTGTTCACTTCTGACACCATTAAAGTAAATCTCAGAGGAGACAATAACCCTGGCCCTAACGGGGATTCGAACCCGGTCCGCCAGATCAGTAGTCCAGGCACTCAACCACGTCGCTAAAGGGTTAACCCAACAGCAAGGCTGTTGGAAGTGCCTATATGCACTACAGTTCGAACTGATAAATAACATCGACATAGCTATATGTGCACAACTGTCTAATAAGCCTGGTACATCTTATTCAGACTCACTGTAATGGATTGTTCAGTCTTTAACAACACTTTAGACTAGATTTCAGTAAAGAACACTTAAACTCTATAACAATAACAACTTAACGCACACTCTATTCAAAGTTTCAAACTCTTCATGTTCAACAATTGACATCTACACGCTTCGAAAGCCAGAGAACCGCCAAACAGACAAGCGAACCTTCCCCGGAAAGTTGAAAATTTCGTTTTCATCGCCCGACATGACGCTATGTATGAATTACGTCCCTTTGAAATTTTTGCTAACTAACGAAAAGAAATTTAGCTACCGGAATCGATTTTGCGATAGGAAAATCGATTGTCGCGGACATTAGTAACCAGCGACGATTATTCAATTTAACTCGATCATCGTGACATCACTATTTAAAATAATGCTTACACCATAACAACAGATATACAGAACATGTTTTGTTTTTGTTTTTGCGCAAAGGTAAACCACGCTATTTAGCATAAGGCTAAAATATAAATTTAAAATGTGAAATGTTGCTATATGAATGTTGCAGGTAATATATCATATTCTACATCATATTTATAGGACTAGTGATAAGGTTAAATTACATAGCAAAATGAATACATGTACATATTACTCTTAGTAATAGTTTTTAATGTTTACAATATAAATGTAAAAAAAAAAATGGATAAAATATATACTGCATCTTATGTATATCTGTATTTCAGCAAATTTCTGTTAGAAAACAAGTTATTTATTTATTGTTTCTTTTTCTGTATCAAATTTGGATATAATTTTGGCCAAAATATAATATATAACTTAAACAATTTTGCAATGTTTTCATGTATTTTTTCAATCTTAGGCATTTCCTTTGATTCTACATTTTTTTTACTTGTTAGACACAAATTCTGACATTTTATTTATGTCTGCAAATTTGTTATCAATTGTCAATATTTGAAACAGAGGTCACATTTTCTTCTGTTTTCAACTATTTTATTTATTTGTACTGAAAACATAGTGCATTTTTATTTAAAATTGAATGTCATAGAAATGTTAATGTAGCACTCAATTGCAAAGATTATTGTTTGGCATTACTTTCTTGCTTGGATTGCACCAGGGACTTGATTTAGCGGTAAATCTTTACATGAAAAATGATCTTTGCAGTGGCAAATACCTAAACTTGGTTTCCTGATATGGTTCATGGATATCTGATTACTCCTATACTCCTTGGATACATGTTATTGACGTGATTTCAGAACATAAATCATCATCAGCATTGTTAAATACATCACATATATTAGTTACTTTTGCATAGATCATGCTTTTAGTTCCAAAGAAAAAACATGTTCTGGTTCTACCCAGGAAGTGGGCAGTCAAGACAGATTTATTTAAGTTGAAATGAACTTGTTTCTCAATCAACTATAAATAATTAGGCTTAAACTAAAGAAAGTGCTTTTCATTAGACTCTAACTTCACTTTCTAGATGGCTAAAACCCAGAAGAATAAGGCTACAATGGGTCACTTAGGTCTATTGAAAGCCCGCTTAGCCAAACTGAAGCGAGAGCTGATTGAACCTAAAGGTGGCGGTGGAGGAGCCGGAGAAGGTTTTGATGTGGCCAAGACTGGAGATGCTAGAATTGGATTTGTGGGTAGGCCATCACTGTCTTCACCTTACATTGTTATTAATAACTTACAGTGAACTTGAGACCAATTGCATGAAAAGTAAATTCTGTTACAATTTTTGTGCCATTTCCTTTTTAGTTGCAAGGAAATGCTTTAACAAAAGCTACTTTATAGATGAAAAGTATTTGATGTAAGTCAGTTTTTTTTTAGTGCCAACATGACAGGTACTGTTTCTTTATTTTATCATTTAATGTAAACTTAAATATATAGATCTGCTGCTTTTGACCTTAATTTCCCATATCTATTATGTAAGAAAAAAAGTCATGGCGAGGATTTTCTTCCCTTTTTAAAAGTAATTTTAAGGGAAGAAACATTGAGATGCCTTATTTCTGTTTATAATAAAACACATTTTGTGTGTTTCATATTCTTCCAGGATTTCCATCTGTGGGTAAATCCACGCTGCTGAGTAATCTGGCTGGGGTATATTCTGAAGTGGCTGCTTACGAGTTCACCACTCTGACAACTGTCCCAGGTGTCATCAGGTACAAGGGAGCAAAAATTCAGGTAAACTTATGCATTAATAATTGTAATATACTTGCATTTAATGCTATAAATTTCACGGTGCTTATTGTTCAGATATTTTTTAGATTTGCAACAAAGCTTTTTTATACGCTATTGATATTCCTTAAATAGGAGAAGGGTGTTGATGATAATGTTTACAAGGATGGTATTCTTGCAGATGTATTGTTTTATCATAGGTAATGTCAACTATCATGTAAAAGATCAATCCTTTACCATATCTTCCAAATAAAGCTACTTATACAATAGACAAGATATTTCTATTACCTGTACCAATAAGTTGCCTGCTTACTATATTGTCGGTGAAATGGGATTACTACAGGTTATGAAAAAATAAGCCGTCTGAGGTTTAATGGAAATACTGTTGATTCAACTTATTTGCATACATAAGTTCCCAGACAAATTTATGCAACTAATCAGAAGATGCATTGAACCGAAAATCAGCATAGGAGTACCATTTCAATGTGCATATTTTGTTTTCACTTGCCGCAAATTATTATTAACCCTCGATAAGAAAACATCAGATATATATGAACTTATATTTTTATATAAATCATTACAGAGATCGTAATTATTTACCTCCAAAACTAGTTGAAAAGCTGGTTGTTTTTCTAAAGGGCCCCCATATAACCATTATTCAATTTACTGGAATCAACATTTTTTTTCTTATTGTTTCAGCTTCTTGATTTGCCTGGTATTATTGAAGGAGCCAAGGATGGAAGGGTAGAGGAAAACAAGTCATAGCAGGTCAGTCTTGAGTTGTTTCTGTAACATGCTCTGTTCACCTAATGTACAAATATAAAGGCAATATGAAGTTTAAGTACCCACCCCTTTCATGATACCAATGCAGCCTAAGGCTGGGTCCTGGTGACTAGACCCACCCCACCCTGACTACCTTTCCCCAACCCATTAACCTCCCACAGTGATCACATTGTGAAGCCAGATAAGGCCACATTCCAATTTTCAAGTGCCTCTAAACTCAACACTTTTAATGTGTGAAAATTCTATATTTCAGTGGCGCGAACCTGTAACATTATATTTATTGTATTGGATGTCTTGAAACCTCTCCAACACAAGCGATTGATAGAGCATGAGCTGGAGGGCTTCGGTATTCGCCTCAATCGAGATCCTCCAAATATTGGCTTCAAGAAGAAAGACAAGGAGGCCTTAACCTCACAGCAACAGTAAGATTTCGGAAATTTGTCATGACATTTGCTGCAATTTATTTTCAATTTTTGATTGCTATATTTGTAATTAACTCGGACTGATATATAATTATCTGCTTACAACTTACAAACATACATAACAAGGCTAGGTTTAACTGTCCGCATGCAATTTACAAACATTACATAGCTAGGCTAATAGGTATCTTACTAGCAGTGGATAGGGCAGATACTGAGCAGACAGTCCTGGATCTACAATATCTACATTAGCCTGACCAAGTTCATGATGATCAAGTTAGGAGATCATACATTTTTAAAAAGTTCTTCTCTATTAATAAATATACCAGAATCTTATTAAAATAGTCAATGTAATCATTTATTCAACTCATTTATACATAATTGTCATCCCAATCATCATCTTAAAAGTTAATTGAATGCAGACTTCAACTCAGTCTTCTAAATCCTATAATTCTCATCTAAATTCTACTATTGTTGGTACTCATAATTTTAATAACACACTGATGGTCATATCTGATGATCATAATATAACTATTGAAGTTTGTTTTGACTTTATATGAGACAGCTCATTCTGAAATGTTACATGTATTTATCATTCCATTATTTCATATTTTTAATTTGAATTTGTAGCTTCTAAAGTTAGTTTGGGGCCCTACTACTGTTGAAATGACTGTAGTTTCTAAATACTTTGTGTATTAAAATAAACACTTTCCTATTGTCATTTATTTCCAATTCAGTGGCCATATACTAAGATAACACAGCAACACAGTTATTAACTCTGACAAACTAAAACAAAAAGAAAATTAAAAAATTAACTTTACCTACCCAGAGGATAAGATTCAGTTTCTCAGAAGCATAGTCACATTCCATTTTCCAGTTCTAATGTATTCTAATTTTTATGTAAACATTAATCAACAACAACAACAGCAACATAAAAAAACAACAACCTGTAAATGATGTAAATAGTAAAGCATTAAGAATTTTTATTTTTTAGATGTAAGTTGGTCAGATATTTCAATAACTCAATAATTAATAGTTGAAGTCCAATAAAGTTTTCTAGAGTGTCATTATTGATTAAAGATAGTATTTGATGGAAACTAAAAATGACAACTAAATAGATAACCTTCAATCACTTATTTTTATAATTATTGTTCCTTTTTCAATAATGTTTATAATAAGCCTGATGATCAGCCCTTGTTGTATGTGTACCACCAGGTCAGTCAGTCAGAGCTGGATATAGACCTTGTGAAGACCATTCTTGGCGAGTACAAGATTCACAACGCTGACATCACCCTGAGGGGAGACTACACCACCGAGGACCTCATAGATGTGATTGAGGGAAACCGTATCTACGTCCCCGCAGTATATGTGCTCAACAAAATTGATCAAATCTCAATTGAAGTGAGTGGTCTAAGTGTGTTAGTAGAAATGTTAGTTAAAATTGATTATACAAAAGGAGTTTGTAATATAAATATAATTTTCTTTTTGCATAATGATGTAAGTGCAGTAACTAATGTGTAAATTTTACCAAGTTTACCATTTATGAAAGTTTCATAGTTCAAAAATTCTAACCATAGATTTATTGTTATTATTAAAATATAATTTCCATTTTATATTCTTCCCATTAGAACATCCTCAAGGCAATTTGACTGTGGTTCAAATTCTGCTGCTATCAATGAGATAATCAAATTAATTCATCAAAATGCACATTCAAATTCATTTTACAGTATACATAAATACAAAAGTGAACTCTAACTTTATGAAAGTAAATGTTAACCAGTCTTACAGAGGTCATTGTAAACCATTTTATGTATTTTCATTGCAGGAGCTGGACATTATATTGTCATTGTAAACTATTCTATGTATTTCTCAGAGCTGTGCATTATATTGTCATTATAAACTGTTCTATGTTTTTTTCACTGCAGGAGCTGGACATTATATTGTAAACCGTTCTATATCTTTCTCAGAGCTGTGTATTATATTGTCATTGCAAACTGTTCAATGTATTTCTCAGAGCTGGACATTATATTGTCATTGTAAACTATTCTATGTCTTTCTCAGAGCTGTGTATTATATTGTCATTGTAAACTGTTCTATGTATTTCTCAGAGCTGGACATTATATTGTCATTGTAAACTGTTCTATGTATTTCTCACTGCAGGAGCTGGACATTATATTGTCATTGTAAACTGTTCTATGTATTTCTCAGAGCTGGACATTATCTTGTCATTGTAAACTGTTCTATGTCTTTCTCAGAGCTGGACATTATATTGTCATTGTAAACTGTTCAATGTATTTTTCAGAGCTGTGTATTATATTGTCATTGTAAACTGTTCTATGTATTTCTCAGAGCTGGACATTATATTGTCATTGTAAACTGTTCTATGTATTTCTCAGAGCTGGACATTATCTTGTCATTGTAAACTGTTCTATGTCTTTCTCAGAGCTGGACATTATATTGTCATTGTAAACTGTTCTATGTATTTCTCAGAGCTGGACATTATATTGTCATTGTAAACTGTTCTATGTATTTCTCAGAGCTGGACATTATATTGTCATTGTAAACTGTTCTATGTATTTCTCAGAGCTGGACATTATATTGTCATTGTAAACTGCTCTATGTATTTCTCACTTCAGGAGCTGGACATTATATTGTCATTGTAAACTGTTCTATGTATTTCTCAGAGCTGGACATTATATTGTCATTGTAAACTGCTCTATGTATTTCTCACTTCAGGAGCTGGACATTATATTGTCATTGTAGACTGTTCTATGTATTTCTCAGAGCTGGACATTATATTGTCATTGTAAACTGCTCTATGTATTTCTCACTGCAGGAGCTGGACATTATATTGTCATTGTAATCTGTTCTATGTATTTCTCACTGCAGGAGCTGGACATTATATTGTCATTGTAAACTGTTCTATGTATTTCTCACTGAAGGAGCTGGACATTATATTGTCATTGTAAACTGTTCTATGTATTTCTCAGAGCTGGACATTATATTGTCATTGTAAACTGTTCTATGTATTTCTCAGAGCTGGACATTATATTGTCATTGTAAACTGTTCTATGTATTTCTCAGAGCTGGACATTATATTGTCATTGTAAACTGTTCTATGTATTTCTCAGAGCTGTGCATTATATTGTCATTGTAGACTGTTCTATGTATTTCTCAGAGCTGGACATTATATTGTCATTGTAAACTGTTCTATGTATTTCTCACTGCAGGAGCTGGACATTATATTGTCATTGTAAACTGTTCTATGTATTTCTCACTGCAGGAGCTGGACATTATATTGTCATTGTAAACTGTTCTATGTATTTCTCAGAGCTGGACATTATATTGTCATTGTAAACTGTTCTATGTATTTCTCAGAGCTGGACATTATCTTGTCATTGTAAACTGTTCTATGTCTTTCTCAGAGCTGGACATTATATTGTCATTGTAAACTGCTCTATGTATTTCTCAGAGCTGTGCATTATATTGTCATTGTAAACTGTTCTATGTATTTCTCACTGCAGGAGCTGGACATTATCTTGTCATTGTAAACTGTTCTATGTATTTCTCAGAGCTGGACATTATATTGTCATTGTAAACTGCTCTATGTATTTCTCAGAGCTGTGCATTATATTGTCATTGTAAACTGTTCTATGTATTTCTCACTGCAGGAGCTGGACATTATCTTGTCATTGTAAACTGTTCTATGTATTTCTCACTGCAGGAGCTGGACATTATATTGTCATTGTAAACTGTTCTGTGTATTTCTCAGAGCTGGACATTATATTGTCATTGTAAACTGTTCTATGTATTTCTCAGAGCTGGACATTATATTGTCATTGTAAACTGCTCTATGTATTTCTCACTGCAGGAGCTGGACATTATATTGTCATTGTAAACTGTTCTATGTATTTCTCACTGCAGGAGCTGGACATTATATTGTCATTGTAAACTGTTCTATGTATTTCTCACTGCAGGAGCTGGACATTATATTGTCATTGTAAACTGTTCTATGTATTTCTCAGAGCTGTGCATTATATTGTCATTGTAAACTGTTCTATGTATTTTTCAGAGCTGCACATTATATTGTCATTGTAAACTGCTCTATGTATTTCTCAGAGCTGTGTATTATATTGTCATTGTAAACTGTTCTATGTATTTCTCACTTCAGGAGCTGGACATTATATTGTCATTGTAAACTGTTCTATGTATTTCTCACTGCAGGAGCTGGACATTATATTGTCATTGTAAACTGTTCTATGTATTTCTCAGAGCTGTGCATTATATTGTCATTGTAAACTGTTCTATGTATTTTTCAGAGCTGCACATTATATTGTCATTGTAAACTGCTCTATGTATTTCTCAGAGCTGTGTATTATATTGTCATTGTAAACTGTTCTATGTATTTCTCACTTCAGGAGCTGGACATTATATTGTCATTGTAAACTGCTCTATGTATTTCTCAGAGCTGGACATTATATTGTCATTGTAAACTGTTCTATGTATTTCTCAGAGCTGGACATTATATTGTCATTGTAAACTGTTCTATGTATTTCTCACTGCAGGAGCTGGACATTATATTGTCATTGTAAATTGTTCTATGTCTTTCTCAGAGCTGGACATTATATTGTCAGTGTAAACTGATCTATGTATTTCTCAGAGCTGGACATTATCTTGTCATTGTAAACTGTTCTATGTCTTTCTCAGAGCTGGACATTATATTGTCATTGTAAACTGTTCTATGTATTTCTCAGAGCTGTGTATTATATTGTCATTGTAAACTGTTCTATGTATTTCTCAGAGCTGTGTATTATATTGTCATTGTAAACTGTTCTATGTATTTCTCACTGCAGGAGCTGGACATTATATTGTCATTGTAAACTGTTCTATGTATTTCTCACTTCAGGAGCTGGACATGATATTGTCATTGTAAACTGTTCTATGTATTTCTCAGAGCTGTGCATTATATTGTTATTGTAAACTGTTTTATGTATTTCTCAGAGCTGGACATTATATTGTCATTGTAAACTGTTCTATGTATTTCTCACTGCAGGAGCTGGACATTATATTGTCATTGTAAACTGTTCTATGTATTTCTCAGAGCTGTGCATTATATTGTCATTGTAAACAGTTCTATGTATTTCTCAGAGCTGGACATTATATTGTCATTGTAAACTGTTTTATGTATTTCTTACTGCAGGAGCTGGACATTATCTATAAGATTCCTCACTGCGTGCCTATCTCAGCCCATCACAAATGGAACTTTGACGATTTACTGGAGAAGATGTGGGACTACCTACAACTTGTCCGAATGTATGTCTTATTACTTGTGATGACTAATTTCTTCCACATAAAAGTAACACATCTTTCTCTGTTGTGTTTATTGAATGGGCGCCATCTTTAAAGCTGACTGGTGTATGGTACATTTTATTGGGGTCTTCCTTTCTAACTTGTAAACAATGCCCCCCACCACCCACTCCACCCGTAAATTTCCCACATTTGGAACAGTTTTTATATGGTTCACACAGTTACGTCCCATAAATATAATCATAACAACACAGGCTTTTGTCTGGCTATATCTCAGCTACCCCTGATTTGAATTAAATAAAACCGTTTGGAAGCTTCACCACAAAAATGAAATGTGCATGTTGTCAACACATTCCTTTTCCATAATTTTCACAGAGTTATTTTTAATTCCTGTATAATATGATATGGGACCATTCATCTTGAGCCTATATCTCAACAAGCACCAGTTGCAATTTAATGACACTTTATTAGACCAGTTGAAATTCAATTACACTTTATAAGACCAGTTAGAATTCAATGACACTTTATAGGAAGTTTCACTTACAGATAATGTCAATGGAGATAAATATCCATAGAAGTTATTTCCATGGACCAAATCTGTTGTTTGCCAATTTGTATGTAGATGTAAAATATATTGAATTCAGTTAAGATATGTACAGATTGAATAATCTGCTTGTTGTAAAACAATTGTTTATGTCAATCACTGAAAATAATAAATATATTTTATTTGTATATATATGTATTTGAATTATCATCATTATAGTTGAATTTGTTTGCATTTTTGACTGACAGATATACCAAACCAAAGGGCCAACTACCTGACTACACCGCTCCCATCGTTCTGAAGTTGGGCAAGAGTTCTGTGGAAGATTTATGTAACAAAGTTCACAAAAGTATCCTCAAGGAGTTTAAGTAGTAAGTATGCCAATGTTGTACAAATTGTTACTTTACCTTTTGTGTCTATTTTTATGCATTTGTAAGGATCAAAATTAACAGTTGCACTTTCTGGACGTATAACTGTCTTTTCTATTTCAGTAACTTCATTTACAGAACTTCATCAAAATTATCTGTCTTACTTTTATACCCAAAGGTGTGTCATGCACAACATCAGCATAAGGTCAAGGTTGTATTTAAGGTCATTGTATCTTCACGGGGAGTATATGCCAATTCCAGGGACCTTCCTTACTTAGCCATGTCACTCTTACCTTGTCAGTATATCTTATAATATACCTTAAATTCAACCTTGTCACATTAATTTTCTGACCTTGTTTAATCATTTTTCTTTATAAAATACCAACACCTGCCAGATATGAACTTTATATTCGACCGTATCAACAGTATTTATGCACAAGTAAATATCTCTTCTCCAGTGCCCTTGTGTGGGGGTCCTCAGTGAAACACCAGCCGCAAAAGGTTGGAAAAGACCATTTACTGGTTGATGAAGATGTTGTGCAGATTGTCAAAAAGTAAGTTTAGAATTCATTGCCTAGTTATAATGTTGTTAAATAGACATTTTATGTAACCTAAAATCTGTACTGATGTGCTTTTGTTCATTCAACCATATGTTTGAGGTTATACATAAAATAATTATGAAAATACCTAAGGGGCACCTGTGGCTGACTTGAAACTCCTCAGACCCTCAGCGTTTGTGTTTGAGTGCTAGTCTCTGAACAAACTTTCATGCGGGGAGGTTTTCAAGCTAAGCTGCAATGCGCCGGGATTCTCCCCAGACATAAGTCTGGGTCTTCCATCACCAATAGCTGGACATTGCCAATATGACCATGATTGTGTTGAACAATGCAATGTAACAAAAAAAAACAACATAAAATACCATGTTTAAATGTAATATTTGAAAACAATTACTTCATTAGTTCATGTAGATATTGTATCATCTGAAAGTACTTTTAGTGTCATTTTTTTATATATTATTCAGTAAATTTAGCTAGATTGGAGCAAATATAAGTCATTCTTAAAATAGATTTATTCCAGTTCTGTGTGAATGCAATGAAAACAAAATGTATAATGACCAGATTCATCCCACATGAGTAAAATATCAGATTCCATTATCAAATGATCAGACAGTAGTGCAGTGGGGCTGTGGCAGCCGTATCCTGGCTGGACAAGGGGAAGCAACTTTTTAAAGCTTAATTTCTGGCACCATCTGTACAAAGCATACAGAGGGCATGCAGAAATGACTGTTTAATGTGACATAACCTGTGTGGAGGAGCTGGTTACAGTACATGCAAAAAACATTTGTAGGCACATTAAAAGTGTTTATTTTTATTTTTGCAGAGTGTGAGCTTTCTGTGTTTACTGGACATTTTATATACATGGATGAGTGTGGCTGATTGATGGGACATTGCTTGGACACTCTAAACCGTTGACCTTACCTTGATGATCATATCACACATCGTCAGACTGGATTGTGCTCTTCCTCTAGCCTTTCATAACACATGATTCTATTGCTAAATTTTTACATTCGTTGTTTCTTTTGAAGTTAATTAAATGGTTATAGTATCAGTGAAATATAGTTTTCTTTGATGAAACACAAGCTTGCAGTAGTTGTAGTTAATGTGGCCCTTTCAGTTTATCATTATGAGTAAGAATCCAAAGTCTGTGCTTGCCACAATTTTGCAACAATTTTTGTTAATAAGTGCTGTTTGTATTGGGTGATATTGTTGTACAGGGGATTGAGAAATAAATTTCTGGATATTTGTCCAGTACTACATTACTTGGGCTTCAACTTTCCTTAAATTGTTTGTTATTTCATTGTTTCTGTGGATTTGAAATATGTTTCTGTAGATAAAATCATCCTAACAGACTGTCCCATAACCACAAAGGAATCAATACTCATCCTCAAACAAATTTAATTTTACTAAAAACTAATTGATGTAGTGATGTTTGCATGCAATAAGATGCATAAGAATGATTGTTCACTGTACAGGTGGACAGTGTCTCTTTTAATGAAAATGAGTTTATATTAAGATTAGTATTTTTTGTTTCCATTTAATTGTTACAGTTGTTTATGATTACGACAGCAATAACTAGTTATTAGGGATATTTTTAAATAGTAATAAGTAAGTTAACAGTTTATAAGAAGACATCTATTTGCAATACTGAACATTAGTAAAGCCAAACCAGACTATTGAAGTGTGAGTAAGGCTGCATAAATTTATAAACAGCTAAATCAGAACAAGTGCCAGTACCCTTTCTGCAGTTTTGATCACATTGAGAGTCCTTCCTCCATATGTTGCTGCTGTTTACTAAGTCTTCATTTACTTTAAATACATGTATGAGTAACAAGATGCATTTCCATAGCAACAGTGTATACTCTGATCAGACAGACCCACCATTGACTGATCTGATCTACGCTATTTTCTAGGCTTGATCTATTTGATCTCGATCTTTTGTATCAAAGAGAGCAACATTCATTTGCCCAAAATCTCCCAGTTTATTTGTATTCCAGGCTACAATTAGGTTCGTATTTCTCCCATTTGCATTGCTTTGTCACTTTACTCATTATTGCTATGTGCTGCATACCATTGCAAAACTGGTAACTTGTTACAAAATAAAAATTATTAAAGGTGCGAATTAAAATCTGGTTTGTATTTATATAACCTCTTTTTTACTTATTTATTTGTGAAGAATTAGATCTTTGAGAGAGCAAGAATGACAGACAGAAAGCCAGACAGAGAGAGAGAATGATATACTGTAAATTGTATTTGGGGATATAAGTATTTTTATTGTTAAAAGGTTTCTGACTGATGGTTAAGAAATGTTTGAGTTTAACCCCAAGTATTAAATATTAGATTTTTCTTTTGTTTTCAATCAGATTTTTAATGCCCTATAAACCTTGCATAACAATACATTGAAATTCTAACCATATACCCCAAAGGATGCAAAATAATTTAAATTGGCTGAAGCTATATATTTAATTACAGGAACTAGAATGCCACAATGTCTACTTTGTTACAGTTAACTTCAAAGTAGTAGGTTAATTACTGTGACCTAGGCCAGCCTTTAGTTACTTTGACCTTGGTTTGTCTTTAGTTACTTTGACCTTGACCAGTCTATAGTTACTTTGACCTTGATCAGTCTGTAGTTACTGTGACTTTGACCAGTCTTAAGTTACTGTGACCTTGACCAGTCTATATTTACTGTGATCTTGACCAGTCTTTTGTTATAGTTACATTGACCTTGGCAAATACATTCATAACAGAGATCTTTAATATCTTTAATTAGCTTATGTAACATAGCATAGCATTGTGACCTTGACCTGTATTTACTTAGTTACAGTGGCCTAGACAAGTCTTTAGTTAATTACTGTGAAATAACCAGATAAATTATAAAGTCAATCTAACCCGATCCCGACATGGAAGCCACATACCAAATTTAGTAATGCTATTTTAATCGGATCTTAAATTATTTCACAGAAACGGAAATTATACTGCAAGTAAGAATGACCTTGCCAGTCACAGACTTTTAATTCTCACAAGGGCTCTACGTATCTTATTTGGCATATTTTCATTATGGCGAATTATAATTAACGGAAGCTAAAAATGAATTTTATTAACGGTGTTGTTAACTAGATTGACCCTCAAACAAAAGTAAGGTACATGCGTAATTGCGCAGAACATTTCAATCAAAGATTTATTACAGAAACAGAAAAACTGTTTTAATGACATGACCTTGACATATAGGACCCATCAAAACCAGCTGATTTTAACCAATCAGAAAGTGACAGTTCATTTACACCTGGCCCTGATCCTGTCAGAACCTAAAGACAATGTTCTAAGTTGTCACATGTATTCATGAGATCAAAATCAATAGCTATATTTCAGTAGGCTTGCCGATAGTATATAACGTTTTATATCGGTAGAAAAAAGACTTAACACAATGTTTTGGGCAGTTGTGCATTGCTGCAGTTTGCAATTTAGCATGAATGTACATGCATGTATTCATAAAATGAATGCATGCGTAGACGCATGCGTACATTGACACTAGAGAAACTACGTCACTGAGAGGTCTCAATAAAACAGCACTTATACCAGGCAATCGGAACTCCTCGGGTAATTATGTCCTCGGGACAATCATCCCTCGGATGTATCTGGTGCAATGATACTTTCTCAAATCACAATCGTTTTGTTCGCCGGAAGTCGGAAGAAGTTGCTTAAAATGTAGTTAGCACAAAACACAAACAATTGTGTATTTGCTGCGTCGGGTAAATAAAACTTAGATGATTTAAATTTGAAGCACTATAGTGAGCTGTCATCCGAGCTGCCATCTTTGTTTTGACGTCTGTCACAAAAGAAGTCCCATTTAGGGAAATGGCCGGGGTAATCCGACTACCTACATACATCCGAGAGATGATTCGTGAATTATCCGAGGTGTTCCGATTGTTATACAAGGCTCTGCAGCCATCAGAGTAGGCTTCGGACTTTCATGGCGGTGGTCTCCTTTAAACTTTTGCATAATACTCTTCACAAAATTAAAGGCATGTTGTGATAGCACTGCTTGAATGATCTTAATACACTTGATTTGTGGATTGGTGTACTGGACATAGGGGCGTCGTAGCGGGTGTTATATTATTCTTGCATGGGATAAATAAGAATACAATACTAATGTTCTGGTATATGCTGTTTAATCTCTTCTCTCTATTCAAAGCAGACACACGATGTTTACCTCTCAGCTCCAACTAGTGAACCCTCTCTCCAGCCAGGTATTAAACAATGGGCAGTGTATCTTGATAAACAGATATCATATTACACCTCCCTTTCTAAGTCCAGCTGATGTTATGTTCCATCCTGTAGTTTGCTCACAAGTCCAATCTCACATGTGGTTTTGATACTCTACCACTTCTTGTGACATAGTTGTTCGCATTGTTATCAAGTGGTAACTTGTTAATTGGCAAATTAATGCTTTGTGACATAGGTGGAGGTGTCTCCAGACATTCTTTTTCGGTCTGCTCAACTTCATTTTTGGCAGGTACTGGGACTAAATGTCTCCTATTTCTACGGAGTATCCCCAGATCTGTTTTTACATTGTATGATCGAGGTGTGTTAGACCCTGAAATGATAACACCCGACTTTTTCTGATCTTTAACCCACACATTATCTCTCTCCCTCAGGTTTCTCAAGTTTCTGGCCCTGTGACACCTGTTGTAATTTTGCGTCTGTTTTTTCTTGTACTGAAACTCCCTAGTCTTTATGTCCCTGAATTTTGGTAGATTTGGTATCAAAGCACTAGGTTGAACTGGTAATGAATTTTGCAATTTTCTACCCATTAACAACTCTGAGGGGCAGTAACCATTGTGTAGTGGCGTAGTCCTGTATGACAATAATGCCATGTAAGGATCATCTGCCTTTTTCAATATTTTCTTAATTGTTTGAACTGACCTTTCCGCCAAACCATTTGCTTGTGCATACCTAGGACTACTGGTCACATGTTTGAACCCATAAGAAGCTGCAAACTGTTTGAAATTCTCAGAGATATACTGAGGACCGTTGTCACTGTGAAATATGTCAGGGATGCCATGACGAGCAAAAATAGACTTTAAATGATTGATAACATGTTGTGAACTTAAACTTTTAAGCTTAGCGATTTCAATATACCTTGAAAAATAGTCCACAACAAGCAAGTATGTCTGACCATTGAGCTCAAATAAATCCGAAGCAACCCTTTGCCATGGTCGACTAGGAAAATCATTTGATATCATAGGTTCTGCAATATCATTGCTGTTTTCAATGCATTTTTGACATGACTCCACCACATGTTCTAGCTGTTTGCTCAAACCTATCCACCATACTGATAATTTTGCCCTTTCCCTGCATTTTGCTATGCCTTGATGGGCATCATGGATTCTCTGGATCATTTCTTCTTGCATGATCTCAGGAATAATTAACCTTGAACCTTTCATCAAAATGCCCTTTTGCAAGGTTATACCCCCTCTAAATTCCCAATAGACTTTCATTTTATCACTTAATTGTGATTTTTCTGGCCACCCTTCTGTACAAAACAACATAAGGTTTCTGCATACCTCATCTTTGCCATACTGGGCCTTTATTTGCTCCAGTCTTGTACTTGAGGCAGGTAATGATTGAATCACCTGGTCAACAAAAGCATTTGTTTCCCTCAGTAAGTCATTATCAGACTTATCTGGACCTGATAAGGGTGCTCGCGAAAGGCAACCCGGGACAACTAATTCTTTTCCTGGAATATGCTCAATCCTGAAATGAAATCTCATTAGCCTTATACGGAATCTTTGAATTCTAGGGGGCAAATCTGACAAATCCTTTGTGCCTAACAGTGGAACTAAAGGTTTATGGTCAGTTTGTACAACAAAATGTGTACCTATCAAGAAATTACTGAATTTCTCACATGCCCATGTGATACCTAGAGCTTCTTTTTCAATTTGCGCATAGCGTTGTTCAGTTTCAGTAAGTGACCTTGACGCATATGCCACTGGCTTCCAGGTAGGACCATGTTTTTGCCTTATGACTGCTCCTAACCCAAATGAACTTGCGTCGGCAGAAACTAATATTTCTCTGTTTGGATCATAATGTGCTAATACCTTAGGTGTACTAAGCAACAGTTTGATTTTGCGGAAAGCCTTTTCCTGCATTGGTCCCCATAACCATATACTCTTTGCTTTAAGGAGTTCCCTTAAAGGCTGTGTTTCCTCTGCCATGTTTAGCAGGAACTTCGCTAATTGATTGACCATCCCTAAAAACCTGCGAATATCAGACACATTCTGCGGTATTGGCATTTCATCAATTGCTTTAACCTTGGAAGGATCTGCCTTAATAGTGCCCTGTCCAACAACATGACCCAAGAAAGTCAATGACGGTTGGCAAAACAAACACTTCTCATTAAGTGTTAAACCCACCTTTTCCATTCGTTCAAGAACTGAGCTCAACCGCGCATTATGCTCTTCTTGAGTTGACCCAAAAATGAGAACATCATCCATTTGACATATCACCCCTGGTAAACCATCTAAAAGCTCTGTCATTCTCTTTTGAAAGTACTCTGATGCGGAAGAAATACCCATTGGTAGGCGATTAAACAAAAATCTGCCAAATGGTGTAATAAAGGTTGTCAAGTGACGGGACTCTTCAGCTAACCCTATCTGCCAAAACCCTGATGCACAGTCAATTTTTGAAAACCAGCGACCGCCGGCTAGCTTTGACAATGACTCTTCCACTGATGGTAATGGGTGTTTTTCCCTTTTTACCGATTGATTTAACTTGGTCAGATCAACACAGATTCTGACCTCCCCATTTGACTTTGGTACACATACCATAGGTGAACACCATTCCGTAGGTTTATCAACTTTTGAAATGACCCCTTTATTTTGCATTCTCTCTAATTCAGCCTTAACTTTCGGCATTAAAGGAATTGGTACCCGGCGAGGAACAGTAATTGAATATGGTTTAGCTTGACTATCAAGAGATATTTTGTACTCCCAATCTGTTTTGCCTAAGCCGTTAAACAACTTTGGAAATTTCTCCCGATATCGCTCGGACGCACTGAGGGCAGAAACATTTACCTGTTGTAAAATCTCTAACTCTTGTATCGCAGGACGACCAAGAAGTGCCTCCGTAAGACCCCTCACAACATAAACATCCTGAACACATATCTTGTTATTACTTTCTAAAGTGCACTGAAATTTTCCAAACACATGCAATTTTGAGTTGCTTAGTCCACATAATTTTTTATCATTTCGCTGCAATTTAACACCAGTTAATTTGTCGAATTGTTCCCTTGAAATGCAAGTAACATCAGCACCTGTGTCAATTTTGAACTTAATTTCTACATTGTTCACTTTGATTCCTTTTCTCCATGGAGTCGATTTTCCTGTTAATATTGTCCCCAGGAACTCTTCCTCATCTTGGATGGTTACATCGGCTACCTCGGTGTGACACATTTTAGCAAAATGTCCTTTTCTTGAACATTTGAAACACGTTGCCTGAGATGCCGGACACTTCTCTCTAGGATGCTGGGACTTGTTCCCGCAACGTGAACATGAGGATACTGTCTTCTTGTGTATCTTACTTTTTGTTATCCCCTGTTTCTTTGGATCTCCCTTCCTGCTTGATTTTTTCACAACGTCTATGTTCTGATTTTTAGTGTCAGACCCTCTGACAATTGACTGTTGTGATCGGACAGCCTCATGCTGTCTTGCTTGAGTAACTGCTTTCTCCAGAGTTAACTCAGCATCGAGCTGCAGTTTTTCCGACAGTCTATGGTCCCGCAATCCCACGACTATTCTGTCTCTAATGAGTTCATCGTGCAGTATACCGAACTTGCAGTTTTCAGCCAAACTAAACAGACTTGTTACAAAAGTATCCACTGACTCGTCTGCCATTTGTATTCGCTGATTGAATTTAGTTCTTTCAAAAATAACATTTCTTTTTGGAATGAAATAATTCATTAATCCTTCAGTTACTTTATCCCATTTTTTCTCATCTCCTTCTGAAAGAGATAGTGATGCAAGAATGTCATCTGCTTCATTTCCCATGCAATAAATTAAGGTGTTAATTTGTACTTCCTCATCTTCATCACAAAGTTTAGAAGCAGAGCGGAAGCGCTCAAACCGTTGAAACCATTTTCCCCATGTTTCAGGCTTGCTAAAGTTAAACTCCTCTGGATGTTTGAAATTAAACGATGCCATAATTAATCCGAAAGAAAATTCACAAATGAAATGCGCACAATAAATCAATTCACCGCTGCCACCATGTTATATTATTCTTGCATGGGATAAATAAGAATACAATACTAATGTTCTGGTTTATGCTGTTTAATCTCTTCTCTCTATACAAAGCAGACACACGATGTTTACCTCTCAGCTCCAACTAGTGAACCCTCTCTCCAGCCAGGTATAAAACAATGGGCAGTGTATTTTGATAAACAGATATCATATTACAGCGGGAGAGTCCATAAAACAATAACAGCATTTGATGCGCCTCTGATAACTGTTCTGTCCTTGGTCAGCAATATTCTAATTTCCATACCTCTTCCCTGACACTACTGCAGAATTGAGGCTGTGTCCAGAAGTGTTGTTTGCTTCACCTGTGATGTCTAAAAACTGTGCCTCCAATTTGTGCGCAGCTTCTTTCACTGAAACACTAAACAGACAATGTTTTCTTGCTCTGATTTAAATGGCCATACAACTTATATCGTCACTCAAGGCATGACGTGTAGTCAGAAGTCTTGCCATTGTAATCCTGAATTCTTCGTAATCGTGCTAAAATTTGAATATTTGGATTTGCTGCATGGTCGCATAGATAAGGGTTTGTTATCGAATGTGGCAAGCAAAGCCATTTTTCAGATGCTTAGTTACTGACTGCTCAATCTTCTACACTTTAAGGAACTATTTTATCACAACCAGAGCAGCGCCATCACCTCTTGACTGTGCCTATCTTTTTTTTTTCTTTTTCTTTTTTTTCTTTTCTATTTAAGTTTATTTAACACGAACATTTGCACTACAAATGAGCTAATAATATATATGTAAACGGGTGGATACATGCACTGGCTTCATCATTCCAATATTTGAATAACATTGTATTCGAAACTTCGAACGCTCGACTATGAATTTGTTACTACAACAGAACTTCACACTAACAATTTCATAATGTATGAACTGTGCATTGTCTGATAATGTTGCAGATAACTTTTTGAGCAGCTCAAATGTGACTTGCTTTCCACCTACTCGTTCTAGTAAACTGTTTTGGACCAAGTATGTACTTAAATCTTTACAATAGATAGTTTCCATGTGATGTCATCGACACTGATAAGACAGTTTAAGGCAGCCATCTTTGTGGGCAGAAGCTAATGCAGGCCGAAATCGGGAAAAATGTGCTGTATTAAATTCACCAGTTTCGTATTTTTCAGTCTATTTTACTGTATTTTATATCAAATTTAACAGCTTTTGTAAAGTATTTTAAATATAAATCTATATTTTGATAATTAAAAAGGTTATAGAAATACAACCGAAAATGATACACTGTTTATTTTGTTTTAAGTAAGAGCCAATAGTTTTATTTATTTTTTTTGTATTTATTCTGTGTGCAGTTTGCAATTGTAAAAATATTGTATTCTAAAAATATGAATTTCAAGAGCTTTCCAATGGTGTATAGCTTTTAACTTTCGGAACACAAATGGAGAAATTACAAGAAAATAAAATTTACCATTCATAAATACAATTCATAAGAAAATCTCTTGAAGTTACCATCAAAGATGGCTGCCAAGATAGGGGATTTTCACTGATGCGGAAACTATCTATAGGTAAATAAGAGAATATTCTATCAAAATTTCCACAGATATTCAAATCTAAACTACCTCTAGACAAAGGCAAAAAGGTTAAATTCATGCATAAAAGATACGATATACGTAGATTCCTAGACCGTAAGTCCACTACCAAGTAAGTTACTAACATGACTGAATACATTTTTACTTGTAATTTCCGTTGTGTTATGTCCGTAAGAAGAACCAACGACGAAAAAAGAGCCGCAGTATGGTAACACGAAATCTCGCGTGATTTGGACACCGTGTACTACGAACTACTATGGCCGAAATGGGAAATTTGTGGGAAGGTAACATCATTTAAACGTCACACTGACTGTCGTTTAATGACATTTTGACTAGAAATAGAAAAAATATACACGTTGATTCTTGTGAATAGATTCAGATCAAGACTGTGGCTGCTTAGCCGCTTCAAATGTCGATTAATTGACACCTGTCAAATAGGTGTTTATGTGCTTTGACTGTAATTCGGATACAACATAATAGTCGGATAGTAAAAAATAACTCTTTTTTTTTTTTAAATGGTGTCAAAACATTGTAACTTACTTTTAATTTCAGCAGTCATAACGTGATTTGTTTTATATAATGTAGAATCAAATGCCAGAATGTACTTTGTGTTGTTTTTTTTTTTGCTCCATGGCAACTGTCTAGATTATAGATATGTATAAGTTTTGGTCTGTAAATATGGAAATATCTATATAACTTTTTGCTTGCTTCTGTCATACATATTGTTATGAATATGCTCTTCCCAGAGTTGTCTGCCCAGGTAGCTCAAGTTGGTAGATCAGCTGACTCTGGAGCAGGAGGTCATGTGTTCAAACCCCAACCTGGGTAAATTGTTAGGGTACAGGAATAGTCGTACCATTACGATCTCGTACCGGGAATACTCGTACCATTTTGGGAAAGGTCGTACCATATAAGATTTGTACAGGGAATGGGGTTATGGGGTAATTAGAGGTGATAATTAGGCTTAGTAGTGGAGGTATTTACAATGGTCTATTCATTAGATAATTGCATGACAAACATTTATCTCTCATGCATTCTTGTGAAATATTTGATAATTAACATTTGATTAGATAGTTGTCACTTCTCACTTGAAATTCATCAGAATATTTAATTTGTTATTTTTCTTCGTGAAAGATATATGAACGAATTGTAAATCACATCTGATTAGAAAAAATACAGCATTGAATGAATAAATGATTATATTTATTAAGGTTTTTGATATAATTACATGGCAAAATCCTCATTTTAAAAATGGCTTAAATCTAATTGACTAAAACTCATCATAATTCATTAAGGGATAATCGTCCAAATAACCAAAACTGAGTGGACAGTAAAATCAAACAAATTGTCATCAAATTAAATATCATTTTTAATACTCACACACAAAAATATCACATGTTTACAATATTGGCTAAAATGAAAAAAAATGAACAAAAAAATCAACAGCGTCGATCTAAACAACTACAATATTACAAAAAAAGTATCACTTTCCATCAATACATGTTTAAAAAAAAAAGTGCAGATAAAATCCTTTAAGTTTATACATACAATCTCCATACTAAACATTTACGCATATATCTTATATGTGGTACGACTATTCCCAATTCGGTACGAAATTGTAACGGTACGAGATTGTAGTGGTACGACTATTCCCGGAGCCAATTGTTACCCCAGTTCAGGACAGGATTTTTCTCCTCCCAGATTTACTTTAATGGTGTCATAAGTGTAATGACTGACTCAGATTGTTGTCTGTATCATCATTCTCGAGAGATTACCATCCCTGAAAAGTAAGGGGGAGAAGTGTAGTGGTATAGGCACTTCCTTGCTGTTGGGTTTACCCTTTAGTGACATGGTTGAAAGTCAGTCTACAGAGCTGAAGATCCTGGGTTCAATCTCAGTTAGGGACAGGATTTTTCTCCTCCTAGATTAACTTAAGAATAGACCCATGGTGAACATCACTTCCGTTTCCATGACTAAGCCATGTAAATATGAGGGGGCATAGAAAAGTCCCTGAGTTAGGTAGTACCAATTCATTCATGTGATTTAGTAGGTGATGAAAGGTTGATCCTATATTTTTCAGCATTGTTGTCATGACACTACAGTTGATACACTGCTAAACTTGTGAAAAAGGGCTGGAGTTGTATTGTCAAGAGTCTGTATGGCATCACATTCAAATTGAGCTTATCCCACCAATGTTTGACTCAAGTTCTCTTAAGTCAGCCATGCACCACATGAGTATATCCCAATGTATGGCTAGCATTGTCTAAATTCAGCCAAAGACCACATATAAACCAGCTTATATGGACATAATAAGTAGGAGCATTTTTTTAAGTTCATGATTTATATGAATATCTTGCATTACCTTAGTATATATGTCTTGTCCCTTTCAGTGATTTAGGATAGTCATAATAAGCATAAGTATTGCACATTACAAATGCTAGTTCAATGCAAAATATCAGTTTAAACACATCTGATACTTTTCAAAAGATTGGTATGAGACAATGACATCTAAATTTGTTCACGCAAGTTAATACTTTGTTAATGCTTAATAATCAGGAACACTGGGCAGGCACTGGATCAATTTAATGTGATCAAGACATATACGGGCAAGGCTAGAACAGTTTAAATACCACAACCCTTCTCAGGTTTTGTTTTCTGAAAATAGGGGATGGGGTCTGCGGCTTTGAGAAAGGGAAAATTTTGCAGCGTTTCATTACTGAAGGGAAAGAAATGGGCATGTTTTACTTGCTTATTTTCTATGATACATCTTGTATGTTTATTACAAGGCCATCTCTCTGTTTATCTTGTTCTTCAATTTCACCATTAGATTATCATAGTCCAGTTCACTCAGTTTTTTATATTTGTTGGATGGGATTTGTTGTTTTTAAGGGGAAAAAATGACAGCATTTTACAAGGGTAAGTAAAGTCGTGTTTTGCATATTATAATGCCCCCTTGGAGTATGTCCTGCTTAGCCTTATTTTCATGATTTTTTTAAAAATTTTGGTAATAAATACCCCACAGCAGTATGTACTCCAAAAAATATTTGCCAAAAAATAAAGTGTAAAGAAGCCATATCCTATAGTCAAACACATGTCAATTGCATTTCTGTATCACACCAAGTCAGTGTGACCTGTGTGACAAAACACAAATTCATGGATCAATAATCCTCCTCACAACAACAACAACTGAATTTTTTGGTTGCACAGTGCAAGCCCAAAATTTATGAGGGGAATTAAGAGAGAGTCAATGAAGATCAAAGAGTGCTGGAAAAAATGTGTAATCTCTTTGATTGGCTCATCAAATTCACATACAGAATGAAATTCATTTTCCAAAATACTACATACAGAGCATAATCTTTGATTAAGAGGAACTGCATTTGGTTTTTCCCATCTTCTGGTTTCAGTAAAAAGTCTGTGAGATAAAACTCTCAATTTAGCCATAGAAATTTTGAATTTATCTATATTTAAGACCTTTGAAACTAGAAAAAGCATTATAAAAAACACCCTTACTAGAATTAGAATTTATGATATACATTGATGTATATGATATATATGATATATATAATAAAAAAAACCAGCTTCTACCCACATCACTTCTTGCAGCCATATTTACATCCTTTACATCCCTTAAATCCAGGCATCAACAGACCTGTTTACTTTAACCATTGAATATAGTTTCTATTTTTTGGACACACTATTGAAAAGTGGCGCAATTGTTATAAAAAGAACCAATATCCCCTCATTCACTGAGCCAGTGCTGTACCAACTATGCCTTTCGAAAAGTTCAGGTACCATACATCACTATAGTACTTTTTTGATCATACTAAACTATGATAAAATTTAATTTTTATGTCCTTTTATTTGCAAACTATAGAATTTTTTAGTATACTGAGCTATGACAGTATTTCAAGTTCTTTTATTTGCAGACTATCGGAAACAAGCTAGACAGCTTGAAAATGAGATTGATCTCAAGCTGGTCTCCTTTAGCAAGCTGGGAACAAACTACTCACACACAGACTCTTACAGGTACTGTTTGTGTTCTCATTGTGAGATATTGTTGTGTAATAATAATAATAATAACTTTATTTAATGAAGGTAGCACATTAAGCAATACAGAACATGTTTGCACTTTCTTTATGTCTGTAGAAAGAATTAATTATTAATTACCGGTAATCATTGATAGTCATGCATCAGTCACAGATAGACAGGCCGCAATAGCTCAAGTGGTAGAGCATCGGCTTGTGTATCGGGAGGTTGCGCATTCAAACTCCGGCCAGGTCAAACCAAAGACTTTAAAGTTGGTAGTAGTGGCTTCCCTCCTAACGCTTGGGGCTAAGGGGACAGCATTATGCCTGACTCGTCGGTGTCAGTATAACGAACTGGCCGGGTTCAGTCCCTGGGCACCTCATAAGTGCCTGTGAATGATAGAAATGTCGTTGCACAGTATCGGCAGAAATGCCAGCAAATCCCAATCACAGATATTAGTCCCAAGTGTATATTGATTTTAATTGATTTTCAGTGAAGTATGTAACCATTCAAGTTATTGTCTTCTGGCCATAAAAATACTACAGATTTTGTTAAAGCTTAAAAATTATGTAAGATTTGTGACATAGTTGTATAAATAATTGGATTTATTTTCTGATTAATTAACAAATCCCATTTTAAAATATAAATACTTTTGGTGGAAATAAAGACTTACAAATCAAAACTAACAACTGTACCAGTGCTGCTAAGTAAGAATCTCCAAAAAGTGATTCATCTATTATTTTCATGAAATAGAAAAGACAAAGAAAAAACAATAAAATTTATATTTGTTCTCCTATAAAAAGAAATAACATAACCATAATTGTAGTATTGAAAAAAATGCATAAATTTAGACTTTGCTAGGATATTATGTATTAGAAAATATATTAATTGGAAAATATGGTGATATTTTTTTGCAAATTATGTATATTTATCTTTTTATCTTGTCTGTCTTTCTATATTGTCTGTATACAGAAGGGAGAGTCAATGACAGCCCTATTATTTATGTAGTATGCTGGTATGTCTGCATATATTTTGATGATTTAAGAAACAAGAGTTTAACTTTTTTATTAAAATAAGAAGTGTTAATAAATGATAATTATTTCTTGATGATCATATTCTTGTTACAGTGACACGTCCCCCCTACTGAACAAGAGTGGAAGTGAACACATGTTTGAGACAATGGAGATGGAAATAGAACAACTTCTGTCCAAGGTAGAATATTTTTCTAAGCACAAATTGATTTTCAGTCAAAAATGTTGCAATATAAGAAAATTTTGACCAAATGTAACCACAAATTCCTATTTCATTTTTTTTGTTTATGAAGAAATTCTGCAATTCAGATATTACCTCCCTTATTAGCTTACCTGTGCACAAATTGCTCTAGGCAAGAATATTTGATTGTCTGCTGTGCAGTTAAACTTGGATAACTTTTAAACTGGGTCATGCGGGGGTCAAAAAATAGGACACGGGTAACATGTTAAGCCTTGTGAACACCCTTGAGGGCACATTTATGACCCAATATCCAGCCACTTTAGAAAGTGTTTTTCTGCTTGACATCTTAGATAAGTTTGAAACTGGGTCACCAATGGTAAAAAAGAACACACTAAAGGCAACATTTATGGCCCAATCTTCTTCAAACATCTTCTGAATGCTTGTCTGCATATAACCTTGAATTAGATTAACAGAGGTATATGGGGTAAAAAAAGTAGGTCTCTGGGCCAAATTTTAGAGAGAAAAAACATCACATCAGTTATGACCCAATCTTCTACAATTTGTTCAAAATGTTTGCCTGCATGCAACTTTGGTTTACTTTGAAATTAGATTCAGTTACTATTAGATTCATATGGAGTCCTCAGTACTGCTACCGAGTAAAAAGGTAAAAAAGACATGTTGTAGAAGTCCAGTTCTTCTTCAACTGTGCCTTTAAATCTTTATACATGCAGATGTTAAGTATTGTTTATTTTACATTGAGACCGGAACAATGTTTTAACAGATTACATCTTTTCATGGGGGTAAGTATAGCTTTACCTTGAATTGTTCCACTTTACTGTGGTGAATAAAAAAGTACCTTAAATGGCAGTCCAGACAGTGTATTAATGACATCCCAGTGCCATGTGGAAGTGCAAATGTGGAAGTTATGTGATCTCTCTAGGATTTGTCTGATATATGTAGATAGTATAAAATGCATCCCATAAACATTTTCAATTACCAGGGAGTAAAACTAAGTAAAACTAGATATCCATGTGGATCGTAAAAACTACTGACACCTAAGGCAGTTTTCTGTTTCAACTTTTATTTGTGAACAATATATTAAACTCTTTCAGTTGACGGAGGTGAATGACAGAATGGCTGAGTACACACAAAACATCAGTTCAGCCTCACCTAGTGCAGCTTTGTTACACACTCTACAGAGACACAGGGATATCCTACAAGACTACAGCCAGGAGTTCCAGAAGACAAAAACTAACATCTCCGCCATTCGAGAACGTGAGGACCTGCTGGGGTCTGTACGAAGGGATATCAAGTAACACACTTCTTTATTGTTCTTTTTTTTTATATTTTGTTTTATACATTGCACTAACACATTCATGGTTAGACTAACTATGTTCAGGTATTTTTGGTGTAGCTCCAATTGTGCAATGCAAGTGAGCTGAAACTTTTAAGACGTTTTGAATTGAAAAGAAATGAATACAAGCAAAATGCAGGATATATCTAATAATGTGATAGAATTCATCTACCTTATTTTCTCTCTGACAGAATTAATAAATAAAATGTTTGTGTCGACTATTAGATCAAAAGGTATTCTGACTTTAATTTGTTGTACTTGATAGGTTACTCCTAGTCACAAGTAAAAGGAATTTTATACTGGAATCATGACATATTTGAATTAAGTTTTTATTAAAACTTGTCTTTAAATACGATTGTAAAATGTGGTAAGCTTAAAAAAATCTAGAGAAATTCTATACACAACTCATATGTACCTTATAGATTCACTGTACAAGTTTGGATATATGTAGACATAGATGCCCATTGCTTACCATTAACATTTCATATTTGGTGTGTTCTGTCTCATTACTCTAATACATATTTTTTCACATCATGACATATACCAGTCGCTGTTAATTGAAAGACTTAACTTCATTTGTGTTGTTTTTGAAATACATCGCAGCAACCAATTATGATCATTATAGCAATGTCCAGCTATTTAGTGAAAGAAGACCCCAGACACATGCCTGGGTAGAACCACTGGAGCAGCACAAATCAGCTGGAAGACCTTTCCACATTAAGTCCTTTGCCCCTATGGGGACTCGAACCCACGCAGTGAGAGTCTTAGCAGTCAGAGGAGTTACAAGTCGACAACTCTACCACTACGCCACAGGCGCCCAGACTTAAACTCCCCTCACAAAATTTTTTTTTATTAATTTGAATAAATTATTTGTCTAAGAAGGGTTAAAAAAATCTGCTTTTATTTTATTACCGCCATCAGGGCCCTCTTGTTTTATTACTTTCATGTTTACATTTGTTTTGTGTTTCTTTCTTCTATTTCAGTGCCTATAAAAATTCCTCTGGCTTAAACAGAAGAACAGATCTATACCTGAAGGAGCATGAGCACATTAGAAAGTATGTAATGAATGCCCCAGAAGTCTCCTTCATGCAACACTTATTTATTAGAAATACATATGTAAGTTATTGACTAGCAACAACATGCAGAAGTAACAGGACAAATTCCTACAGACTTAGAAGCAAATGAGATGGAGCTGGTTGATCTGGATCTGCAGTATTTTCTAAGCCTCATCATTTTGTGCTAAGCAAGTAAGGAGTTAGATAAGAGACATTAATCTGAGTTAGTTGGGGAAAAAAATCCATTAACAGTCATTCAAACTGTATGCTGTGGGTAGTTGTTAACACTTTGCTTGCTAGGTAAGATTTGAGAAGGCATTTCAAGTTTAGCTCAAGACTGTCAGTTAATAAGTACCAGCAATATATGTTTGGGAGAAGAAACAAAGTCTAAAGCTGTAAATTTGGGGTTTATTAGCAATAACATTGAATGATTTTACTTGGTAATAAGATGTTTTTTAAAAAAAATTCTTTTTGGTAATATGTTTTTTGAAAAATACGTTCAGAATTGGTGACTTTTAAGAAGGATCTGTTGTCTACTCAATAAGACTGATTTAAGTTAAATGTTATTTCAGCATGTGTATATAATTTATATTGTCTAATCTCAAGTTAAATATTCTGCTACGGCTGTGTCATGTTCTGTGGGAGTCAGCAGGTTGCTAGAGAACACTCACTTTAAATGCAAGTCTGTTCAGTTGATTTATGCTGGCCAGATTGCACGTGTTCAGGTTGGTCTTGATCCAGTTAGGCCATGTCTTCTTTATAGAATTTTAAAATTCTAGTAATTAACTTATGTTTGTTGGTTATATACTAGTAATTTATATATCTATCTTTATTATATTGTAGTTCAGAAAAAATGGTGGATGACCAAATAAGGTAAACACTCCGGTATCTTTTGATTCTTTAAAATCTTAAATAACAATCCTTAAAACTGATATTTTTAACGTAAGTAAATTTTGTCTAAAACCTGCAACATTCATTTATAACAACCTGACTCGTGGGTGTCAGTATAATGGACCGGCCAGGTTCAGTCCCTAGGCACCTCATAAGTGCCCCTGTGCTATAATGATAGAAATGTCGCTGCACAGTATCGGCAAAAATGCCGACAAATCTCTCATTTATAACAAATATATAATGGAGGTAGTTTATATACAATAAACAAAACAAAATGATCATTTTTGCTTTAAAATCAGTTTTTGTTATTTTCAGACTTGTAAAGACAACATTACAAAGTTTTCTAGAAAAATATTTTTACTAATAAACTTTTTTGTCTATTGAATAGAGCATTTGTATCTATGACATTTATCAACATAACAATGACCCTATTGTTTTACAGGATCATTAGACACTGTTCATAGGTATGTAATGTAATTTGTTTCCCTTTTTTTGTATTTTTCTTTTTTTAAATTTTAAAGACTTTATTAAAGACATTTTTTTTTTCTTTTCAGCATTGCAATAGCAACAAAAGAAAGTTTAGACCATCAAAAGAAGTCACTTGGAGGAATTACACAAAAGATTGCTGTCCTAGCCAGTATCCTTTTCAGATGCAGTCACCTATTATCATTATTTGTAGAGGGTGCCCATGGCCCAGTGATTAGAGTCACTGACTAACTCCTCAGCCCCTCACCACATGGGTTAGAGTCCTGGTCAGGTGAGAACTTTCATTTCGAAAGGTTTTCCAACTAACCTGTGGCGCACCTGTGGTTTTACCCAGACGTAAGACTGGGATCTTCCTCCACTGGCTGGATGTCGCTTATATGACCATAATTGTGTGCACATGTAACAAAAAACAAAACAAACATAATGTATAATGTGAATTGAACTTGGCACCAGTCGGGGATGGTTGTATGAGTAGCCAAGCAGATGACAACCAGAGCAAGTGGTCAAAGTCACCAACTTGTCCCCTCAACTCCTTTCTGTGTGGGTTTTGGTTTTGGTTAGTTAAGGAATTTAAGGAATTTTGTGTAGAAAATCTTTCATTTGACTTTTGAAGCACCACTGGTTTTACCTAGACAATTCTCTAAGATGTTTCTTTATTTTTATACGCCCGTTGTAATATGGGAACACCCATGGTGGGTCACAGGCAGGCGGCGTCCACAGTGATGTCAGCTCTCTAATTCAAACAGTTGTTGTACAATCTTTCATAAAACTTGGGGAAAATTATTATGAGCAAAATATCTCGACCAAGTTCGATAATCAGCCAAATCACTTCAGAGTTGTGTTGCCCTTTATACAAAAAATGGCAAATTTGCATTGTCCACTCTAACTCAAACAATTGTTATTTGATCTTCATGAAACTAAGGAAAAATGTGTATGGGCATAATGTCTTGGTCAAGTTAAAAAACCAGCTAAATCTCTAAAGCCACTTCAGAGTTATGGCGCTTTATTTATAAAAAAAATAGCATTTTCGCCTTGTCTGCTCTCTGTCACAAACAGTTGTTGTCCGATCTTCATGAAACTTATGGAAAATGTTTATGAGCATAATATTTTGGCCAAGCAGGATAAACAGCCATTTTGCTTCAGACACTTCAGAGTAATGGCCCTTTATACAAAAAATGGCAAATTCACCTTGTCCGCTCTCTAAATCAAACACTTGTTGTCCAGTCTTCATGAAACTTGGGGAAAATTTTTATGGGCATAAATCTCAACCTAGTTCGATAACCAGCCAACTGCCTTACACACTTCAGAGTTATGGCTCTTACTTTTTTTGAAAAAAAAATGCCAAGTTGGTCTCTGCTCTTAGTGAAATAGATGTTTGCTGATCTTCATGAATGTTTTTGAATTGTTGATGTCTGTATCTCTGTCAAAGTTTTTAACCATTTATCAAACTTTTCAACGGGCGTATTTTGTGGTACTTTGGCACTCTTGTTAATAGCTAAACATCCCAATATGGCCATATTTGTGTTGGTGCTTCGTATAAAAAAAACCCATCATTTCCAGTAAGCCTTCATGTGTCAGTGATTTTACTTGGTGCTTCCATAGCAGTTGTTGATGCAAAATGAATAAAAAATATGAAAGAATTTTACACTAGTTACAGCATGTTGTTTAAATGTTGTAATGTACCAACACTAATATGATTTAATGGTCCTGTAAGCCAGTTGGTTAACATGTAAAAAAAGGAAAATATAAAGAAAGCTTTGCACCACTGTAGTTTCTGTGTCTATGTCAGTAAAATTTTGTTGCCGATACACTTTTTAACATTCTAGACATTGGTCTTCTTTGTGGGTTTTTTTTATCGTTTTCACTGTAAAACATCTTCTTTCCTGGTAAAGGAGTTTCAATAACAATTGTCAACTTATTTTGATTAAAATAAAGTTCAATAAAATAAACTCAATAGAATGTTTGAATAGTAGACAAGATAACATGAATGAACTCAGATATTACCCATATTTTTTGTATTAGCAGTATTGTATAAAAAATTGGCTGCAAAAATCAATTTGTAGAACAGTAGGACTTAAAGTCAGGTTTGAACTCTAAAGTTGGTTGAATTCCTTATGTGTCTTAAATTTGATTTGGAAATGATGAACATTATTTAACATCTACATCATAACACTAAAAAATTCACACACACTATGGTATGTTATCATATCCTGTATTTGAAATTGACAGCTTGTCAGATACCACTTTTAGTGAGCCATTTTTAATAATACTCTTACAATGTATTTCTTCCTGACACAACAGATTCCATAACATAGTTTTAATAATACTCTTACAATGTATTTCTGACTCAACTGATTTTTTTCACAGCTCGAATCGTATTTAGCAGAAATACCCAGTCTTATGAGGGCTTGTACAATGTATGGATTATTTCAATTCTTTGTTCATTTCAGTGGCTTGTCATACAACCTTATACATATAGTTACCCTTGCGTGATTGGAATATGCACCGATCTTGATGAGATCTGTCTCACCTTCAACTGTTTAACAAGAGATATCAACTGGACCTGGTAGCGCAATCTGTAGAGCGTCGGCTCCAGGTACACGAGGCCCCAGGTTTGATCCTGGACCACGACATTCCAAAGTCGTTAAAAATGGTAGTGGTATAGCTTCCTCGCTAATGCTCAAGCTAATATAAGGGTAGTTACACAACTGGTTGGCCCAGTGTCAGGTTAATGTGACTGGGTGTGGTATCATGCCAGGTGTTCACGGCATGCTACACAGTGAAGGCAGCACTATATCTGCTTCAAGTGGACACCATCTCCACATAACTGAATTACTATTGGTGGGCCAATGAACCCAATAAACAAACAAGAGATATCACTTTATCAAGATTGCTTGTTTCAATTCCTTTTGTATGTAGTTTTTAATATCTACAAAATTCAGTCATATTCTTGTTTCCTTAACCTGTATTTTAGATCGATTTCCACTCATCAACAGTTTAATGCAGAGGATCAACATTAGAAAGCGCCGTGATTCTATCATCCTTGCGTCTGTGATAGCTACCTGTATTGTTCTTATGTTACTCTACATGTTTCACTGAGAAACCTTGACACGGGGAAAGCCATTTATGTTCCTTTTTACACTTCAGCATCCAGGAAGTATAACATGAACAGGGATCTTTTTTTTTTTAAATGTAATAAAAGTAAAATTGTCAAATGATCACCTGATATGCCCCTTGGCAAAGTTGTCACTCACTGTCCAATTTCCAGAGAGGGTTTTATATGAGGTGTTTCTAAGTTGACACACAGTGTGTCACGTGAAGCATTAGTCTAATGTTTTCTTGCTTTGTCCATGTCTGGATGTAGCCATAATGATCACAAATAAATCGTGACAGTACTTTATTACTAATTAATATGTACTCCAAGAACCAATTGATCATATTATAACTGCCTAATTTGGAAATGTGTGACAGTAGAAACTCTTGTAGCATTCCTATTTCTTAGTCATTTTTACTGTGTTTCACTTGTTTCGACTATTTACATTTTCTGTTGCTATGGTTACCACCTATGCTCCATTTTTTCTCATTTTGCCAATTTGTTACATTTTATAAGGAAATGAGAGATAAAGAAATAACATAGTGCCGCACAGTCATTTGATGTTATTTTAAAACATTTTGTTGTCTGATTTTATTTTTCTATACTATTTGTTCACAACTTATTAATTGATGATTAAATGAAAGTACATAGTAGCTATTTAATTGGTTGGCTTTTTTATAATGAACATTAAAGTAGATACTTCTATGGTGGCTTTGAAGTGCTTTAATTTGGTCTGATTATGTTTGTGTGTTGTTGTAATGCCTGAGGCATGTCTGGAAATTCAACTTATGCTAAAGATAAAGTCGTTATAAAAGTTGTATGAAAACAACACAAATACATAAAAAATATCAACAGTTTACATGCATTTGCAAACCAAAATATTTAAAAATAAAAGCTCCCACTGGAAATGTTATATTTTTTTAAGGTAAGTTATTTATAGTCTGCCAGTTAAATGGTTTAGAGAATTAGAGTCTGCATTTAATTGTTAATTACTTAGATGGTAATTGATGTGATTTAAGTTCATTATATTTAGAGGATTTTTTAACCAAAGTTGTATTGTTTTGACCTTTTTCTTCTGATGGCCATTAATGTTTTTTTAATTTCAACATTTTTGGCATTATTTTTTATTTGCATTTATTCATTGAGTACAATTCATACATCAGTAACTTAATTCTGATGTCGTTACTACTTTTCTGTATATGGTTTGGCTCTAGAATTTCATCAATTATGTTAGGGTTATGTAATTCTTACGCTTTTGTTAATTGTTTATTTTCTGAAGAAAAAGATATGTTTTCTAAAGTGTGTAAGAAACCTTTGATCTGATTTTGTTATTACATGATTGGAATCTGTATCTTGCTGTCTGAAGGGACAGGCAATTTACACCATTGTAGGGTTTGTGCATCTGAACATGTTTTGTTTTTGTAAAAAAAAATAAAGTGCAGATGCCTAGATGCTCCATAGTGATATTTACTTTTTATTAAGAAGAGTATGTAATGTTGACTAAAACAAAATATAACTGTGTGTGAATGAATGTTTTTCATATAATTGGGGGTGGGTGCCTCAGTTTATTGTTCGTGTGCTTGTGTTTGTGTATTTGGGGGGGTAGGGTCATTCTTTAGTTCCTATGTCTAAGCTACATCTGCACAATCATTTTCCAGATATGTCTGTATGTATGTGTTCAGTGTAACTGATGCTGACAAACATTTGTATATAGTTATAAATTAATGACTGTACAGAAGTATATTTTTGTGTATATAAGGCTGTGTATTATAGGAAGGTACAGTTTATATCATTATATTGCAGGCAGTCAGAGCTAGGCTCTGGCTCCTTGGGAGTTTGTATATAAAACAATAAACATCTGCTCATCTAGCAGGGACTTTGTTATGATTGTGTTCCAAGTATTGCAGTTTGTTTTTGTTTGATACCTTAAATTGAAACATGTATTTGGGTATAATAAGTGACAATAGAGGTCCTTTCTGAGATTTGGAGCCCAAACAAGAATATTTAGACAAAAATGACTTGCTTGTAATGACAGCCATATTAGTCATACATACCATGTGCTTCACACAATCAGATACAATTTTTTTTGCTTTATACATCCTTAAAAATGAGATCAGTAAAGAAAGCAGTATGAGAAAGTGCATGACATATATGGGTGATTTTAAAACAATTACAATGTTGGATATTTTAAAACTATATATCAATCTACTTACTGATGGCACTTTTGCTTACAACATCTCAGCGTGCCTTTATAATTAGCAGTCCTGACTTTATTATTAATCATTGGACAGTTCATGACTGCTTAATTAAATATTTTATTATTTCTACAAGCATCCTTTAGAGTTTCTTATGCTGCTGATATATACGTTTCTTAAGACAGGTGCTGTGAATAATTACAGGAATGGTTGACCACATATGAAAAACGCTGTTTTATCAGCATTGTGATTTGTTTTGGAAATTTTTTAATGATGTTTTAATTTTCATTCATGTTTATACATCCAACAAAACATTAATTTGTCACCTTCAAGATGATAAATGAACCGTTATGATTTGTACCTATGTGTCTGGTTCTACCCAGATTTGGGATCTTCCAGCTGGTCTATGTGGGTGGTTCTACCCAGATTTGGGATCTTAGAGCTGGTCTATGCATGTGGTTCTATCCAGATATGGGATCTTCCAGCTGTTCTATGTGGGTGGTTACTATCCAGATACAGGATCTTCCAGCTGGTCCACACAGTGGTTCTATCCAGATACAGGATCTTCCAGCTGGTCTGTGCAGGTGGTTCTATCCATATATGGGATCTTCCAGCTGGTCTATGTGGGTGGTTACTATCCAGATACAGGATCTTCTAGCTGGCCTATGTAGGTGGTTACTGTCCAGATACAGGATCTTCCAGCTGGCCTTTGCATGTGTCTCTATCCAGATATGGGATTTTCCAGCTGGTCTATGCAGGTGGTTTTAGTTTTATCCAGATATGGGATCTTCCAGCTGGTCTATGCATGGGGTTACTATCCAGATATGGGATCTTCCAGCTGGTCTATGTGAGTGGTTACTATCCAGATATGGGATCTTCCAGCTGGTCTATGCATGGGGTTCTATCCAGATATGGGATCTTCCAGCTGGTCTATGTGGGTGGTTACTATCCAGATACAGGATCTTCCAGCTGGTCTATGTGGGTGGTTACTATCCAGATATGGGATCTTCCAGCTGGTCTATGCAGGTGGTTCTATCCAGATATGGGACCTTCCAGCTGGTCTATGCATGGGGTTCTATCCAGATATGGGATCTTCCAGCTGGTCTATGCAGGTGGTTCTATCCAGATATGGGACCTTCCAGCTGGTCTATGCATGTAGTTCTATCCAGATATGGGATCTTCCTCTTAGACCATAAATGTGTCAGCGCAATGAAACAATAAACAAACCCTATGTAACCAGATAGCTTTGAATGTGCTTTTATAATCTGCTTCAATTATTAATGATCAATGTATTAGGTTGCCATGTATTACACACCAATATTATTTCTGTTACATGTGTGAAGACCTAATGAATCAATTCATCAGCTTTAGAACCGGCACATATGTAAAAATATTTTTGAATGATATCTTGGTTTAATTAAAAATGCTTGTTGAGGGATATTTGATCATAAATGACAAAATAATAATAAGAAATATGTAAAAATAGATTTCTGTATAATAAAAAAACATACACCCCGATTACAATAATTTCAGCTTCTACATGATGATGAGATGGCTTCCACCACTGTTGTAGATGATGATCGGACTGCAACTGCTGCTACTGTTGATGACTTTAGTGATGATAATGACTCTCAATGATACCAATAAAGACAATGATTTTTTAAGAATTGTTTTACATTTAAATTGCATTGTCAATCATATATATATCAATCATTCTTTGGAAAACTGGGCCATGTCAGTCAGTGTCATTGATCGTTCATGGTTGATGCCATCAAACTTGAAAATTTCTGAAGACTTCAGAGTCCCTGGGTCCAGGCAATGAGGCATTATACCTGAAACAACATAAACAATCTTAAAAACACAAACTTTCAAGATAGAACTTTGCCAAGGTGATGCAGTCAGTGTCTTACCTTTGAGAATGACATGTCAAGAAACCTGTTTTGTTTTGAGCACAAAAAAGTTCACTGATAATATTGATTGTTGCCACCCCACTCTTTCATTGAAAGCATGCTGTTGCTTAACATGATACCAAACCAGGTTTTGTTAACCCTACACCATTCTAAGCACATCAGATAAGGAACAACACTTGTAAGGTGACCAGGGCAAGAAAAGCTCTAATAAACTTTTACTCAGCTAGCGTAGTAATTATTTTTTTCAGGGATTACCATATCCTTGCTAGGGACCTTACCAAACAAATAATTCTTTATCGTTTTACCTTTTAAAATTTCATTGTATTTCTGCTAAAATAGTTTCTCACAAAGTAATCAGGAAATATCTTTGAGCTGCTAGATGTGGTAATGTTATTCTATTCATTATATCTTGTTATGTTTTTCTACCACTGAAAAAAAAAATTAATGTAACAGTATATAGTTATGCAACAAATCTACATTCTACATAAGAATGGTATACATACCATACCCATTGGGGTTTGACCGAGGTCGGTAGAAACTTTGGACGCCACATATTTTACAGAATGTATGTTTAGCCTGGTGAGTGTTGAATGAGTAAGTTGTTAACTTATCCTCTCCCTGAAATGGTAGCCGTAACTGATTGTTAAGAGACATTTTTCTAGGGTCATTAAAGTTTTACTGGAACTTTAAAAATTTCAGTGAAGTGCCCTTACATTTATGCAAGTATAAATAGCTTATGGATCATTAAACTGGACCTATTTAATGCTTACTGATATCGCTATGTCTTGTTGATGGTGCAGCAGTTAAAAATTATGCATTGTTAATAGTTTGCCAGTCAAAAATACAAAATTTAAGTTGTGAGTTTAGTACAGTACAGGGAAAAAACTTAAAGGAAGGTTTCTATAGCAATGTTTCTTTCTCTTTTTTTTTCAAGCTGTTGTCAACACTTTATTAATTCAATGAGGTAATTACCTGGTGACTCAGTGTTTTCTATCATAAATCAATTTTATAAATTTATTATTTAAACAGGTGAAAAATTCACTATCACAAGATTAAGTACATTGATAAATTAATAAGACTTTGAAGAAGAATTTGAAGGAATATTATATTACCTGTAACAGTGTAAACCTTGACGCTGGCACAATGAAATGCAAATTCTGTTTCTTGGTACAGATAGTGCAACTGAAAAACAACATTTTACTCACTAAACCTCTCCGAGCATGTTATGTTATTGTGATTTCTGTACTTTATTAACAGCTGTTGAAGTATTGTTTTAGCGATGTGGATGCCTTTGTGTATTATGTATATATAATTATAGCTCCCTAAAGCTAGGTATTATACTGTAGCCCTGCAGGTTTACATGTGGTTGGTATGGTTGCTTGCAAGAACCTTATCTCTCACTTAAAGACATTACTATATTGTTAGCATATATCTGCCAAATCCCAGAGTGAAAAGTGTTGTGATTATTGTACTTGTCTGCCTTTAAAAACTATTAATAGGATCAATGATTAAAGGTTATATCCAACAGTTTGGGCCAATTTTCTTTCTTGCCAAACTAACTAATTATAATATTGTTACCTGAAAAGATCCCCTTTGTTAATTGATGTTCTATGTCTGTTAGAAAAGTGAAGCATAACACTATTCTCATTATCCTTAATCGTGGGTGAACTCCAACATGTTCTTTTTGCTATTTTTTCATGGTCAGTTTCAAACAATCTTTAACTGTAATCTGCTTCATAAATAAAAATACAGCCTATTTAAATTATATTATTTGCAATTAACAATGAATATTTGGTATACTGTATTTGAACTTCCACAAGGACTATTGGTAAAAAGCTGTTTATTTACATTGAGACTGACTTTGATTTTTCTATTTTTATTGCTGTTCATTTTTTTAAAGATAACATTAAAGAAATTCTTGTACTCTTGTTGTTTAAAGTTACTACCACAGTGACACCTACCACATAATAACAGTAGCCTAGGCCTACAGAGCATGTTTGTAGTCCTGATAGATTGCCTCATGTGAGTGACAATATTTAGCTGGATTTTGCAGCTCTATGCAATTATACAAGCTTATCAATACACCAACTACGTTATTTTCATAAAGAGTCAGCATTCATTTTCAAATGAACTTAAACAGAGAACAAACCATTGGAAACGCAATTTTGTCATTTTTCACTTTTCTCCATCATCCATGTAGGTTATGTTGCCCCTTAAATACATTTTGAATCCTTTTTAGCACAGATAAGGAGGTAATTTTAGTGTAACTATACATAATCTCAATATAGCTCTGGGTGGATGACTCACTAGATAACACTTCAAACCAATATCAGGCCAACCAGATATCCTGAAATTACCTGACATCACAAATGTGCCAAAACACTTTGGATGTAATGTAAGGTGGTCTTTTAGCTAACCATTGGTGTGCCAGTGGTTCTAAACAGATATTTTGTCAGAGGTCTTGCTCCACGAATGTCACTAATATGACAATAATTGAGCTGGTGCAATAAATTATTAAAAACAACCCAAACCAGACATCTAAAAATACATTTTATATAATTATGTTGACATCTTTAGTTTTATTAACAGAAAACGTCATCAGTGAAAACTTTTTTTTCACTTTTAGTTAATAGACGGCAACTGGACATTAAAGAAACTATAAGACAACACAAGCTTTTGAAGGACTGCACGTTCGTATGCCAATAACACTTGTAAAGAATTGATTTTGTAATTTAAAAAAAATCAAATTTTACCAAGTTGTTAAAACTTGAGTAGATCTAAGGACTTTATCAGACAACTTACTTGCAGTCAAAAACAGTAACATGATCCGGAGCTTGAACCTGAAACCTGACGGCTCCGCAGTGGCATCCTCCAAGGTGTGTTACATAATCATCCATGACACCTGTCAAATTGATACAAGTTGATACAACTGTAAATGTGACTCCATGAGCGCCAAACGTTCGTGCAGAATGGCGAATATTTCAAACTACATACTGATAGCATGTACATTAATTACCTTCTATTTTCCAACTACTGCTTCCAAACTCACTGCTTTCGGTTTGTTGTTTTGATACCTGATCTTTCATACCATGATCACGTGCAGAACTTGACCCCGATGCATTGGTTCCCGGTATTTGTAGTGTGGTGCACCGATGCCGTGACATGCTTGAGAACCAGTCGTTAAATTGGGTATCCTCTGTCTTTTTCGTTGGCAATTTTTTTGGTCAAGGTCACATCGCATCAAACACGTTTGAGAAATAAAGGAACGAGCGAGAAATGGGTCTTTTTCGACCCCCATATTTAAGATTTTACTCACTGTATCGCCACAAGAAACATAATTTGAATCAAAGTGAACATATGGATACACAAAATACACTAACTTTTTATAAAGTGGCATAGCTTACATGGATTTCGATTGTGTGTTTGTAGATTAATCGTGTACCAACTAATGAACTATGCTGAAAATCAGCTGTTCGGCTGGTCTTTTGACCAGAAAATCTCGTTTGGTTGTGTTGCAGTTTCACAACTTGTGTGTTAAGGCTGACCGAGCCAGGTCGTCGGCTATTGCGACCCCTTTCCACAACCAGAATGCAATAGATGTTGCTGCTGCTAAGGTAGGCGTTACTGGATTAATAAAATATTAGGGAAAAAATAAATGCAATACTTAGTGTTAGATAAACCATATGACCACTTACTTTTTAGATCAAGTTATATAGTCATCTAGGCAATCCGCTCTGATGTCAATCATATTTATAGCAGAGACCTCAATCAACTTTTTTATACATTATGAAAGAATACATAGCTCTGTTTAGAGTGATTTTTTGTGTGATTAGTTCTTACTGTTCAGTTATTGTTAAAAATTGTATATAAATTAAGACTAAGGTATGTGTTTTTATAAAAATTATGCCCAAATTTCCGTAAGCAGTGGTTCAATTATGTACTGGAATAGTCAGGGGTGTGCCTTGACGACTTTTGAGTATACGCACTATTCCTAGGGAGTGGGGGGCACCCCCCCCCCCCCTCCGGATTTTTTCCATAGAACGCCATAGATGCAAGATGCATTCGGGGTTAGGGGGGGAGGGTAGTGGTGGGTCCTCTCACTGTCAAGAACAAAGAATTGTCTTAGAAGCAGGAAGAGACAGAAATACGTCAAGTTGGATTGTTGAAGATTGTGTAGAATTAGAAAAATGTTTAAATTACATGGATTTAAATAATAAAGACAATTAACTGTAGTGCCTAACCGGTAACCCGGGTAAGGCGACGATTTAAATTCGCTTTTAGGCGTTTTTATTTTTTCAATTTTTGGAAGCAACTGTACGCACGTGCGTAAGTGCGTAAGCCCAGGCACGCCCCTGATAGTTTACCACCAGCTATCCCAGCTTGTAATACCCAACAGCAGTTCAGTCAGTCAGTCTGTCAGATTGAACATATCTCACCATAAGCAATATGCAAACATCTTTTAGTTCATTTCTTAATCTTTGTTTTCTAATCTTTGTTTCTGTTTATTATGTTTAAATTCTTCTATCTTGTTTAGTTCTTCTTTCTCTACAGCTTGACACGCACATGTCTAGGTTCCCATCAGGGGTTTGACATTATTGGAAGATAGATAGATATAGGCAAATTGTCGTATACCACCTTAAACTATTGGGTGTGGTTACCCAACTGTGTAACATTCCAGAAAATTAAGTTGCTAGACCAAGATTTTCACTTGTCCAAATAATATAATAAGTATATATATAATTATGTACACATGTGATAAAAGTGACATATTGCAGATAAAATTATTTTAATTCAAGTTTTATTAAGTTCACAGGCTCCCCAAACCACGCACATTATAGTGCTGAACATTACCACTTTTTCATCATGATAGCGAGTCCGATTTTGCTAAGGATTTAACCAGCTTTTTCTTACTTGAACTTGATTTTGCCAACATTTTCCAGGGTTCCTTTCAAGCATAATGAATGTAAACAGACATAAACCCATATAAGGCAATGTTACAATTTTGCATTCATGTCTTATTTATTTAGTTTAATATTCAGTTGTTTTAACAAATCTTTATATAATTTTTTATTTCATTAATTGAACTACATCTCTTACATTACATGAGATTTTAATTTGAAACAAATTTGTCAGAATACAACAATGATACTAATTCATTGATTTTTTGCTGGTTTACATAGGCATGCACACATTTGTAAATTTGTGCCGAGAAACATGGAAATCAAGTGGTGTACCTGACTATGTTGTGATATGATATTTGCAGAAGTATAAATCAGTTTAATAATTTTCAGTCAGTTAACATTTAATTTATTTAGTTGGTTTTCAACAAGATGTTTTTAAGATCATTTACTAAGAGTAAGATGCTGTACATGTATTTCTTTTTTTTAACTTCTAAACATGTTTTATACTTTAAATTAAATATCATTTCTAACTATCAGTTATGATCAATATGTCTTGTCAGAAGGTATCTGGTGTCTTTGTTATAGGACATGATAGTCTCCAATTTCTTTCCAGATTTACTCTGTTAGTTTCTTTTCCTTACACCTTTTCTCAAATTGTTACTTATCCAAATAATGTATTGCATTAATCAGGGCCAGTAGGCACTATCAGCTGAATTTAACAAGTCACACATTCAGCCACGTTTCGCAATGCCCCTGGCCTCCTTAATAACTTCATTTGCAGAAACATTGATGAAATATTGCCAGTCATACTGTTTACAAAGTCATATTCTTTAAAAAATGACAAATATTTCCTTTACTACAATGTTACTACTCTCAAAGACAATACCTTTCTATTACTAATCATGTCTTCAACTTTGTGTTTATTTTCCATTGTTTTATTTATTTAAGTATCTGATTGTTTTGTTTAATACAATTATAGTTATATTTATAGTAAGATCATTCATTTGTGATAAAAATCTTGCATTAGAATTAACCACTTTTATAATTACACAATTAGATTTCACCTTGATATTATTAAAAAACATTTACCACCTACTTACCATTTGAGGATGGCTTTCTGACAAAGCTGTAGAACGTCTTGTAACTCCCATGATTCCTTGGCCTCTCACCTCTAAGTTAAACTCATATGGGTCAAGGTACTTAATTTGAGGAGGTCTTTCAGCTGACCTGAGATGAAGGGGTTGTTCTAACCAGACATTTTGCTGGAGTTTTACTTGATTGAAAGAGCTGATGTAGCTTCAAAAATAATTCTTTGGTCTGTGTGATATATTTAAACAAAAAGACAAAAACAAACTGGTAATGGATAATCTTGGTTCATTCTGTGTTTATGGTTACTGGTACCTTATAATACACAGGTATCTATTTCTAACCATGTACTTTTATTTGTGGCTGGCTATTGACACATTTGTGTGAACCCATACCATTGTGTTGTGAAACATAAAACACCCGGGTTCAAGGTCCTACCTGTCAGCAATACTTTGTGATAAATTGGCCAAATTCAACCCTTTGTTCAGTTTACAATTCAAGTTTGTATTTATGTATGTAAACATATCTATCTGGTCATACTACTGGTCTTAGACAGCTTGTAGCAAGACCAGCAGTTGGCTCTTTCATGTTACATTTTGTTTATAAGCTACACAGCTACACTGTCTTAGATGGACCAATACCAGTTTAATCTGGGTTATTTTGTGTCTGTAAAATTGCTGCAATAGGAATAGCATTGATTTGTGGATAAAAATTTGTTTGAAAAGACATCAAACCACATGTGTCTTATACTTGAAGTACATTTGTAAATGCACCCTCTTAACCCCTGTTGACCACTTAACTAGCAGAAGGTTACTATCAACAATTTCTGGATGAATGTATATGTTGGCTGGAGGTTAACTCAAGAGCGAATATACTAGCCTTTCTGTGGGGTATCTTATTCAAGGGGACGCCCTGAATGTCAGCCACCTTTGATTTTATTTGAAGAGGATGGGAGCTTAATGGCCTTTCAAAGCTGGCCTTAAGCAAAGCATCAGTCAAAACTAATGATGAATAAGATGCATTTGGAGTAACTTCTTTTATTCCTGTTACATAAGGAATTTAATTAAAGCGCACCCTAAAAGTTCAAAATCAACAAATTCCAATATAGGGATTATTCTTGCGCGGAATAGAAGGGCGCTCTGCCCTCCCCTTTTAAGCCTCGCCCTGCCCTTTTTAAGCCCCACACTTTTGCTCCTAAAATGTCTACAAACAGCCCCGGTTTTCCCTTTTTAAGACTGCCCATTTACTTTTTGATCAAAATGTGATCAATCAATGTCATTCACTGCTAGATTCAGCGCTGTCATTGATACGCCAAAAATCGTATTGATGATATCGATATATCGAAAGAAAAATATCATTAAATATCAAAGGGAATTAAGAGAAATTGTTATTCTTATTTAATTACTGCCTAAGATGCAAATTCTGGGTATACTTATGCAAAGTGTTCTTCTTTAATATATTTTCACTACTTAAGTACTTAAAGCTTGATATTTAACAGCTATTTTCAAATAAAATGTTGAAAAATAGTTTTTAATTTGTTTATAACTTATCCAAAGATGAAAACGAAATGCTTATGTTTTAACCATTTAATTAAATAAACAGAAAGTGTTCCTCACTTTACTAATATACACTATTACTTTATAGTGATTACAGTCAGATTTATAACAAATGTACTGACATAAGTAACAAAACATTTTCATAAACTTCAGGAGTGAAAAGTTCCCAGTCAGGTACATCAAGTCATAAACTGATAGTGTAGACATTCAGATTGTCATGTATGTGAAGCATAGTATAATACTGTTTAGTAACATTTTCTCATTATGTACAACAGCACCCCTTAAGCACAAGTCATAAACAATCTTCACCCACTTATAAGGTCTTGAGCTGACGGTAGTTGTTGTATAAGAACACCACTCCAGCATGTCTGCGTTTTCTGTAGTGAGCGATGATCGTTTTTTTTTTGTGTTCTTGTGTTGCCTGACTAGGCGACATATAGGGATTACTTTGTCGGCGTCTTCTGTTTTTTAGTTATTCCCGTTTGATTGATTTTATAGAGCATTTCTTGTCCGGAGCCTAACTTTGTCACCGTAGGTCCAAATGACTCCAAACTTGGTATGCATGTTTCAAGCAATGACTCAAAGTGCAGTGCAAAAGAACGATAACTCTACCTTCTTCTGTTTTTTAGTTATTCCCCTTTGATTGATTTTATGGAGCATTTCTTGTTATTCTTTTAAATTATTCCCATTTGTCACCGTCCAAATGACTCCAAACTTAGTATGCATGTTTCTGGCAATGACTTGAAGTGCAGCGCACAAGAACCGTAACTCTACCTTGTTCCATTTTTGAATTATTCCCCTTTGATTGATTTTTTAAGAGCATTTATTGTCCGGAGTGTTACTTTGTCACAGTAGGTCCAAATGACTCCAAACTTGGTGTGCATGTTTCTGGCAATGACTCTAAGTGCAGTGCACAAGAACGATAACTTTACCTTCCTCCGTTGTGCTCAGGTGAGCTTTTGTGATACCGCTTCGTCCGTCGTCCGTCGTCAACATTTACATGTTGTGAACACACTACAGGCCACAATTTTTATCCAATCTTCATCAAACTTGGTCAGAATGTTTGTCTGCATGAAATCTTGGATGAGTTCATTATTGGGTCACCTGGGGTCAAAAAGTAGGTCACGAGGTCAAATTTTAGGAAAAACTTGTGAACACACTAGAGACCACATTTATAGCCAAATCTTCACCAAACTTGGTCAGAATGTTTGACTGCACGAAATCTTGGATGAGTTCGTAACTGGGTCACGTGGGGTCAAAAAGTAGGTTACTAGGTCAAATCTTAGAAAAAGCTTGTGAACACACTAGAGGCCACATTTATAGCCCAATCTTCACCAAACTTAGTCAGAATGTTTGTCTGCACGAAATCTTGGATGAGTTCGTAACTGGGTCACGTGGGGTCAAAAAGTAGGTCACTAGGTCAAATCTTAGAAAAAGCTTGTGAACACACTAGAGGCCACATTTATTGCCCAATCTTCACCAAACTTGGTCAGAATGTTTGTCTGCACGAAATCTTGGATGAGCTTGTAACTGGGTCACGTGGGGTCAAAAAGTAGGTCACTAGGTCAAATCTTAGAAAAAGCTTGTGAACACACTAGAGGCCACATTTATAGCCCAATCTTCACCAAACTTGGTCAGAATGTTTGTCTGCACGAAATCTTGGATGAGTTCGTAACTGGGTCACGTGGGGTCAAAAAGTAGGTCACTAGGTCAAATCTTAGAAAAAGTTTGTGAACACACTAGAGGCCACATTTATAGCCCAATCTTCACCAAACTTGGTCAGAATGTTTGTCTGCACGAAATCTCGGATGAGTTCGTAACTGGGTCACGTGGGGTCAAAAAGTAGGTCACAAGGTCAAATCTTAGAAAAAGCTTGTAAACACACTAGAGGCCCTATTTATAGGCCAATCTTCATCAAACTTGGTCAGAATGTTAGTCAACATGAAATCTTGGATGAGTTCGTAACTGGGTCACGTGGGGTCAAAAAATAGGTCACAAGGTCAAATCTTAGAAAAAGCTTGTAAACACACTAGAGGCCCTATTTATAGGCCAATCTTCATCAAACTTGGTCAGAATGTTAGTCAACATGAAATCTTGGATGAGTTCGTTATTGGGTCTCGTGGGGTCAAAAAGTAGGTCACAAGGTCAAATCTTAGAAAAAGCTTGTAAACACACTAGAGGCCCTATTTATAGGCCAATCTTCATCAAACTTGGTCAGAATGTTAGTCAACATGAAATCTTGGATGAGTTCATTATTGGGTCTCGTGGGGTCATAAAGTAGGTCACTAGGTTAAATTTTAGAAAAAGCTTGTGAAAACACTTAAGAGGCTACGTTGATGGTCCAGTCTTCACCAAACTTGACCATCATGTTTGCCAGTATGAAATCTTACATATGTTTTGAAGTGAGTCATGTGGATTCAGTAGGTTACTTGGTAAAATTCTAGAAAATGTTATCAACCCAGTGGCCACACTAATGGTCCAATCTTCATCAAAGATTTCTAAAGTAAATAACTCTTAATTACTTGATGCCAGATTTGAGCCTACGTAAAGCCTGTGTCATCAGGTGAGCGATTAAGGGCCATCATGGCCCTCTTGTTTAGTTATTCCCCTTTGAGTGATTTTTATTGAGCATTTCTTGTTATTCTTTTAAATTATTCCCATTTGATTAATTTTTAGTGCATTTCTTGTGAAGGGCATAACTTGTAGTGCATTTTTTTTGCAATGAGACAATTAACAGGTAATTTTATATGTGAATTTTGTGCAAATACATTGCTAATATCTGCACAACAAAAAACTAATTAACCTCCTTTATGTCGACTAACAAAATTTTCGTCAGGCGACACATCCGACTCACGAAGTTCTAGTTTGGAAATTATGTTTCCTGCTGTAAAGAACACACGTTCTGAAGGCACACTAGTTGAAGATAGTGGGTGGCTATTTTGGAAAGTCTAGGGAACTCTTTTTGATGCCCACCCAACCACTCAATTGGATACAAAAATCTTCACATTTTAACATAATAATAAAGTATTTTGTTGATTGATTTCTTTCACAAATTGGCAAATTCATGATCCTGCAACTGTCTCCTAACTTTGATACAGCATCATCGAATTGTAAATGATATGTTAAGCACTTAGATGATTTTTTTTCTCGAATTGTCGAATTTCTGACCGTTGTCAATGGTATTACCTTTACAACAGTTCCCTCCTTTTCATACAACATTCTGTAGACTTCTGGTTGACAAAAAATGTTGATTTTAACAACTTTTTAGAACTTTTTTCTTCCTATTTTTTCCCCGCCGATATATCGATATTTTGAAATGCGTATCGATATATCGATATTTTAAAATGTGTATCGATATATCAATATCAGCCGAATCGATTACGGCCCTATTATCCGGATGTGACACGGTGACACAAATTTATCATATATTGCAACTACCGAGCGAGGCGAGTAATGAACAGGAGTGTCGACCAGTAATTGAACTCTGTTCTGTTAATCACTCAAAATGAAAAAAAAAGAAATATTATATGCAGCGCATTTTGACAAACAGCAGAAAAATGGGAGAATCTGTTGATCACAAACATCACAAACGAGGCTAATTAATTCTGAGTAATTCCGCGACACAACATAAACTTGTAAGCGTATGAATATTATAACTAAGAAATTTTCTTAATTTGCTGGTAAAACATGAAGAAAAATTACCAGTATGAAAGTATGCATGTTGTGTTCTCGCCGAATAATATGCCCGTAAGCGCACTAGCAATAGCACAGGCAATTTAAATTTTTTTAGCACAGATTCAATGCTTATGAATGTTTGACATTAGAAAGTAAGTAAAAATATCCATGTCAGATTAGTTCCACAAGAAATATTTAGCTTTATTCCTGTTTTTAATACGACTATCGAATAAAAAAAACTACAGTCAATGTAATTTATGTCAGATGCCAATGTTTTCCAACACTATTTTAATTCTCACCTTAAAAACAACTGTAAACATCAATCTTTTGTTTGTTTTCTTTTTTTCCCAGTAAAATACTTCAGAATGTTATTTCTCTTGGAACTTGAGATTTAAATGATGAAAAAGTCAAAATGGCTAATTAGTTTTGTTTATAACGACATAAAATTTCAGCGGCCATTTTGAATGCTAAAATTGTGGACTTAATGATAAGTTCCACCCATGTACATTGCTATACAATGATACTGTGAAAGCATTTTATTTCGTGGGGCAGAAATTTCGTCGTTTGAAGAGGACGGGCATATTCGTGGGTACTTGACTTCGTGGATTGCCCTACCCACGAAATTAAAAAAAAATTAACTTCTATTTTTGACAGATGCGAAACTGAGGCCTAACACTGAAACAGGGTCAATTGCGAAACTACCGATTAGCGAGTGACTCTGCCTATTGTCTTACGTCACGCCTGATGATATTGATCCACGGCAGCCGGTCAATGTTTTCACAGCCGAGTCTCATCAGACGACTTTTATGACACCAAACTGTCAATTAGCGTGTCATTTAAGGGATTATATTCATATAGATGTTAGGGGCGCGGGTTCTTTTAAGGGTCTAATTTAACGAAGCCATTGACTGTCAATTAACGCCAATTAGCATACTATGCAAACTGACACAAAACAGACCCTTTATTTGAGCACAAATAAACACTTAATACCTTATTGAAAGCAAAAAGGTGTGATATTAAATTGTACAGGCCAATGATTTGTAATAGCCATTAATTACAGAGAATCTGATAAATTAAACCATTGTTTAATTAACGTGTTACAAACTTGCAATATACATGGCTCATACCAAATGTTGACATGATTTAAAGTCGAAGTAAATTGGAGTTGAAGTAAATCTAGCATTCGAAAGTCTAACCGAGGAGATTTTATATTGTTGGTACTTAAATTCGTGGATTGTCTTGCCCACGAATTCCACGAAATTAAATGCCCCACGAAATAAAATACTTTCACAGTATGTGAAGGTTGAAATGACAAATATAAATTAAAATGACAGATTTCTACGACAATCTGCTTGTAGACTGACATTTTGAGCTCACCTGAGCAGGATAATGTGACTGGGTGTGGTATCATGCCAGGTGTTTACGGCATGCTATACACAGTGAAGGCAACACTACCGTATTCACTCATGTAATCGCCACACTTTTTTACCCGATTTTATCGTTAAGGAGTTGGGGGTGCGGCCATTCTAAAGGAGTAAGGCCTTGGGACATTTTTTCTAGAACGATTCTGTCGATTTTTTGGACGCCATGCGTTTACTTCATGATATAACTAGATGAGCTCTCTAAATAGGAGGTTGACGGACGATATAAACTAGATAGCACCGTTCTATGCTTTTCCAGTTGCGATCTAATTAAGTTCAAACATTTTGTTTAAAAATTCATTATAATATTAAAACACTAACCAATGTGAACATATTCCATAATTTATAAATCACTTCCTAGTTTTATCTCTTGTATCATATTTCTGAATGTTTGCATCATCAAACAATTTCACCCAGCTAAAATGTCACGTGCACACTACCATGCAGATCAAAGGATTTCATAGCAGAGCCGATAAAACAATATAGCTTGATACGAGCCGACAATCTCTCCATACTGTTAAACTCCATACAGCCTGTTAATAAAACAAAACCTCCATATGAAATAAACAGGACGGTAGATCAAAATGGCGTTATAGCGCAGCTCCGCTGTATAAACTGTGCGGCCTTTACATAGAATTAGGATAGCCCTAGATCAATAAAAAGGACAATGTATAATTGCCCTAGATCAATAAATAGCACAGACAATATATAATTGCCCTAGATCTATAAATAGGACAGACAATGTATAATTGCCCTAGATCAATAAATAGGACAGACAATATATAATTGCCCTAGATCAATAAATAGGACAGACAATATATAATTGCCCTAGATCAATAAATAGGACAGACAATGTATAATTGTCCTAGATCTATAAATAGGACACAATGTATAATTGCCCTAGATCAATAAATAGGACAGACAATATATAATTGCCCTAGATCAATAAATAGGACAGACAATGTATAATTGCTCTAGATCAATAAATAGGACAGACAATGTATAATAGCCCTAGATCAATAAATAGCACAGACAATGTATAATAGCTCTAGATCAATAAATAGGACAGACAATATATAATAGTGCTAACGTAATAAATAGCACAGGCAATATATAATAGTGCTAACATAATAAATAGCACAGGCAATATATAATAGTGCTAACATAAGAAATAGCACAGACAATGTATAAGAGTGCTAACATAATAAGTAGGAGAGGCAATATATAATAGTGCTAACATAATGAATAGCACAGGCAATATATAATAGTGCTAATGTAATAAATAGCACAGGCAATATATAATAGTGCTAACATAATAAATAACACAGGCAATATATAATAGTCCAAACTTAATAAATAGCACAGGCAATGTATAATAGTGCTAACATAATATCTAGCACAGGCTATATATAATAGTCCAAACATAATAAATAGCACAGGCAATATATAATAGTGCTAACATAATAAATTGCACAGGCAATGTATAATAGTGCTAACATAATAAATAGCACAGGCAATATATAATAGTGCTAACATAAGAAATAGCACAGACAATATATAATAGTGCTAACATAAGAAATAGCACAGGCAATATATAATAGTGCTAACATAATATAAAGCACAGGCAATATATAATAGTGCTAACATAAGAAATAGCACAGGCAATATATAATAGTGCTAACATAATAAATAGCACAGGCAATATATAATAGTCCAAACATAATAAATTGCACAGACAATATATAATAGTCCAAACATAATAAATAGCACAGGCAATATATAATAGTGCTAACATAAGAAATAGCACAGGCAATATATAATAGTGCTAACATAATATATAGCACGGGCAATATATAATAGTGCTAACATAAGAAATAGCACAGGCAATATATAATAGTGCTAACATAATAAATAGCACAGGCAATATATAATAGTCCAAACATAATAAATAGCACAGACAATATATAATAGTCCAAACATAATAAATAGCACAGGCAATATATAATAGTCCAAACATAATAAATAGCACAGACAATATATAATAGTCCAAACATAATAAATAGCACAGGCAATATATAATAGTGCTAACATAAGAAATAGCACAGGCAATGTATAATGGTGCTAACATAATAAATAGCACAGGCAATATATAATAGTCCAAACATAATAAATAGCACAGACAATATATAATAGTCCAAACATAATAAATAGTACAGGCAATATATAATAGTGCTAACATAATAAATAGCACAGGCAATATATAATAGTGCTAACATATTAAATAGCACAGGCAATGTATAATAGTGCTAACATAATAAATAGCACAGGCAATATATAATAGTCCAAACATAATAAATAGCACAGACAATATATAATAGTCCAAACATAATAAATTGCACAGGCAATATATAATAGTGCTAACATAATAAATAGCACAGGCAATGTATAATAGTGCTAACATAATAAATAGCACAGGCAATATATAATAGTCCAAACATAATAAATAGCACAGGCAATATATAATAGTGCTAACATAATAAATAGCACAGGCAATATATAATAGTGCTAACATAATAAATAGCACAGGCAATATATAATAGTGCTAACATAATTAATAGCTCAGACAATGTATAATAGTGCTAACATAATAAATAGCTCAGACAATGTATAATAGTGCTAACATAATAAATAGCTCAGACAATGTATAATAGTGCTAACATAATAAATAGCCCAGACAATGTATAATAGTGCTAACATAATAAATAGCTCAGTCAGTGTATAGTAGTCCAAACATAATAAATAGCACAGACAATGTATAGTAGTCCAAACATAATAAATAGCACAGACAATATATAATAGTGCTAACATAATAAATAGCTCAGACAATGTATAATAGTGCTAACATAATAAATAGCTCAGACAGTGTATAGTAGTCCAAACATAATAAATAGCACAGACAATGTATAGTAGTCCAAACATAATAAATAGCACAGACAATATATAATAGTCCAAACATAATAAATAGCTCAGACAATGTATAGTAGTCCAAACATAATAAATAGCTCAGACAGTGTATAGTAGTCCAAACATAATAAATAGCACAGACAATGTATAGTAGTCCAAACATAATAAATAGCACAGACAATATATAATAGTCCAAACATAATAAATAGCTCAGACAATATATAATAATCCAAACATAATAAATAGCACAGACAATGTATAGTAGTCCAAACATAATAAATAGCACAGACAATATATAATAGTGCTAACATAATAAATAGCTCAGACAATGTATAATAGTCCAAACATAATAAATAGCTCAGACAGTGTATAGTAGTCCAAACATAATAAATAGCACAGACAATGTATAGTAGTCCAAACATAATAAATAGCACAGGCAATATATAATAGTCCAAACATAATAAATAGCACAGACAATGTATAATAGTCCAAACATAATAAATAGCACATACAATGTATAATAGTGCTAACATAATAAATAGCACATACAATGTATAATAGTGCTAACATAATAAATAGCACATACAATGTATAATAGTGCTAACATAATAAATAGCACATACAATATATAATACATGTAGTCCAAACATAATAAATAGCACAGGCAATATATAATATTCCAAACATAATAAATAGCACAGGCAATGTATAATAGTGCTAACATAATAAATAACACATACAATATATAATAGTGCTAACATAATAAATAGCACATACAATGTATAATAGTCCAAACATAATAAATAGCACATACAATGTATAATAGTGCTAACATAATAAATAGCACATACAATGTATAATAGTCCAAACATAATAAATAGCACATACAATATATAATAGTCCAAACATAATAAATAGCACATACAATGTATAATAGTGCTAACATAATAAATAGCACATACAATGTATATTAGTCCAAACATAATAAATAGCACATACAATATATAATAGTCCAAACATAATAAATAGCACAGACAATGTATAATAGTCCAAACATAATAAATAGCACAGACAATGTATAATAGTCCAAACATAATAAATAGCACATACAATGTATAATAGTGCTAACATAATATATAGCACAGGCAATATATAATAGTCCAAACATAATAAATAGCACAGGCAATATATAATAGTCCAAACATAATAAATAGCACAGACAATGTATAATAGTCCAAACATAATAAATAGCACAGACAATATATAGTAACCCTAATGTTATAAACAACACAGGCAATGTATAATAGTCCTTACTCAATCAGTAATACAGAAAACGTATAATAGTCCCAAATCAATTTATTACCCAGGCAATGTATTCCTGTCTAAAGTTGAAGGCCAGGTTTACAAATCATAATAAGACAGAAGCAAGTACAGCTATGTCAGGGTTCCACTAATATACATGTGTAGCACACATTACTACTACACACTTGTTTTCATGCTTACCTGATAATATTCTGGTATTAGCCAGCTGCTGAGTCCTCTTCAATACTTCTTTTAACCAGTTGAAACTAGACAAAGCTCCTGTCACAAATAACTAACTACCTGATAATCATTCCACGAATTAAAAAATAACAGGCCTTAGCAAAAAAGAAATCATCCAAAATAGACAACTAGAATCTTGTACATCAAAATCTGCACCTTTTGCTGCCACAGCTATATGAACAAATCTAGTTACATGACATATTCTATGTACAGAACATTGTTTTGTCAAGGTCACTGGGACCATGAACAAAAATTGACTTAAGAGTACTTTGAGTCATCATAAAAATTTACATTTTGGGGTGGGTGGGTGGGGGGGGGGGGGGGGGAGTGTATGTGGAGGGGATTTTTTTTACTGTATGAATAATTGCTTATTAGACCCCTACCGGTGTTCACACCAGAGGGGACTATAGGTTTACCCTCCGTCAGTCTGTCTGTCTGTCTGTTCGCTAAAAATCTGGATCCTTTGATAACTTAAAAACTATTAAAGCTAGGCGCATGAAACTTTGTATGTTAATAGGTAGCAATGTGTACAATATGCACGCGCAACATTTGGGTCGCTACCTTGAAGGTCAAGGTCACAGCATCGATGGCTCAGCGCAAAACTAGCCCAACTCAGTTTTTGAAAAGTTTACACCAGAGCAAAAAAACATTTTCCTCTCTTCCCAAACCGACATTTTACGATTGTTTTTCCTACCATGTGTTCTTTTATGAATATGGAAATCAATGCCAAAACAAGTTTTAGTTGAGAGTAATGTTTTATGTGTTTTTTAATCATTTTTTGAGTTAGGCATAGTTTTGCACTTAAATTTCGCACATTTTTAGTAATAAGTGGGTGCAAAACTATGCCTAGGTAAAGATAGTCATAGTTTTGCACTAAACATATTACATTATTGTAAGAAATGTATACAAAATAATACCAAGTCTTTGGAACATTAAAGTGAACAAAGAGTTATATGTGTCTTGTAGTTAGAAACAGTGGTATATACATCATGACTAAAAAGAATGTTTGATGTAAAAGTGAAATAAAAGCTCAAATTTACTGTCAGTAAAATATTATCTAATTTAATAAATTTTTATTATTACTGTGATATTATAAAACATAGAGGGTTCATAGCATACATTAATAAATGGGAAGATTATATTTTATGGTTTCATCATTTGTATTAAACATCCTGTTTTACTTTTACAGACTGAACATGTCTTCTTGAATATAGATTTTATGAAATGTTATTTTCATTACTGTTTATTAGCAATCTAAGACAATATATATTATGTTTTAAAAGTTCACTTATCATTTGTTTACATTTTATGTTTGCCTGTTTCTTGGTAGCTGTTAGTTATTTTATTTATTTTTTTTTATCTTAAATTAATGTTTTAGTTTAAGCACTTAAACAGTATTTATTATGTTGAAAGTGCTATATAAATATGATATAATAATAATAATTTTTTAATTTTGGGTTTTACAGAACACAGACACTTGTTAGGTCAAACGACGCTGAATATTAACAATAATAATAACAATTATAATAAGGAGCCAGTAAAGGCTTTTAGCTGGTATATTGATAATTTTTGTACAAAAGAAAGTACATGTATCATGGTGGGACGATAAACCTAATAAACAAACAAACATGTATCATGTTTGAAACTTAACCATTCTGGTAATAATGATGCAGTTAAAAGTCATTTTAGTGGGAATGTTGAAACTCAAGAAAAATAGTGCCCTTTTTATAATTTCAGAAACACGTTTTAACATGTATAACATGTTGTTCAAACACGTTTGATGTTTTACATTAGCATATAATTTGTTCTGGAGAACATGCAGTGTATCAGAAGTCAAACTAAATTTAGACAAACTTTAAATTATACAACACTTTAACTTTCATTCATTAATGACAAAAAATAATGGTTTGTAAGCAAATTAATAAATGTAACAATGTAAAATAGTAGATGTACTTAATATTAAAGAACATTAAATTGCATTGTTGTTCAGCAGTCTTAACAATACTTTCTTTGAATACTCATATATTGATGACTTCAGCCCATTCATTTTTCAAAACAAGCACCTAAGAACTTATCTACAGATTCAAGTAATTTCTTGTTAATAACAAGATAAACTTACTTGAAGAAAGCTACACCAGACCACTAAAACAAAAGTGCTACAAGAACATGTTATTTTTAAATAAAACTATAAATTGAATTCAATATGTATCATATTTATTTCCATAAACATAATGACATTGGCAATGACAATTTATTTAGTAAGGGTTTAACTCTGTGAGGGTCTTCTGTATTTGTCTTTTCAGTGTTTGTGTCTATGTATTAGAGGTCTCATAGGAATGCTTTGCATAGAACACATAATGAGACTTGGGTATCACACCGGACTTGTATAAAAAAAATGAGGTCTCAGAACTTTTCAAATGTAATCTTAGGATACTTTTCATGTTACTGACTGAATCCAATGTCTGACACATTTCAAAGAGGGTATCCGACAGTTTGGTAAAAAACATTCTCAACCAAATAAGTCATTGGTACCTAAAAAGATCTTGCTAGATGATGTTGATTGATGCCAAAGATCTCTGTAAACAGTAAATTTTAAATCCCCAATCGTCATTGCGAACAGGTGTTTCCCATTCGAGCCACGCTGCAGAGATAGCTATTTTTAAACTTAGAAAACCATGTAACCATATACTTTTATATTGTCATCCAGGTTATCCGCTTTGACGTCAATATCTATTATTAGAAGAGAGCACTATCATGCTTTTTATAGAGTAGGAAAGTTGAAATATTTAGAATATATTTTTCATGAATAGTACAGTCTAACAAAGTTTGAGCTAAAGCTATTTATAGTCTTTATAATGACTAAAGTATATGTTTATGCAAAAGGTATGACCAAATTCCCCAAAGCAGCACTTAGATATTGGTACGTGTATTTAATATAGGAAAACTGACGGATACCACCTTTAAAAACCGTTATATCTTCACAAACCTAGAGAAAGATTTTACAAGTGAAAATATTTGGCTCACTCAATCAAATTTAAAAGATCTTAATTACTAAACTAACTAATTTTATTCCTTTAAGTGCTCAGTTTTTTTTCAAATGTCACGATGCAGATTTGAAATCATAAAAGCTGGTCAAGACCATTTCTTTGCATTGATTTGGATTTTTGTGACAAGAAGTCCTAATCAGAGTGACCCACTGTCCAGTGGTGTAAATACAGATTGATTGACTAGCTCTCTCTTAATGCATGCATAGACAGAGTCGATTTCATTTTGTCTGTTCCATTTTCCCATGTATCATTGCTACATTTAAGTTGAGTTGTTTTTTTCATGGCACACAGCAATATTAAGACATTGTAATCCTTTTTATATTAGGACTCCACCATTATCTGAATAGAAGTCAAATTCTTTCTTCCCTATGTTTGAAATCGAAATAAAAATAAATAAATAAATACATCTGTAGATTTCACAGCCCCTCCCCCTACTCCCTGAAACAGATTATTCCATTACTTTTTCTTTGTTATCTCTGGCTACTATTTTCTTTCTGATATAATGATCAATGATCATACATGTACTTCTCTTCAATTAACTTTTTATCAATGTATTTCAAAGAACTGTTTATTTGTTTATTGAGTTTATCGTCCCACCAACAGTATTTCAGTTATCTGGAGACGGTGTCCACTTGAAGCAGATATAGTGCTGCCTTTACTGTGTATAGCATGCCTTGAACACCTGGCATGATACCACACCCAGTCACATTATCCTGACACCAGGCCAACCAGTCGTGGAACTACCCTTATATTTGCTTGAGCGTTAGCAAGGGAGCTATACCACTACCACTTTTTAACACTTTGGTATGTCGCGGCCCGGGAGCCGACGCTCTACCGATTGCGCTACCAGGTCCGGTTTCAAAGAACTGCACAAGTCACATTGATCCATTATAAATTTATGAAATTCCCATTAAAATTTCTCTAAATATCTTCCTGGATATATAGAGTGACACAGGTGACAAAATATCCTGCCTTGAGTATTCTTCTAAATACAGGTGACACATTTTGGCAACACTAAATTCAGGACTGAGGTATACTTTTAACTGCAATAGTGGTGTTCAGTTACAGCAAATTTTTTATGTGAAATTACATTTTAAAGTACAGTTTCAGGATTTTATTATCTATTATTCTGTCTACCTCTTTGAGCAGATTTTGCATTGTAATATTTTGTGACTTTTGAAATAGTGTTTAATATTTGGGTCAGAAACATTAGGCAAATGCAGACAAATATTTTGCACACCCCATATATTTGAACCTTTCAATGTTAGTTCTGCATAAATGATTTTTCACTCCTCTGATAAATGGTAACTTTTTTTTCTGAAGGCCAAAATATTTTAAAAGAAATAATGTTGGATTGTCACATCAACTTCCAAAGGCTATGACAAATTTCTGGCTGTTGATATAACCCTTTTCATTGTTGCAGTTGCTTTTGTTTTTTATTTCTTTGCCAATTGTCTGTTTCTTGTCCTCTTTCTGCCTCAGACTTGTTCTTTGCTGAAAAATTCTCATATACACTATCATTCTGTCAAACTAGTTTCTATTAATCCTTCTGCTCTATTCTCAGCTACTGTTTTGGCATTTTCAGTTTCAACAGGATTATTTCTTTCAAATTTTGAACTTCAGCCCTGCAACTTTTCAATTGTTTCAGTGACAATAGTATAATTTTCAAATTATTGATACACCAATTTTTTTGTCAGAACATTTTCACATCTTTTCTTCTTCTCAATGTCTTCTATTGTGACTTAAGATGCATTGTCCATACACTTTCCATTGATAAATTCTACTGTACTTGTCTGCATCCCCATGTCCTTCACTAACTCATAGTTTCTATCAATGACTCTGGGATGACACTGATGGGTCGATCCTGAAACAAAGATCAGCATTAGAGTTTATGTGATATAAATAAAAAATTGACAATACAGTACTAAAACAATATTTTAGGAAGCCATTTATAAGCTATATTTTTAATAATTTTCTGACACTGATAAAGCTTGTTAATTTCATTAAATACAGCATGTAGATCTTAATGTTGTCTCATATAATTACAAACAGATCTAATGATGCAAGTGTATTTTAAGAACTAGTTCTTTTAAAATCAAAGACTGTTTTGTGCACTTATTCTGATTATTTTCTTTTAAATTAAATGCATAAAATGGTTACATTTTCTTAAGCTCCTTTTATTTTTGTTTCTCTACTCCACCCAATTATTTTTTAACATGTGCTTTTTTACCTTCAGACTAAACCTTACATGTACTTTTTCAGCCACAATATCTGTAACAGACTTGACATATCCTTTAAAAAAACTAGAAATGACATAACAAGAAACTTAAGTTTTACTCACCTGATGAACTATTTCTTCTGGATTCTTTTTCTTTCTTCTGGACTGTTTTTTAAACTTCAGGGGCAAGAAATCTTGTATTTTGGGCTAGAGGCCATGGTTGACATGGATTTGTCAATTATTATTTAAAATTATACATAAAGAATTAAAAGATTAAATATTTTCTATTTCAGTAATATGCAAATTTGTGTTGAAATTTAAAAAAATACATTTTTTTAAGATATGACATGTCACATTTTGAGTTTTTGTCATTGCAAAGCAAGGTCTAAGTCAAGTTAGTACAAGTTTTGCACTCACAAATTCCCTTCATTCATAAAAAATGTTAGTGCAAAACTAGCACTAACTTTAGTTAGTCATAGTATTGCACTAACAAAAAAACGGATTTGACTTAGAATATTTAATGAAAATATGATTTATTTTGGATATGTTAAGAACAGTATCAAAATATTTACAGGGATGATAGAAAATGTTATAAGACAATATATTTTTAGAAAAAAGGATTTTTGGCAAAATATGGAGTTGGGCTAGTTTTGCGCTGAGCCATCGGCATGACCTTGAAGCAAAATCGTGTCAGGCCCATAACTTCGTTATTTGAAGTCGGATTTTAAAACTATTTGACAGAAATTATCACCATATTGAGATGATGTGTCGCAAGCAAGATTTGGGTCGCTACCTTGAAGGTTAAGGTCACAGGTCAAGCATGACCTTGCAGCAAAATCATGTCCGCCCCATAACTTTGTTATTTGAAGTCAGATTTTAAAACTATTTCACAGAAATGATCACCATATTGAGATGACGTGTCGCGAACAATATTTGGGTCAATACCTTGAAGGTCAAGGTCACAGCATGACCTTGAAGCAAAATTGTGTCCAGCCCATAACTTTGTTATTTGAAGTCGGATTTTACAACTTTTTCACAGAAATGATCACCATATTGAGATGACGTGTCGTGCACAACATTTTAAAATGGTTTATGGGTCCATTGAAAGCAGGTGTCTGCTGTTCTCAGGTGTCCCTTAGCTCAGGCTGACTTGTATATGTATTTGTAGATTTCCTTGTTTATTACTTCATTTTTAAGCCATAATTATACAATTACAGACTTCAACCTCAAATAAATTATAAATGGCAATAAACAGGAGCGTATGATAATTAAAGAACTTTTTGAGGGACCGGTAGGGGACTACTGTATTGCCCGCAATACTATCAAATGCTTGTTTATTTATTGTTTTAATTAAAAGAGGCATTTGTAATTGTATTAATTAGCATATTAATCAATAACATTTCATATTCTTCATGTTACATGTTAAATGACAGTTTAAGGATAAATCATTTAAAAAAAAAAATACACACGTTAACACAGATGCAGCCCAGTGTTTAAACAACACCTGCACACACGCAGTCCAACTATTTAGGCACTTCATTTTTTAGCTCACTTGAGCACAACATACTCAAGGTGAGCTTTTGTGATACTGCTTTGTCCGTCATCCGACGTCAGTCGTGCGTCGTCAACATTTAAGCTTGTGAACACTCTAGAGACAACAGTTTTTATCTTCATCAAACTTGGTTAGAATGTTTGTCTGCATGAAATCTTGGATGAGTTCATTATTAGGTCACTTTGGGTTAATAAGTAGGTCACTAGGACAATCTTAGAATAAGCTTGTGAACACACTAGAGACCACATTTATAGCCCAATCTTCTCCAAACTTGGTCAGAAAGTTTGTCTGCATGAAATCTTGGATGAGTTTATTATTGGGTCATGTGGGGTCAAAAGATGTTTCACTAGGTCAAATCTTACAAAAGCTTGTGAACACTCTAGAGGTCTCATTTACAGGCCAATCTTCACCAAACTTGGTCAAAATATCTGGAGGAGTTCGTTATTGGGTCATGTGAAGTCAAAAAAGGGGTCACTTGGTCAAAACTTAGAAAAAGCATGTGAACACTCTAGAGGCCACATTCATAGCCCAATCTTCACCAAAGTTGATCAGATTGTTTGTCTGCATGAAATCTTGGATGAGTATTTTATTGCCTCACATGGGGTCAAAAAGTGGGTAAATAGGTCTTATTTTAGCTTGTGAAAACACTGGCCCAATCTTCACCAAACTTGGCCAGAATGTTTGCCGATATGAAACCTGTTTTGAAGTGGGTCGTGGATTCAGTAGTTTACTTGGTAAAATTGTAGAAAACGTTAACAACCCACACCAATGGTCCAATCTTCACCAAAGATTTCTAAAGTAAATAACTCTTAATTACTTGATGCCAGATATGAGCCTACTAAAAGTTTGTGTCCTCAGGTGAGCACTGCACTCCAAGAATAACTAGGTCAGTTCTGCAGCTGATGAATATGCCTAACATTTTGATGTTTATTGTTAGGCTGGCTCTGTCTTGGTGGATCTGTGGTACAATGTTTTCTCATTACTTGAAGCTGAGGATTTCCTTCTAATTCTACTGTCACTGAAAGTGTTCCATCAACAACAATTCCTAACATTACAGTGTTGTTTTTAGGCCAGTTTAGGGTAAAATTTTGCCTACTCCTCTTGTGAAAAAAAGTATGTTTTCTTATCCCAACTGCCTATAATTGCTACCAAATTTAGAAAAAAGCATGAAGAAGTTTGAAAAACCTTTTTTTATTTTTTTAAAGAGGAGTCATATAACTACTTTGTCTGCATTCATACATATTTGAATTATTGTGTCATTATCAGGCCCATAAGTGTATTTTTGAGACTGATGTATGCATATGACATATATTACAGTATGCACAGTGCAGAGGTGAGCTAAAAATAGCTAAAAATAATTGAAAACCATGGCAATGGTTATAATTATCCCAAGCTAAACGTACCAGCCAAAATAGCTCAAGCAGTAGAGCGTCAGCTTGTGGATCGGGAGGTCCGGGTTTAAACCCCGCCAGGTCAAACCAAAGACTTTAAAGTTGGTAGAAGTGGCTTCCCTCCTAACGCTCAGGGCTGAGGGGACAGCATTACGCCTGACTTGTCGGTGTCAGTATAATGGACCAGCCGGGTTCAGTCCCTGGGCACTTCTAAAGTGCCCCTGGGCACTTCTAAAGTGCACCTGTGCTATAATGATAGAAATGTTGCTGCACAGTATTGGCAAAAATGACGACAAATCCCAATCCCAATCACAAGCTAAATACAACACAATCTTTGAACAAATGCATGTTTACCCATGGTCTTAAGATTGGAGATAGTATTTTATTCCATTCTATTTTGGTTTCATAAAGTTTTGCCTTATTTTAGTAAAAAATGCAAACTTTTACCAACTATTACCCAAGTTCCTTAAAAAAGTTGAATATGCTTAGTGTTAATTTTGCACTTTGCTTGTTGAAATAGCTTGAAGACTTAGAGTAGCAGTTGTTCAAGGTGTGTGCGTCCAGAGTGAGAGAAAAATATTTGAAAAATTTGATATCATAATATAAATATTTAAAAAAAAATAAAAATGATTATTTAAACCTTTCACATGCTTTTACTGTAAAGGTTGCACTTAATTATCCAACAGCTAACTACCCCATCTTCTGATGGCTGGAAAATTGTTTAGGGTTGGATTAACTTAATAATTGGCAAGCACAAATTAATTTGACTTAGGCAAATACCAGTAGTGTAGATTGCAATCATCTAGCACTAATTGATTAGACTTATACAGATCGTGTAGATCCCGATCAGCTAAAACAAATTGATCAGACTTAGGCAAATATTATTAATTGCGATCAGTTTAAACAAATTGATCAGCATAAAGCAAATAGTGAAGGTCCAGATTAACAAGCTGATGTTTCTAAATGCTAGGTAAGAAATGGAGCCTGATATGAGTTTAAGCCAACCTAACAATCTAGCAATCAAGTGAGGTATTTCTTCCGGAAACTAACCACATTGATTACATTTTATGATTTTTGCACACTCATGCATATATTCATGTTGACATTCTGGCAATTTGCAGTGAATGTGCATCATGTCAGGTAGTCAATAGAGTGTATGCACCTTGTTGCATCATGTCAGGTCAGAGCTGGCTTCATTTACATATTAATGTCTAATTACACATGCCTTAATACATGCACTTGGCAAAACAAAGCTTTCCCTGTATTTATTAACCTTGTGCATTTGAATCGCATCATGTATTACCAGTTAATTACTGAGTAATTAAATGTACAGTTTTTTGTGTGTGATAAATATTTAATAATTGTATAAAAAAGACCTTATTGAAGAGTGAGTCAGCAGGGTTTAGGTTAGTGCTGGCACCTGTCCTTTGTTTGAAAGTTACCTGAGATTCTTTCTGCATATATGGGTCATCGCCTTTTCCCAACTTTAAGTTGTAAAAACACACACACTGTGACTTACGGACAAAGCCTTCTTTTATGGAAAGAGTGTGAAAATAAAAAAATATTGTATATCCAGGATATCAAAAATGTGCCAGTAGAAAATCAAATGTCTCCTTATCACATTGACATTATACTCTCCCCATTATACTCCCCACCCCCCAAACTATATTTGACCCATTTATAAATAAAAAAAAAAAATCATGTTTATAAATAGTACTATTCAGAACATTCAGTGGATCTAGTTACGTCCGTTAGTATCTAACAACACAGTAAACATATTGATTACAACTGGTTAGAAACCAGCTTGAATTCACCATGTAATCATGACAAACAGTGATACTCTCAGTATATTGCTGTTTTAGTTTGAGTTTCTCGCTAGGGATCAGGCTGAGGTCTCTGTCACCAAATATATAATTATCATTATTTTACCAAGTTCAACCAAGGAATCCAAACACATAGCTTTACATGTCACAGGTTGTATTATTGGTTCAATGTTTACTAGGATACAGATTCATTTTGTTTGTTTTTTAGCTCCATTTTACAAAAAAACAAAGTAAAGCTGTAGTCATGACTGTCATTGGAATCAGCAGTGGCATCAGTTTGCATTTTCGTTAAAGTTCATTTCTCGAAAACTGTCCAAAATATCCACTTCAAACTCTAAATGCTTTGTCATTGTCAAAATGGGAACCAGAATGGACGTGTAACCCCAAAATTAATTCTGGCAGTGTTGTGCCCCTATTAGACTTTGGCTTTTTAATAAACTTTACAGCACTGACAAGTCGGGTGTACTGTCTACAGACAGCTCTTGTTTTCAGGCTCTAGTCAATGGCAGATGGAGTTTGCATGCAACTAAAATAGTGCTGCCTGCACTGTTATATAAGATGTTGATAAGAAAACACCAGAATTTTATCTCAAAAGTGAAAAGGAACCATTTATACATTTATACCTGGAGAGGGATGGGCTGTCTTGGGGCTTGAATTTAAACTTGCTTACTTGCTATATGCGAGTCAGTTTTGCCTGTAGTGACTTTAAAATAAATCCCAATTGGTAAATAATGCGAGTCCTGAATTGAAAACAAAATCTTAGGACGAATGTTTTTGAATCTGCATTAATCTTTATTATGTTACCCAGGTGCTTTACAGTGAAATAAACAGGTAAGCTTTATAACCGTTTTCATGATTTGTATCACAAGTACCACATTTGCTAACATAGTGCGCACTTGTAATACACCACTTGGATCACCTTGACTATTTTACTGTATACGGAAAAGGCTAAAGACAGTTTGATTGGTTATACACAGTGCGTGCTATTTGATAGCTTTTGTGTTTACCATGCATATTGAAATGTATTGTGTGCTCATTTAAAATGTCAAAAATTGACTAATTTTTTAAATGCACCTTAACCAGTTAAGATACAGGTAACGAAACAAATTAACCCCCAAAAGTAACAAAACATCAAAAACCACTGAAAACAATCACTGCATCCCTTAATTCAGTAAAAAATGGATGAAGGACTTGAATATTGGCCTGGAATACTCTGTCACCTTGAATATAATAAACAAAATAACATGCAAAGTTTGCATGGAGTATGCACCATCTCAGTGTCATCCAATAAAAATATTATATTGTATATTACAATATATAACTATAATACATCACTGATATTCTCCAGCATATTATGCATTGCTGATATTCTCCAGCATATAATGCATTGCTGATATTCCCCAGCATATAATGCATTGCTGATATTCTCCAGCATATAATGCATTGCTGATATTCCCCAGCATATAATGCATTGCTGATATTCTCCAGCATATAATGCATTGCTGATATTCCCCAGCATATAATGCATTGCTGATATTCCCCAGCATATAATGCATTGCTGATATTCTCCAGCATATAATGCATTGCTGATATTCCCCAGCATATAATGCATTGCTGATATTCCCCAGCATATAATGCATTGCTGATATTCTCCAGCATATAATGCATTGCTGATATTCCCCAGCATATAATGCATTGCTGATATTCCCCAGCATATAATGCATTGCTGATATTCCCGAGCATATAATGCATTGTTGATATTCTCCAACATATAATGCACTGGTGATATTCTCCAACATATAATGCATTGTTGATATTCTCCAACATATAATGCACTGGTGATATTCCCCAGCATATAATGCACTGGTGATATTCTCCAACATATAATGCATTGCTGATACTCTCCAACATATAATGCATTGGTGATATTCCCCAACATATAATGCATTGTTGATATTCTCCAGCATATAATGCATTGCTGATATTCTCCAGCATATAATGAATAGTTGATATTCTCCAGCATATAATGCATTGCTGATATTCTCCAGCATATAATGCATTGCTGATATTCTCCAGCATATAAAGCATTGTTGATATTCCCCAGAATATAATGCATTGGTGATATTCCCCAGCATATAATGCATTGTTGATATTCTCCAGCATACAATGCATTGTTGATATTCCCCAGCATATAATGCATTGCTGATACTCTCCAACATATAATGCATTGTTGATATTCTCCAGCATACAATGCATTGTTGATATTCCCCAGCATATAATGCATTGTTGATATTCTCCAGCATATAATGCATTGTTGATATTCTCCAGCATATAATGCATTGTTGATATTCTCCAGCATATTATGCATTGGTGATATTCCCCAGCATATAATACATTGGTGATATTCCCCAGCATATAATGTATTGCTGATATTCCCCAGCATATAATGCATTGCTGATATTCTCCAGCATATAATGCATTGCTGATATTTTCTCCAGCATATAATGCATTGCTGATATTCTCTAGCATATAATGCATTGTTGATATTCTCTAGCATATAATGCATTGTTGATATTCCCCAGCATATAATGCATTGCTGATATTCTCTAGCATATAATGCATTGCTGATATTCTCTAGCATATAATACATTGCTGATATTCCCCAGCATATAATGCATTGCTGATATTCCCCAGCATATAATACATTGCTGATATTCTCCAGCATATAATGCATTGCTGAAATTCTCCAACATATAAAGATTGATGGTGCTAATTTTAAATATAATAATGTACATTAGTTTTATAAATTGTATAATATCCAAGCAGTTTGCTCTTTTTATCCAATTTAAGTCTATGAATATATAATCAATATTCATACATTCTTGTTCAACATGTTCTGTGCGATGTGTTCAGTGTCATGGGGATAGTGTAAACTAAGCCTCATTATGCTTGATTAAAGCTGGTTTCAGATGGTTTGGATTAAAGATTTTTCCTCAAATAACCAAATATGCCATTGTTACCTGAAAAGGTCCTGCAAAATGCTGTTCATTGATGCCCTAGGTAGGTGTTAGCAATTTAGCGTAAATCCCCACTTGTCATTGCAAACCAGTATTTCCTGTCTGAGCCATGTTGCTGAGATAGTTATTTTTAAACAGAGATAACAATTTGACAACTTACTTTTGTGATAATGTTATATCATCACACAGGTAGTCAGCTCTGTTGTCTTTATCAATTTTTAGCAGAGATCACTATCATGCTTATTTATAGATTTAGAAATACTGAACATTTTGGTTGATTTGTATGCAGTTTGTACTGCCTAACAATATAATGCAGAAATTATTATATTTCTAAGTATAATTATAAACAAATATAATTATAAATTTATGCTTAACTGCCCCCAAACAGTGGAAAAAAAATAGTTTCATGCATTTGATATCGGCAAACTGTTGGATACTTCCTTTAATAAGCAATGCAAAACGTTAGAACTTTGCTATTTAACTACATAGACAGGTAAGTAGATGTGTTGCTAAAAGTACAGCAGGAAATAGCCTAAATCCTCATCCTACATTCCTGAGGGGAGCTGATCTGGATCTACACTATGTGCCTGAGGCAGATTAATCCACCTAGAAGGCCCTGAGTAACAGGTCCACATCTTAATTCTGAAGTATATTGACCTGTGACCTACTCACTAGCTGCATGCCTGAATCATGTGACTGACAATGACCTCAATGAAATACTCTTTCCCACTCACACACTCTTAGCTGATGATTACCTTGACCTTAACTTCTCTACAAGTATTATTTCTAGTAGTACTATTTCTTAACCTGCCAGGCCTATATTGATATGACCTGGTATTAAGGCTGAGTACTATTTGATCAGGATTTGTACTTTATGCTGTTTAGTCTCTAGCCATGCACTAGTAACTAGCTATCCTTACATACAGGGTTAATCTAATAGATAAGAATTACTGTAGGCAGACTGGCAGGAACAAGTGTTAAACATATGTCTCAGCTATTGGCTATATAGAGATATGGTATAGCTTCTAGTATTTTTATTATCAACATGTCCTTGCTGACGAGTAGCTGGAAAGGTTGATTGGTTTATTAGATGCTATAGTTGTTGTTCAGTCATATGTTCAATCAGGTGTATAAAGGCAAACAAGTCTTCAATCTTGTCAAGAGCACAGACTTTTTGTTTCATTGACTCTCAGACTGATTGTCGTCTTATTTAAAAAAAAAAAAAATTGTATATCCCCCTTTTTCCTTCCAGCAATCTGTACGACTGACCCCCACGAGTTTATTATATGCAGGCAAGGCACAGAATGGCAGCCACTTGTTGGTGAGTAATTCAACCACTCACAGTGATGAAATTTTGTAAAAGAGTCTTAAATCTTTATGTCAATTGATAATGTTTTTGTTTTGAAATTTCCCACTAAACCTTTAGCTTAATCTAAAATATTTTCTATTTTTTTCTTTTCTGAAAATGTTTTGTGGTGGGTAATCATTATAGTTGTTCGGATAAGATGATTGAAATGAGTGCTAACAAATGATGTTATATATATTTAACAATTAGTCCATTTGTGAAATCTTTGTAACTTTTCACTTAATTTAGGGTAAAAAAAAATCTTGTGCCTTGAAGGGCTAACATGGTATAAAGCATATATAAGAAATAATCTTCTAATAATGAACATCTTCTTAGAATATCTTTACCATGCCAGGTCAATATTTTGTTTAAATGTTAACCTTTATGTGTGCGTTCCATACATGTTTTCTATATAAACTATTAAATGAGGCCACTTATATAACCTGTGCAATGACTTAACTTACATTACCTATGTTATGATACCACTTACATTTCATAAGATCAATACCAAAACCTGTATAATGAGACCACTTCCTTCAATTGACTTATAAAAACCACTCTCAGGACCTGTGTTTTTAGACCACTACAATGACCTGTATTATTAGACCACTACAATGACCTGTGTCATTAGACCACTACCATAACGTGTCTCATTAGACCACTTCCATAACCTGTCTCATTAGACCACTACCATGACCTGTGTCATTAGACCACTACCATGGCCTGTGTCATTAGACCACTACCATGACCTGTGTCATTAGACCATTACCATGACCTGTGTTATTAGACTATTTCCATGACCGCTGTCATTAGACCATTTCCATGACGTTTGTCATTAGACCACTGTCATGACCTGCATCATTAGTCCACTTCCATGACCTTTGACACTTAACCATTATCTTGACCTGTATTATTTGACCAACTTTGATGACCTGTGTCATTTGGCCCACCATTACCTTTGTGGGTAACCTTTTTATAAACATTTTTATAATTCCAGCGTAGTGCCCAGTTCCTGCATAAGGAGTTACCTGTCCGGATAGCCCACAGGATCGCAGCATTCCAGAACCTGCCCTATGTGGTCGGGTCATACCCAATCATCTATCAGGTGGTTAGTATACACAGAAACATTATAACTGACATCCCTTTAACAGGCAGATCAGACTGAAAGAACAAGAAGGGGATTGCATTTTATTTGCTAGATAATATATATCATCTTAAAAAAGTAAAAATATTTTTACTTAACTTTTAAATCTGCTGGACCTTAATGGTTTCTTTATAATATAGCGGTGCAAAAAACTTTGATGCACAATTACTGTTCAAAAAGTGATTATTTGTGCAAACCTTATTTTATTTGTTCTCACTTATTACATTGTATTGAAATCCCCTTTTTTAAATGCAAAGTGCTGTTTCTGTGGAAAAGTCAAATTTTGAGATATTGAGAACTGGTGCAGAAAAAAAGCTATTTTTTGGTGTTAGATGAACTGTTCCTTTATAAAATGGCATCTTGTTTTAAGAGGCTTGACAAACTAATGTAAACATGTGATGATATTGTACAGCTACTGTGTGACTCTGCTTTTCATGTTATATTTCATCATGGAAATAAGTAGAACTCTTTTGTGTCATGCTGGAGACAGGAATAGTCTTAAATTGTTAGGGTGACAGCATCCCGTGCTGACATAGTCAATACAAATCGCAATCTATGTCTCTTGAAAATTGTGTTGTCTGTATAATAATCTTACATAACAACATAGTGTTTTCTTTTTTGTCTGCATAGATTGTGTAACACATCTTCATGAAATGAGCTCATACTTAATTGCTTCAGAAATTATGAAAAAAATGGTATATTTTGTGTTACGCCCCAGTGCATTTACATAAATGTCTTTGTCTCAGTCTTTACGCATCTATCTGGGCACATTTCCAGTACATGGTGCATTAATTATTGCTTAGAGCTAGTTTTACTCTAGCTGGCATACCAAAGCTACACAGAATGCCAACATCACTAGAACAGACTGTATATTTGTATGCTTATGTAACATAAGGAATTATAAAATAGACCTCTACTATGTGTAAAATACAGTTCGGCCTTGGGCACTTGTGTCTAAAAATGTAACATTAGAGCTTTTCTCTCCACTATGTGTAAAATACACTTCGGCCTTGGGCACTTATGTCTAAAAATGTAACATTAGAGCTTTTCTCTAACTTATTTTGATGTATCACTTGTGAAAGTTGAGGTTGCAAAGAGATTTGTATGAATTTAAGAAAATGTGTATGAAAACATCAATGGTCAAGTTGTTTTTTCTTCTAATGTTTGGAATGATTCACTTACCATTTTTTCTTGAGGAATGTATCTTTATTTCTTTTGACAGTTAAAGGCTTCCCAGATAACAGTTCTTGAAGATTTTACCCAAATATAAAATGGGAAATTCCCCTTTAATAGACAAAGAATTCTAAATACAAGAACCTTGAACAAGAAGCTGAATGATTATATTATCTAAACATTTGTAATTTAGGGTTAACAAAGGAACACATATTAATATTGCTGTACACTGTAAAGTTAGACAGATCTATCTTTAATCAAAACTTCTTAAACAAATCTACCAAAATTTTATTAAAAGTTAAATAGCAAAATCTATCAAAATAAAATCAAAATAAGCAAGGTTGCTCTTCAGATTTTTGCTTTTTTATTCCAGCATACCATGTACAGAAACGCCTTTGACCTTTTAAATGAGTTTCGTCAAGTAAGTATCCTTAATAATTAAGCTTATAATGAATGTGGTGATGACTGTGACGAGGACAAGGACAGTAATGTTGACCATTACAAAAGTTGAGGTTTGAAACAAATTCTAGTGTACATGACTGTATGGGATTTTATCATCAGGTCATCATGATTGTACTATATGATGAAAACAACAACAACAGCACATCTTTGGTTTCATGTTGTCTTGGAAACAGATTAAAAATGGTTCTTCCAATACTATGATGGTGCCAGTAATGTCTGAAATAGGGCTTCTTTAAGTACAAAACAAATTAACTGTCTTCCTAATGATGACAAACAAGATTTTTACAAGCTGTATTCCTAATAACTGTTCTGCTTTGATATCATTCATAAACCCTTAACCTACCTTTTATAATAATTAACTAGACTAAATTGAGTTATTTGCTTATATCATTAACGACATACAAATATACCTATATTAAAACCTCTTCAAAAGATTTCAAAGCTAAACCTGCTTTATTTACAAACTTGCTGCTTCATAAAGGAAGAACTATCTTAGTTTTATCCCTTGTGGGTAGATATTTAATGTATTTTACATTAAAAAATATTCCTAATTTTTATTTTTAGTTGTTTTATTTCCATTGAAATGCTTGAACACTTTGGCTTATTCTTATATCATAAAAAAAACAAACAAAACGATTTGCAGTCTGATGCATTCTGTTTACATGTAATTAAATAAAAGGGGGAAAGAAACACCCAATAGTAACTGTATTCAAAGTGCCTACCCACAACAGTGGTAACAAAATATAATTAGAATAGTTAGGATAATGTCCTTTTATTAAAAAGGTTGGAATTGAATGGGGTTAACCACAAGTCAGTGGTATAATCAAATTGACTCTTTATTCAAATGATTGTTAAGCACAAGTCAGTGTTATGATCAGAGTAGCTCTTTATTCAAATGATGGTTAAGCACAAGTCAGTGGTATGATCATAGTAGCTCTTTATTCAGATGATGGTTAAGCACAAGTCAGTGGTATGATCAGAGTAGCTCTTTATTCAAATGATGGTTAAGCACAAGTCAGTGGTATGATCAGAGTAGCTCTTTATTCAAATGATGGTTAAGCACAAGTCAGTGGTATGATCAGAGTAGCTCTTTATTCAGATGATGGTTAAGCACAAGTCAGTGGTATGATCAGAGTAGCTCTTTATTCAGATGATGGTTAAGCACAAGTCAGTGGTATGATCAGAGTAGCTCTTTATTCAAATGATGGTTAAGCACAAGTCAGTGGTATGATCAGAGTAGCTCTTTATTCAGATGATGGTTAAGCACAAGTCAGTGGTATGATCAGAGTAGCTCTTTATTCAGATGATGGTTAAGCACAAGTCAGTGGTATGATCAGAGTAGCTCTTTATTCAGATGATGGTTAAGCACAAGTCAGTGGTATGATCAGAGTAGCTCTTTATTCAGATGATGGTTAAGCACAAGTCAGTGGTATGATCAGAGTAGCTCTTTATTCAGATGATGGTTAAGCACAAGTCAGTGGTATGATCAGAGTAGCTCTTTATTCAGATGATGGTTAAGCACAAGTCAGTGGTATGATCAGAGTAGCTCTTTATTCAGATGATGGTTAAGCACAAGTCAGTGGTATGATCAGAGTAGCTCTTTATTCAAATGATAGTTAAGCACAAGTCAGTGGTATGATCAGAGTAGCTCTTTATTCAAATGATAGTTAAGCACAAGTCAGTGGTATGATCAGAGTAGCTCTTTATTCAAATGATAGTTAAGCACAAGTCAGTGGTATGATCATAGTGACTCTTTATACAAATGATGGTTAAGCACAAGTCAGTGGTATGATCAGAGTAGCTCTTTATTCAAATGATAGTTAAGCACAAGTCAGTGGTATGATCAGAGTAGCTCTTTATTCAAATGATAGTTAAGCACAAGTCAATGGCATGATCATACTGACTCTTTATACAAATAATCACTTACCTTTATTTCATCCCAATCTTGTAACTTCCCAAGTAAGTATGCATAGTCTTAGCTTGATGATCACATATTTATGACTTTGGCAAATAGTGTAGATCCAGATCAACCAGCTCCCTGCTGAGAGCTGTCTGACCAGGACTTGCACTATTTGTGTCGGAATTTCCAGCAAAATGCCTAGTTACCTTAACATATCAATGTAGGAATATGACTTAGAATAAGTCTGGATTATTAATGGATGTAGCAAGCTAAGCAATAATTCTTGGTATGCTTCACACTAATTTATCTGACAAATGGTGAAGGATCAGATTAGCCAGGTCACTAGATGCTGTCTGATTAAAATGTACTTTTTGTAAATTTATCAGCAGTATGTTGTCAGTATATAATTGTTGCAAATCAACTAAGTCTATGTAGTAATATTATATGGGCCAAATGTACTTGGTTTAAGAGGTATAATGATTTTGCCTACATGACACAATTGTGGATGAGCTGTTGCAAGTGGAAATTCCTAAGACCATTGCCATCAGAAAGGTTTTTCAGTTGAGCTTTGGTGCACCAGCATTTGTGTAGGGTCTGCCTTCTTTAATGATGATTGCACATGGCCAGTGTGATTGTAAAAGCAAATCATATCCGCTTTTCTTATACTCGAAGAACATAATGAAATGATGCAAGACCTGTTTTTCTGCACTTTGATCATAAACTGTCTGAAGTTATACCCACATAATGAATGCCTATAAAAACCTGTTGCCTGAGGAGGGTCATATATCCTGATCTTGCTTCTTTTGATTAAAAGCCATCCTCATTGTAAGTATTATTGTCACATTTCTATGCAGAGTGCATAGAAATATTTGAATCAACCTAGCAGCATATAGTGCCAGTCAGACAGCTCCTCTGGGTCTACAAGTCTGATCATTATGTGTACAACAGGCTAAGAGTATATACAGTTTTGCCTTTATTGCATGCATCAAAACAAATTGTATAAGACATAAATTATTATAAGGTAACAAGAAAGAAATCTTTGTTCTTTTATGCCCCTGAAAGGGGGACACACAGCTATTGCACTGATTATTCATATGTATATCTGTCTGTCTATCCCAATTTCATGTCTTAACCATAACTTCTATATTATGTACAGTTCTTCAGTAAACTTTACCATCTAACAAATATACAGAATGTCTATCACGCATAACATTTTTAAGTGCAATCATTAACGTCAAGGTTATATTTGTCATTTAATCTTTCGATGCATATGTCAATTCCAGTGACGTATCTTGTTCTTGGTAGGTTAAGTTTATATAGTTTTTAACTGTATACCTACTTTTATTACTTACTCTACTTGCTAAACTGCTTGTAAAAGTAACTTCATCCATTAAAGATGAATTGGGAATACAAATTGTTGAGTTTATTATATGTAAAGAATTGTCATCGACTGCTTAATTCTTTTGTTATATAATTCCTCAAACTAGATTGATGGTACTCATTAGAATCAACTCTTTGTCACTTTGAAATAAGTAACAGTACCTCTATAATGTAAAATATGAAATATATGAAATGAGCAACTATTAGCAAGCTCTTGAAAATCTTCTTTTAAGCAGCTTCTTACAACATAAGTTTAATCATTATCATACAACTCATACAGTTGCTGTCTTTTGGTTTGATGCCAGTTCATGACATACCATGGTCTGAACAAAAAGATAAAACTGACCAGCAACCAGTCCTATAATATGCTGTTAATCCTGTGTTTGTAACTGTTCAGGTCAAGACAATGGATGAGGAGAAAAACTACACAGAATTGTTACGTAACCTGCTGGAGACCCACAGAGATGTCATTGAACTACTGGCCGAAGGATTCTCCGAGAGCAGAAAACACCTCCGGGTATGACTTGATTTAGGCTAAATATTTAGTTGTAAAGTTAGTTGTAAAGGATGGTTTTGCAATTTGTGTGTGTCTCCTCCCAAAATTATAGGTTAACAGTTTCTATTAATACATTTGCATAGAAGCTGGCAGGTGGCCAGTTGCAGAGCGTTTAGAGTGGGTGACTTTTAACTCCTCACCCCTTCACTGCTTGGGTTTGAGTCCTAGTCTGAGTGAGAGCAATCATGTGGGAGGTTTTCCAGCTTACCTGCAGTGCCCCAGTGGTTCTACTCAGACATTTGTCTGGGGTCTTCCACCAAAACAGCTGGGCATCACTTTAATGATCATAACTGATTGCTGTGATGTATCTCAAAAACATATACAAATATCAATAGTGGATGTTACCAAGGATGTTATCAATACGACCTTTATCACATGACTGCATTGTATTGAACAACACACAAAAATAAAACCCCAAACCACATGGCTGTGTGATACAGTAAAAATATTTTATTTTTTTTTATTTTTTTTTTTATTTTTGCATTTTGTGTAATTTACGTGACAAAAAGGTCACTCAAGAACCAGGAACCATAAACCTTTACATTTGTATATCTGAGTTGTTGTATCTCTTTTGTTGCATATCTTTAATTGTTGTATACCTTGTATATCTTTGTTGTTTTAGAGTGAAGACGAAATTCGTATATTCCTGGATCGGACCTTGACATCCCGATTAGGAATACGTCTCTTATGTGAACATCATATAGCCCTTCGTGATGAAAAGGTGATTATTAAAATATTTTTTTATGTTGATTATACTCGCCAAAATTTACAAATATTTTTTTAAAACAGCTAAAACATATAAATGTTTTTTTTTGTGCTGAAATTTGGTGCTTATCAGTTTAGGGCCTGGTATTTAGTACAAACATATAGAGATGCATATTGCTGTCCCTCAAATACTGTATAAAAAGTTTTGAATCTAAGATTTTAGTTTTGTTTTCAATTTAATCAGACATGATATTGCTTGTTGTAAAGTTATTGAGAAAACGATAATAAGCAATTTTAAGTAATTTGTTTAATATATAAGCTTTAAAACAAGCAAATCTAATATATCGTGCTTTGTGTCTTATAAACCCCTGGGAGTATACCATGCTAACCCATTTTTTCACGATTTTAAAAAAACTTTGGTAGTAAAATACCCCCAGCAGTATAAACCCTGCAACATACTCGCCAAAAGGTTTCATGTAAGGAAGCCATATCTGCAGGCCAGTCACATTTCCGTATTACACCATGTCAGTGAGACCTAGGTTATGTAACTCCAATTCATGGATCTATCAATAGTCCCCCTCACTTAGCTGTACTGCAACAACAACAGACTTTTTCTGGTCACGCAAACCAAGCCGAGAATAAATGGGGGAAATTAGGAGAAAGTTGGTGAAGATCAAAGAGAGCAAGAAAAATGTGTAAACTCTGATGGGCTCACCAATACAGAATTTCTTCATGGTTGAGAAAGATGAGAGGCGAGTTACTTTTAGTACACCAAGTAATTATAAACCGATCACCGCTAGCTTTTTTTAGCCTTACTTGTTGCTAAAGACTATTCCCTGTTCATTGGCATACAACTACACCTGATGTTGTCATGATGACATGTTATGAGAAGCTTATGTGGAACTATGTAGCGATCGAGACATGTACAAATTAGATTCTCACAAAATGTATCACTGCAGAATATTGATTGATATCTTCAAATGCTTCCTGAAAAAGTGCTAATAACAATAAGATATTATATCTTTCCTCTGTATAAGTCATACAAATATGAATTTATTGAATACATTTATGGATACTGTTGTAATAAAATGACAGTGGCAGAAATAAGAGAAACATACTTCATGGCAAAGTATCGATCAACATTTTTAGAGACTGGCTGCCCAGCCAAAATACAATTTTGTTAATAGATCCCCTGCTCTGGCTGATACCCTCCATGTTCTGATCCTAAAAAATGTCTCGTGGTATATTCCGTAAAATACGGTAGTCCCTTACGGACTTAAGATGAACCATTCTTTACAGAAGAATTCCAAGCATGTAATACCAGTACTGGTAATTGATATTTTATGAGCTGAACAAAAACAAAACAACCTTTTTATACTAACCTGCTTTAACAAGTAAACTAGAATTATAAAACTAAGCAGTATTTTTTTGGGCTCACATGGCTGAGCAGTTAGAGTCACTATCTTGTAACTCCTCAGCCCTTCACCGCATGGACTCGATTCGGGGCAAGAACTTCTATCTTAGTAGGTTCAGGCTAATCTGTGGTGTGCCATTGGTTCTACCCAGATGTAAGTATGGGTTTTTCCTCCATCAATGATTAGCTGGAATTCACCAATATGACTATAATTTCGATGTTACAAAAAAAAAAACACCCCACCATATCTTTAACTTTACAACCTGCAGTATCAGCTTTCTGTTAGTGAGGTAAAAAAGTGAGATGATTAACTTGAAATTTGATCCGATTATTTTTGTTCAAAAACTGTTATTGTTTAGCGGTCCTTTTCTAATGAAAGGCCATTTTTGTGACCAGAGAGCTAGATAACCATTGTTCTTGCAGCCTAACCACGTGGGGATGTTCAATGTGAAATTTTCTCCACGTAGTCTAGTTGAAAAGAGGGCCGAGTTTGTAAGGTAAGATGTATCAATGAAATACACACCTAATTCAATAAAAATATGTTTGGCACAAAATTGTCTGATTTTTGCTGTTGTTATCAAATTACGTTAAGAAAAAATATGATTAACAATTCCAAAATCATTGGGAAAAAAAACTGTATATAATTTTGTTCATATATCACTTAACAAAGAATCATGTGCATTTCATAATAAAAACAAAACAAAAACACTTCTCAAACATACAATGAAGGAAGGAAACAAAAAAACAAGCAGTTGTTCTAAGAAGATATTTACAAATAAATTTAAATCAAATAATCTCTTTTCAAATTACATCATTTGGTCCAAGTGCACATATTGCAGCACAATCCAGCACTTAAAAATGTTAATAATGAAGTTTTTAATTAAAACCCCCCATTTTAGAATAGAAATAAACTTGGCATAATTTGCTTCATTCATTTACAGCACAAATGTGAAAGGATTTATATTATAAGAAAAACCTTGTTTCCAAATTGATTATGATAACCATGAAAATACAGAACAAATACCGCTGGCTTAACTTCTCTGTTTGAGACAGGCTTTCTTGTAATTATTCAAATAGTTTATTGGTCAGTTGCTAAGAACATTTTATTTGGAGGTGTTTGACAAGTATGTTGCACTAATCAGCAAGCTGCAAGATAAGCTTGACTGTTATTTCTGGCTTCGGGTGCCCATAGTCAGGTAGTTGGTGTGAGATGCTTGTCTTCCCTCAGATTCACTGTCTGGGCTGGAGTCCTGATCCCACTTGCAGAATCCTTTCTCAATTTAGATTTTCCTTAAGCTCAAATTTTGTTTGCATAAATTCCTCTGACAGTGATATAGATTTATGAATCTTACTTTCTACACACTATAAGCATGGCAAGGTTTAAGTTCTTATCATAATACAGCAAGATTATTATGTATTATTTAGAAATAGATACTGAGTATTATAAATTTGAGATTGAGCAAAATCTCAAATGAGTATGGAGTCTGCAAGTTGGGCCTGGTCATGGCAAAAACATTTATGTGAGGGTGTCTTTCAGTTGACTTTCAGTGCATCTGAGGTACTTCTCAGACTTTTGTTTCCCCCAGGCATTCATCTGAGGGTCTTTCACCACTAAAAGTAGATGAATGTGGCCATGGTGACCTTAAGTTTGTGGGGTATCAGAACAAAACAGTAGCCTTGGACAAACAAACAAAATAAAAAAAATAAAAATAAAAAACTACAGATAAAATTTTTGCTTATTGCTGCAATTTTCTGCTTTATTTTATTTTGGCAGGTACTATTTTGTTTCTGTTAATATTTTTCTCTGTGCATTTGCATGTAAATCTGTGCAGAAAATTTTAATTGTTGTATAATAACTGATACTGTCCCATTTTTTCATTGCTGTCACTTTAAACTATTATTTGCAGTTGTTATCAAATTGTTGTGGAGAAACTGTGTAGGTCCCTTTGCTAATGAAATGCCTTTTAGTTTCATATCATATCATTCATATTTCATCAATAACCTCCATATTAAGTATGTAAAACACTGTCTAACTGACACCTGTCTTCTCTCTGCAGGGAGTTGTGTGAAGATAAGTATGGAGCCGCACCCAAGTTCCAGGTGCAAGGATCAAGTGTTACCTTTCCATACATCTCCCAACCACTTGACTACATCCTCATAGAGCTTCTGAAGAATGCCTACAGGTAACGGATCTTTATTGCTGTTTTATGCAAGGACTTATTTTGTTATTATCTTCATGTAATTTTATTTAATTGTTTGGTAATTTGCAGATATTTTTTCTAAAAAAAGTTGTCTTGATACAACTTTACTTATTTAATTTTTAAGATGATTTTTCCATGAATATTGGGCTTTTTTGTTACTAAAATTTCATTAAAATGAGTTGTTCAAGTGTTACAGGCATTTGCCACTACTCAAGAAATTAATTTTCTCATATAACAGGCATCTTTCATTACCAAAATTTCCTTGAAAAAATATTTTCCCACTAATTACAGACCCTTGCCTTTATTTTGGGTCATTAAGACAACTTATAGCAGATGCTTCCAATAGTATATTAATTGTATTTAACCATTTACCATTTCCATTTTCCAATGAAATGTGATAGAAGTTGTTAAGAGACACTTACTAACACTATAAACTTTTAAAGTAATGTTTTATTTTATTGCATAAATAAAGTTGACAGACACAGACACATGTTGTGAAGAGCAGCATGTTTTTATACTCCAACTATAGGTATGGTCATACTATGTGGGGGTCCCTTTATCAGTCTTTCTGTCCATTCAGTCTTTCTGTTTATTCTAAAGTGTGGTTTATCAAATAACATGAAATAGCATTGCAGATGGAGTTCTTAATCCCTTTAAGTGATAGCTTTAATTTTAATGCTGTCCTCTAGATTTGTTGATTTCAATAACCGTCCTATGAGAATTGTGTTATTCTTTTGCAGGGCCACTATAGAGAGCCACATAGACTCGTTTGACAATCTACCACCTGTTGTGATCACAATTGTCAACAATGACATTGACTTCATCATCAGGTAAGACTTTTGTATTGTTCTCCCTCAATAAGTTATATATTTCATTAATACATATTGTATTTCCTTAACACACACTGCATTTTCTTAATGCAAAATGCAAAACATATTTCCTTAATACATGCCTTATTCCTTAATACATACTGTATTTCATGAATACATTCTCTAGTAACTGAAAGATTTAAAGTGTATCAATAAGAAATTAAATCTCACAGACATTAATTTAAACTTATCCCAGAAAATATAGCAAAATTCAAAAAACTTTGTACAACACTAAATGTATTGTACTAGATGATACACATATATTGTTTTTAATTAAATTTTATTTGATTTATATATTAACTTAAACTGACTGTACTTTGCGAACATTTGATTATTTTTAGTAGTTCTATTTTAATTGTACTATCCAAACAACAAAGTGTCTTGAGTGGTATTATTTGTAAGGGAAGTAACGGTGACCACTTATTTGTATAACCAAGATAGAGTTGTCTTTCTTGAACTATCATTATAATGAACTCTAACAAGATTTTTTAAGTGAGATTTGTATACAAACTTTTGCTGATGACAACAAGGTGGGTTCAGGTTTCTTTGGGGTGAAGGACTTAATGTGAGAAAGTCTTCCAGCTGACCTGCATGGGCAGGGGTTCTACAAAGACACTTGTCGGCTGTCTTCCTCCACCAAAATAGCTGTACATTGCTTTAATGATAATAAATGGTTGCTGCAATGTATTAAAGAAACAGCAACAAAAACAGTAAAAGAAACAACAATATATCCCCTTAAGGGTTGAGAGATGTTTGAAACACCACATCCCATGGCACAGACATTTTGACAATCCTGCTTTTACCTGTAGCTGTATTTATGAATAACCCATATTTTTTTATAATATCCTGCAAAAACGGCCATTGCTTATTACACAGTAGTAGATAATGCAGACAGTACCCAGTGGGAGCTGGCTGACCTGAATCTACACTCTCTGCTTTGATCAGATCTGTCCAAAATTTGAAAGCTAATGATTAATTCAATGAATGATCATTTTGTTCCATATCCTGGATGGTAATCTGCATTGTGCGTAATATTGATTTGGAAGACATTATGTGAAATACACTTGATGAAATATTGAGGAGCTCGATATTGGTAATTGTATAGACATGCAAATTGTTGGTGAAACAGATTAAATGAAAAATTAATAAGACTTCTATTGACTGATTTGTATTTTCTGTTATTGAACAAACATTGCATTGAGACATAAGCATAATTGATATTCTCATTAATCTCCTCCTCAACATCATTTTCCTCATCTTCATCATCTTTATCATTATAACTCATCATTGTCATCTCCATTATCAGTCTAATCATCACCATCATCAACATTAGCATTACCATAATCATCAACATTATCATCATCATCACATCATCACTATTATTTATTATTGTCATCATTATCATTTCTATCATCATTCTCATCATCATTGCCATCATCAGTATCATCATTATCATCATCACTACCATCATCAACGTCATCAACATCATCACTATAATGTATAACTGTCCTCATACTCATCATTATGTCAGTATTGAAGTCCTTTGCGATAACTTGGGAATGTTTCAGTGCTGTGTTTAGGAGATGACTTACAGCTGAATATGAATAACATAGAGTAAACATTGCAACCGTGGATGCAAATAAACCATACTTTAAATTGAGGTATGCTTTATTTGTTCATTTGGAAACTTTAAAAATACAAAAAACAATAAATAATGTGTGAAATAAAAAATGACAATGTAGCACAAAGTGTCCTTGACCAGTCCATGTGTATTCATAACAAGCAGAAGTTTCCTACAGAAGAATGTGTTGTTGCTTTTGTGATACAAATGAAATGTTGGATTTGTAACGTGTTATCACATATTGTGTTATCTCTAATAACATGCATATCATTTTACCATGCTTACCATTTTACCATGCATGTCAATTAACCGTGCAGATCATTTAACATCTCACTGTGCATATCATGCATATTATTTAACCATACTCTTCATTTACCGGAGGCGCCCATAGCCCAGTGGTTGGAGTCACTGCCAGATGGGTTCGAGTCCCGGTTTGGGTAAAAACTTTCATGTGAGGTTTTCTAGCTAATCTGCGGTGTGCTGGTGGTCCTACCCAGACATAAGTCAGGGGTCTTCCTCCATCAAAAATTAGCTGGACGTTGGCAATATTACTATAATTGTGTCGTTGTAATGTAACATATGTCAAAACAAACATTGTACCATGCTAATTGTTGTACTGTGCATTATTATTTTATCATGCATATAATTATTCTTTGCATATTATTTTTTAAATAAATAAATAAATGGAAATGATCATTTATAAAGCTCAAATGAATGCATAGTTTGAGACTACATTTTAAAGCATTTCATTTAAAATTAAACTGATATGAAATTGAATTCTAAACACAATATGAAGAGTGGTATTGTTAAACTGTAATTAAGTATTTTTTCATTTAAACAAGATAGTTACAGGGTACTGTGTCTTCTCATTGTTTATATGACAATTTAAATGATTTATCAACATATTGGAATGATTGATAGTAATGGGAACTATATACTGTTGCATCAAATCCTTTTGTGAAAAAACAAACATAAAAATATGTGATTTTTGACATACAATATCAAGCACTAACTATAAGCCTGATTAGCACTGAATGATTTAGCTTATGTCAATAGTGTTGAGATACATCAGTCTCTTGAGAACTGGCTGATCAAGATTTAATCTATTAGCTGTTTAATCTCAACTCAATGATGTCTTGCTGTCATTGTATGAAGCTGTTTAATAATTTACAATTATTTCAATTAATTCACAAATGCAGCTGACTAAAAACCTTGAAGCCTGCACAGGCAACCTGTGACGAGAGTTACTGAACTTCTTTCTGACACATTGTATCACATAAGTCTTGCTTTATCTTTTTTTCTCAGCTTCATCTTGGTGGTGATTTGAGAGTTTTGTCTCTGCATAGTGGCACTTGGAATTTTAATAATGTCTGGTGCTGTTTCATGTTTGATTGGTGGAAGAGGGTCTTGTCTTGGTGTAGGTTTAATGTGACTAGTATTTACTCTGAAATCTGCAAAGAAGTCTGCATCCTGCTCTATTTTATCTCGTGTGAAGTCAAGCTGATTGTTCGCTAGTGTCTCGGACGCCTCAGTGTATTTGTATGATTCCGTATCACTTCCAGGGGATTTACTTATTGAGGGTAGCACTGTGTATTTCTTTTCGCGTATTGTTTCGTGTGACCCCCATTCATTCAGTGGAATCATTAGATCACGAATATGCAAATCTTGGGGTGGAGTCTGCACAAAAAGCCCGCCTTCAGATTCACGATTTGAATATGCATTATCAAACATAAACTTTGTCTCGTGGTTTAGCTTAATATGTGCTGACGTGCTATTGAGTTCAGGTGACTGAAAATCCTCCATTTTTGTATCCATTGCATCTGACACTGGTGTGTTATTTCCAATTCTTGGCGACATGTTATTGAAACTCTGATGGCCATGAAGTGTGTCTGGGTTACCATTGTAATCATATTCATACAAGCCACTGAGATTTGAGTTTTCTGTTGTTAGACATAGGCTGCCTTTTGATTTGCGTGACTTACTGCTAGACTGGCGATGCTGCGCTCGTGTGCTGGCAGTTGAATGAGCAGATTTTTGTGATCGATGTTTAGCAGATAACCTCTCCTGGAATTCACTGGGCATCAGTGTGAGTTCTCTCTCAAGTTTGAATGATGGTGGAAGCATACTTTGATGCTCAGCCATTGTTGAAGCGCCACTCTTCATCTTGATTTCATGTCAAATATTCCACTCCTTATTCCTTCCCTGTGATGTTTAAAAACTTTATCTACACATATCCCACACATATGCTGCTCCTTATATCTGCTTCTATTCTAACTGAATGGTATTTAACAATCCAGCTGGTTGGTCACTTTTCAGAGTTGTCACAGAATACCATCCACATAAATCCCTTTATTTGTAACAAATTTCACATCTTCTATCATCATCTGAAGCAACAACTAACTCCAATACTTGCAAGTCTGCCTGCCACCCTTATGGGTGATTGTAGAGGGACCAATATCTGGAAATCTGGATAGAAACAGAAATGTCCAATTTAAAGCTTGAAATAACAAAACACTGCAGTTGTTCATAGATTATTAATGTTAGGAAATGTGGGACTATAATGATGCGAGTTCATAGATTATTTATGTTAGGAAATGTGGGACTATAATGATGCAAGTTCATAGATTATATATGTTAGGAAATGTGGGACTATAATGATGCAAGTTCATAGATTATTTATGTTAGGAAATGTGGGACTATAATGATGCAAGTTCATAGATTATATATGTTAGGAAATGTGGGACTATAATGATGCGAGTTCATAGATTATTTATGTTAGGAAATGTGGGACTATAATGATGCGAGTTCATAGATTATTTATGTTAGGAAATGTGAGACTATAGTGATGCGAGTTCATAGATTATTTATGTTAGGAAATGTGGGACTATAATGATGTGAGTTCATAGATTATTTATGTTAGGAAATGTGGGACTATAATGATGTGAGTTCATAGATTATTTATGTTAGGAAATGTGGGACTATAATGATGTGAGTTCATAGATTATTTATGTTAGGAAATGTGGGACTATAATGATGTGAGTTCATAGATTATATATGTTAGGAAATGTGGGACTATAATGATGTGAGTTCATAGATTATTTATGTTAGGAAATGTGGGACTATAATGATGTGAGTTCATAGATTATTTATGTTAGGAAATGTGGGACTATAGTGATGCGAGTTCATAGATTATTTATGTTAGGAAATGTGGGACTATAATGATGCGAGTTCATAGATTATATATGTTAGGAAATGTGGGACTATAATGATGCGAGTTCATAGATTATTTATGTTAGGAAATGTGGGACTATAATGATGCGAGTTCATAGATTATTTATGTTAGGAAATGTGGGACTATAATGATGCGAGTTCATAGATTATTTATGTTAGGAAATGTGGGACTATAATGATGTGAGTTCATAGATTATTTATGTTAGGAAATGTGGGACTATAATGATGCGATAGATGAAAATGATTGTAAATGTGATGATAATGGTTGTAGGATTAGTGTTGATGATGATGGTTGTAGGGTTAGTGATGATGATGATTGTAGGGTTAGTGATGATGATGATGATGGTTGTAGGGTTAGTGGTGGTGATGATGATGATTGTAGGGTTAGTGGTAGTGATGATGATGGTTGTAGGGTTATTGATGGTGATGATGATGATTGTAGGGTTAGTGGTGGTGATGATAATCATTGTAGGGTTTGTGGTGGTGATGATGATCATTGTAGGGTTTGTGGTGGTGATGATGATGGTTGTTGGGTTAGAGGTAGTGATGATGATGGTTGATGATTGTAGGGTTAGTGATGGGGATGATGATGGTTGTAGGGTTATTGATGGTGATGATGATGGTTGTAGGGTTATTGATGGTGATGATGATGATTGTAGGGTTTGTGGTGGTGCTGCTGTGGTGTGTGGGTTATTGATGGTGTGATGCTGGTTGTCGGTTATTGTGATGTGCTTGTCGGGTATTGCTGGTGCTGCTGCTGGTTGTCGGGTTGTGGTGGTGGAGTGAGGTTGTCGGGGTTAGTGTGTGATGCTGATGATTGATGGGTTGTGGTTGGTGTGCTGGTAGGTGTGGTGGTGCTGATGCGCTTGTGGGTGTGGTCGTGCTATGCTGTTGTAGGGTTATTGTGGTGATGCTGCTTGTAGGGTTCGTGGTGTGCTGTGCTGGTTGTAGGGTGGTGGGGTGATTGTGATGCTTGTCGTTGTGGGCTGCTTCGCTGCTTGTCGGTTCGTGGTCGTGCTCCTGCTGGTTGTCGGGTTCTTGCTGTGCTGCTGCTGCTTCTCGGGTCCGTTGTGGTGCTGCTGCTGCTTGTCGGGTTCGTGGTCGTGCTCCTGCTGGTTTCGGCTTCTTGCTCGTGCTGCTGCTGCTTGTCGGGTCCGTGTGGTGCTGCTGCTGCTTCTCGGTCCGTGGTGGTGCTGCTGCTTGTCGGGTTCGTGGTCGTGCTCCTGCTGGTTGTCGGGTTCTTGCTGGTGCTGCTGCTTGTCGGGTTCGTGGTGGTGCTGCTGCTGGTTGTCGGGTTCGTGCTGTGCTGCTGCTGCTTCTCGGGTCCGTTGTGGTGCTGCTGCTGCTTGTCGGGTTCGTGGTCGTGCTCCTGCTGGTTGTCGGGTTCGTGCTGGTGCTGCTGCTGGTTGTCGGGTTCTTGCTGGTGCTGCTGCTGGTTGTAGGGTTAGTGGTTGTGATGATGATGATTGTAGGGTTAGTGGTGGTGATGATGATGATTGTAGGGTTTGTGGTGGTAATGATGATTGTAGGGTTAGTGGTAGTGATAATGATGGTTGAAGGGTTAGTGGTAGTGATGATGATGGTTGATGATTGTAGGGTTAGTGGTAGTGATGATGATGGTTGATGATTGTAGGGTTAGTGGTAGTGATGATGATGGTTGATGATTGTAGGGTTAGTGGTAGCGATGATGTTGGTTGATGATTGTAGGGTTAGTGGTAGTGATGATGATGATTGTAGGGTTAGTGGTGGTGATGATGGTTGTAGGGTTAGTGGTAGTGGTGATGATGGTTGTAGGGTTTGTGGTGGTGATGATGATTGTAGGGTTAGTGGTAGCGATGATGTTGGTTGATGATTGTAGGGTTAGTGGTAGTGATGATGATGATTGTAGGGTTAGTGGTAGTGATGATGATGATTTTGGGGTTAGTGGTAGTGATGATGATGGTTGTATGTTTAGTGGTGTTGATGATGATGATTGTTGGATTAGAGCTAATGGTGATAAACCATGTCTCTTTTTGGTCACTTGGATAGAAGTTGTTTTTTTAAATTTATTTATTGCATTGTGACAATGTAGTACAGTGAAAGAAACAAGAAGTATTGATTTCTGTAAACATTATTAACCCTCAACAGTATCTACAATGACTGTAGTTAAAGTATAATAGATTGTTGTGAGACTTTAAGGTAAATATTTAACGTACATTTATTTGAGCAAAGTAAACACCATAGCCATGTATGTGATATTTATAGACCTACATTCATGAATGTGTGTACCTGTTATTTTGGAAATTTGTCAGACAGCAAAAGTTTGAACGTTTGTTATTTTTGTTTTCAATTTAAGTTTCAGTTTGCCCTCATATTTACCTGGGTTGCTAAAGGTCTTAAAGGTTTAAATATTGGAGGCAATATACATATTGTTGTTTTTTACATCATTTTCCTTTAATCATAAAAGCTTTAAGGAATATTTTTTTTCAATGTTTTAATTGGAATGCATGAATGATAAATAGATCAAATTAACTAGAGCTCTTATATAATATCCCCTCTACCCTACTATTTGGTGATGGTTGCCCACATTTCATGGCAGATAGACAGACAAGTGGGCAGACCATGGGGACCCCATAAAGCCCCCAATCACAAACATGGTGGATAATGACTGTAATTATTATTTTAGTAATGATTATAAAAAGGTGACATTTTCTCTGATGGAAGTGCTGAGTACAAGAATGAATTCTTCAAACAGGATTGTCACCACAACATTAAACACATTCAACTGATTGAAACAATGAAATATTTGACACCTTGACTGTTTAGCAAAGAAAATGACAATCTCTATGAAGATTACCATTATTAGGTTTATCGTACCATTTATATTAAACAGGTACAGGATTAGAGGGCTAATTTTATGTTGTAGACAAACTTGTTAAGTATTTGACAGCTGTATTGATCACTAAGTATTGGCTATGAATAGAGAATAGAGAATATGTTATGAGAGGATTAACCTTGATGTATGTGAGGTCAAGTGTTGTGGACATATGATTAATGTTACCTCAGGTAATGAGCTAAATATGTTTTTCTTTTTAGGTTAAATGTGACATGCACACTGGTTGTACTCTTACTGTTTGTATTTTGTATATGTGCTGAATGTGAGGTTCCAGGTTGTGCGTTTCTGCTGTCGTCTTGAAGTATTGTAAAACTATGCCCAACTATATCTACACACTCCAATAGACATATTTAAAGATTGTTATAAAACTGCTGTAGTTGTTTTGATTATATATATCAGCATTATTTGAAATACAAGATATTACAAATATTAACTGTTTCATTTTTTTGGTATTTTCTATTTTCTTTTCAAATTTGTGGACACCCAAGCTAGTTTGAAAGCCTTATATAATAATGATCATTGTTTGTACTCATTTGTTATTTATATGCATTATTTATAGAAAAAAAAACAAGTATGATTCATACAGAACCTTGAAATATATTCCATGAATTAAGGGCTCTTTATGAAATATGTCAGAAGATACCAACATATGTTAGCATTTGCAACTTGTACCTCGTCTATAGTGCATGTAATACTTAAAGTTAGCATCTGACAGTTTGGACATTACAATTACAGATTTAAGATCACATTATATCTCAATCCACATAATTCACTTTGATGTCGATATCTAATGTTTGCAGAGACTGCTATCATACTTTGTATAGATTTGGAATCAGTGAACATTGAGAATGATTTTTGTGTGATTAATAAAGTATGATTTTATGCAAAAATTGTGCCAAAGTTCCCCAAAGCAGGGGTTAGATATTGTAACATCTGTTGTGATATAGGCAAACTGTTAGATACAGCCTTTAACAAGCTTAAACAGTATACATGTGTTACAGCAGATTACAAATCTTGACAGTCTCAAATGAAATCATTACATTTTCAAATTGTAGTTATTGTAGTTAGCAGAAGATAAATGTTTACTAGCACAATGATTTATTCTCTACCAGAAAAACAATACTTAAATAAACAAAGGACATCACGTATAGATTAAAAATATTTTCCAATACAGTAAACTGTACAGCTTTTGTCTTGTACTCATTAAAACCTATGTATTATTGATTAAAAGGATAATAAACCTTTACTTCAAAATTGTAAGTAATGGTTAGTTGTTACTAAAATATGAATCAATTGCTTGAAATTGACACCTGAAAATGACAGCTTAGCACATAACTCATTTGACAGTGTTGTAAATTCCTAACTGATATTTAAAAAAAATAAAATTATGAAGTATTGTCAACACATTAAGGCCCAGAATAAGAAAGTATTTGTTTATCTAAAACTGTTGTCATTTAACAAAGCCATGTGTGTCAGTTATAAAATCCCCCGTCCGCAATGTTTCTACTTGAAACCAATCTATGGACAGTGAATTCCCGTCCTGCTGAACATGAATTTCATCAAGCTTGTACAAAAAGTGTAGGTCCAGATCAGAGGACTCCCTGCTGGGAGGTGGATAGTTAGAACATGCACTTTTTGCTAATAAGTCTGGTAAAAATGTTGTTACATATATACATAAAGTTGTCAGTAAATAAATAAGAATATCTTGCCAGTTATTGACAAATATAGTGGTCCAAGGCTCAAGATAACCTGTCTGACATGCTTTACCCACACCTTTATCTGGCCAAGCTAGTCTTGTTCCTGCTACCAAAGTTAGATACTGCAAAGTCTTCAAAAAGTGTTTTTTCATGTCATACTACATTTATTTATAAACAAAATGTAAATTATGTACTAATGGCTAATAGGAAGGGTGAAAAGATTTTTTACTTTTAATAAGAAACATCAAATAGTGCAGATCCTGATCAAAGAGCTCCTGCTGGGAATCCTTTTCAGCCCTATATGAAAACCCCCAAACTGTTTTTACGAAAGTTTAGTAATAATTTTTTTTTATACAAGAAGAAAACAAGACCAACATAAATACATAAACAAATTTAAATTATATACCTACCAATAATTTCAAATATTCCACTTTTTCTTAATTGCCTGTCTATTGTATTTATATATCCCTTTTTAAACAAGGTGCCTCATTTTCATCAGAGTGTCCACAAACATTCTTGTCTTATTTAAACTTTGTGGACACTTTAGACACAAATTTCATCCAAACATAACTAACAGAAAACATAATCAGGATTATGTCTTAATCTTACTTTATTTCTTTTTTACAGACAACGTCCTTCCCCAAAATTGTGACCATTTTTCTCAAATTTTATGTCCAAAACACAAACTGGCTTTATGTGTCCCCGAAACTAGTGTGTTAAAATAAAACTTGACCACTTTAGAAAGGCTCAAGATAAGCATTTAAATGGCATTATTTGTAGATCACATAGTTGGGTGTTATAAGCGTTTAGCCATAAGCCTTTGCTGAATAGAACAGTGAGCACATGTGAACGCAGCTTGAATATGGTCTCTAGATTAAGGATTTGACAGTCTACTGTAAATAGAACGGCAAACACGATGTAACAATTTCTTTACCCTCTACATTGATTACCAATTTACACTCGATTTTGTTTTTATTAATATGTACCAATTGTACACAGTAGGCAGTCTAGAAAGAAAATAGTTACTTGATATTTGTTGGGTAGTAGTATGCAAAGATATATATTTATAATAATCAATCATTGCATAGTTTTGAATTCGTTGGATAGTTTGTTGAATTTGGTCATTTTTTTTGTCATCTTACTCTAAGCTGCTATTCGCATATTTACCAGTATGAGGCTTAGGCAGTTAGTGTAGATCCAGATCAGTCAACTTGGATCTACACTATTTGCTACTCAGTCTCTGTTCATAAGTATATCAACCCTGATGAGTGACATATATAATATTAAAGCTAAAAACCTGAGACTTAAGCATGGGCTTTGAACAAAATGTAGCAAGCTAAGGGATAAATACTTTCCCAGAATGTTTACTTGGAATACAAATTAAGAGATTTTCATTTTAAATCTAACTCTGTTCAAAATGTACTAATCAGTACTAAAATCATTGTTAACTGCACAATGTTTATTGACAACCAGATTGAGATGAGATGTTCTTACATATACCATTTACATCCTGCAATCCATTTCTTTGTATCTTTTTTTTGTGAGTTATTTGTCAATATGCTTCAGTGATCGTTTTATATTGTTTAATTTTACAAACAAGATATGTTTATAATTACCTGGTACAATGATTTCACTTGTTCAGACCCTTGCTTGAAATGTTTTGGTGTTGAATTTCTATTGAAGCTCTATATCATAGAAAGATTGATGCATTATATCATTCAAAGCTGTAATTGAATTCACAGATATACAGTCATCTCTTGTAGAAATGCACAATATAAAAATCCATATAGTTTTATTTACATCTCTTGGTCTGCTAAATACAAAGTTGTTATGTGTAAACAATTAATGTAGTTTCAGATCAACTGTGGGTTGGCGGGGGTGGGGTGGGGGTGTTGTGCTGTTTAGTCAGGATCTTTACTGTTCACTTCTAGAAATTTACCTTGTTACTTTAGCATGTACCTGTTATAAACTAGGTATTGTCTTGTAATAAATGTAGTATGTCAGGGGTTAATTATACATTACATTAAACTGAACTGTTAACATTATATGGTTTGGCAACATATTCCGGTCACAGTGGTTATTCAAATAGAAAATGTTTGACTTTTGAATGGTAATTGGAGTTTAATTTATATAGTCATTATATTTGTGTATCAGTGCAAAACTATGAAATGATAGGAAGAAAAACATTACTTATGCTGAATTTGTATTCTAGTATAACATTTGCTACCCTCAATCACACTTTAATACCATCTTCAATGGAGATGGAAGACTTTTTATACAAGATAGATTTTCAATAGCTGCCATTGATAGTTTGAATCAAAGACTTGTGGGCATTAAAAACTCCAGTTAAAGTTGTATATGTGTTGAACATCATTCTCAGTTTAAAATTTATCAAGACACAGAGTTACTTACTGTTGTTTTATCCAGGATAGCATGCCCCATATTTCTGACATGATATTTATACAGGATAGCATGCCCCATATCTCTGACATGATATTTATCATGGATGGCATGCCCCATATCTCTGACATGATATTTATACAAGATAGCATGCGCCATATCTCTGACATGATATTGATACAGGAAAGCATGCCCCATATCTCTGACATGATATTTATCATGGATGGCATGCCCCATATCTCTGACATGATATTTATCATGGATAGCATGCCCCTTATCTCTGACATGATATTTATACAGGCTAGCATGCCCCATATCTCTGACATGATATTTATACAGGATAGCATGCCCCATATCACTGACATGATATTTATCATGGATGGCATGCCCCATATCTCTGACATGATATTTATCATGGATAACATGCCCCATATCTCTGACATGATATTTATACAGGATAGCATGCCCCATATCTCTGTCATGATATTTATCATGAATGGCATGCCCCATATCTCTGACATGATATTTATCATGAATGGCATGGCCCATATCTCTGACATGATATTTATCATGGATGGCATGGCCCATATCTCTGACAAGATATTGATCTTAGATGGCATGCCCCATATCTCTGACATGATATTGATCATGGATGGCATGCCCCATATCTCTGACAAGATATTGATCTTAGATGGCATGCCCCATATCTCTGACATGATATTGATCATGGATGGCATGCCCCATATCTCTGACAAGATATTGATCTTAGATGGCATGCCCCATATCTCTGACATGATATTTATCATGGATGGCATGCCCCATATCTCTGACATGATATTTATCCAGGATAGCATACGCCATATCTCTGACATGATATTTATCATGAATGGCATGCCCCATATCTCTGACAAGATATTGATCTTAGATGGCATGCCCCATATCTCTGACATGATATTGATCTTAGATGGCATGCCCCATATCTCTGACATGATATTTATCCAGGATAGCATACGCCATATCTCTGACATGATATTTATACAGGATGGCATGCCCCATGTCTCTGACATGATATTTATCATGGATGGCATGCCCCATATCTCTGACATATTTCGATATATACAATAAATTTACTCCCTGAAACCTAATACAACAGAATGTATTGCTTGTTTATTATTATTATTTCTTCTGTACAACTGAAAAAAAAAAATGCAAATAAAACTTGATGGTTGATTGGCTGACTAGAAACACAGATAACATATTCTATACTATGTGTATATTGGTATGTATCCCCCTTGCGTCCAGTCCGTGTGTTTGTTTAAACAGATTTGTTTATTCTTGATTGTATCAAGAGTAGAACATTGTTGGCACTGATTTGATACTTGCCTCTTTGAAATGTCAATATTAGCTCACGTCTGTCCCTTTCAATCCCTAGATGACCCGCAGGTCTCCCTCGAGAGGAGATATCATTACATCTAAGCGTGTTAACCAGTCCTGTCAAGTTTCCTGCAGAGATTCAAGCTTTGTTCTGTGACATGTTGCCTGATCACTTGTTTGTTTTTCCAGCCAATCAGCAAACTACTTTTTTTGTTTAAATTGAACCAAAGTTTGATATTTTGAAAGTAGGTTTTTCAGTATTGTTCTATAAGATGTTTCCCTTATCCATGACCCATCTTTTCTTCTATAATATGTTACCCTGGTCCTTGATCTACCTTCTATGTTACCGTGATCCTTGACACAGCTTCAGTTATATGTTACCGTGATCCTTGACCCACCTTCTATGTTACCGTGATCCTTGACCCACCTTCTATAATATGTTACCGTGATCCTTGACCCACCTTCTATAATATGTTACCATGATCCTTGACCCACCTTCTATGTTACCGTGATCCTTGACCTACCTTCTATGTTACCGTGATCCTTGACCCACCTTCTATGTTACCGTGATCCTTGACCCACCTTCTATGTTACCGTGATCCTTGACCCACTTTCTATGTTACCGTGATCCTTGACCCACCTTCTATAATATGTTACCGTGATCCTTGACCTACCTTCTATGATATGTTACCATGATCCATGACCCAGCTTCTATGATATGTTACCGTGATCCTTGACCTACCTTCTATGATATGTTACCATGATCCATGACCCAGCTTCTATGTTCCCGTGATCCTTGACCCACCTTCTATAATATGTTACCATGATCCTTGACCCACCTTCTATAATATGTTACCGTGATCCATGACCCAGCTTCTATGTTCCCGTGATCCTTGACCCACCTTCTATAATATGTTACCGTGATCCTTGACCTACCTTCTATGATATGTTACCATGATCCTTGACCCACCTTCTATAATATGTTACCGTGATCCTTGACCCACCTTCTATGATATGTTACCGTGATCCTTGACCCACCTTCTATGATATGTTACCGTGATCCTTGACCCACCTTCTATGATATGTTACCGTGATCCTTGACCCACCTTCTATTATATGTCACCGTGATCCTTGACCCACCTTCTATAATATGTTACCGTGATCCTTGACCCACCTTCTATGATATGTTACCGTGATCCTTGACCCACCTTCTATAATATGTTACCGTGATCCTTGACCTACCTTCTATAATATGTTACCGTGATCCTTGACCTACCTTCTATGATATGTTACCCTGGTCTGAAATGATGTTTGTATTTTAACCAATCAGTGACTGTGAGATTTTTTTATTTAACACATTGCCCTTTACTTCATACTTAATATCTGGTATCTTGGTATCTAGTCTTGTTATCCTAAGTTGTCTTTATTATTGGTTTGTTTTTCATACAAACTATGAATTTTTTGTGCTTAATAGTTGCCTTGCAATTGACACTCTGTTTTTCAACTAATCAGCATTTCTTTTTCTTGAAGTACTGCCTTCCATTTGAAAGTGTCATTAAAATGCCCTTAATTATGTAGCTTTTTAATGAGTAATGTTCTTGTTATATAGTTACTATTTATTTAGAAAAAGGGAGACATTTGTTGTAACTCTAAGTAAGAAATCCCATGAACCCTGTGTTTGAAGAACAAAAAGGTAGTCATTCTGCTCAATGACCTGGAACCTAATGCTTGGTTCCTTTTCAGTAGGATCTGCCTGTAAAACAACCAAGTCTTAAACTGTTCTACAACTTTACAAGTATTTTGGTCTAGATTTATTTGTTTTCCTTGAGTGCTTTTTGTCAAAAACATGAAAAGCCAATAGTTTTATGAGTGTAGGGCTTTCTACTAGAAAACTTGTAAGTTAATAATGTTGACATTAAGATGTTTGCTGGACCAAGACTTGTACCAGTGAAGTACCCACTTGAAGTATCATCCCATTTGAGAACTTTCCTGTACATGTTTTTTTACACCGTCATACTTAACTGTTTCAGATAACAAACTTTGATGATTCTTTTAAATATGGAATTTAAAGTATTATTTTGTCCTGAATCAAAACAACTTTATTAATTGTTTATTTATTTTGTATATCCTTATTATAAAAGTCTAAGTACAAATACTTATGTAAACCATCAACCTTATGAATAGTTGATACAATAATCTTAAATATTTGTTTATATTTTAACAAGCCCAAAAGGGGTTTCTTGTTTTTATCATTGGACCATTACACTAAAGTTGTACACATTACATGCTGCAGTCAAAGTAATAATAATTTCATTCTTATTATATACATTTAGTTGAGTCACATAATAAAAGATATGTCACAAAAACAGAATTAATAAATGGCAAACTGAAAAGACTATATAAAGTATATTGTAAAAGTCTTAGTATTGTGCCAATCACACTGCTCTATTCAGATTGTTGAAATTGAAACTGCCTGGTTGGCATGTACCAGTTAAAAACAGTGTTAATGTTATTAAAGCATTAAAAACATAAAAGTCTCACTCAGTAACCCTGGTAGAAGTCTCACTCAGTAACCCAGGTAGAAGTCCCACTCAGTAACCCAGGTAGAAGTCCCACTCAGTAACCCAGGTAGAAGTCTCACTCAGTAACCCAGGTAGAAGTCCCACTCAGTAACCCAGGTAGAAGTCTCACTCAGTAACCCAGGTAGAAGTCTCACTCAATAACCCAGGTAGAAGTCTCACTCAGTAACCCAGGTAGAAGTCTCACTCAGTAACCCAGGTAGAAGTCTCACTCAGTAATCCAGGTAGAAGTCTCACTCAGTAACCCAGGTAGAAGTCTCACTCAGTAACCCAGGTAGAAGTCTCACTTAGTAACCCAGGTAGAAGTCTCACTCAGTAACCCAGGTAGAAGTCTCACTCAATAACCTAGATAGAAGTCTCACTCAGTAACCCAGGTAGAAGTCTCACTCAGTAACCCAGGTAGAAGTCTCACTCAGTAACCCAGGTAGAAGTCTCACTCAGTAACCCAGGTAGAAGTCTCACTCAGTAACCCAGGTAGAAGTCTCACTCAGTAACCCAGGTAGAAGTCTTACTCAGTAACCTAGGTAGAAGTCTCACTCAGTAACCCAGGTAGAAGCCCCACTCAGTAACCCAGGTAGAAGTCTCAATTTTATTGAAAGGCATTGGTTACAATCTCAAGCATTTGTTTCTATTGGAATAGACAATAAAGTGGGTATGGAGGATTGATTGCAATTCTTCTGTTCTTAACCTGGCATGAAGGAACTGATCTGCCCTCAGCAAATAGTTTAGATCCTTATTTGCCCTGTAAGCTGTCAGATCAGGATCTGCACTGTTGGCTGTAGAGTCAATAGTAACAGTCCCAAGTTACATCTATTTGTAGATATAATACGTAATTATAATTAAATAATTAAGGATAACATAAGTGGGGGTTATTTCCTAGTGCAGAAGGTTGAAGGGTTTACACTTGTCTGCACTCATTATGTTAAACAATTATCTTTTGTCATGCCAACTTTTATTGGCTATAGATTGTTACTGACAATTGTACAGGTAGCAGTTTAATTGTATTAATTGTTCTGCTTCTGACCCTTGCAATTTGTGTCTGAACAATTGTAGCTAATAGTAGCTTTCTTATAAACCATATATCCTTATGACTGGATTGTTTGTAGATCTTACTTTCTGTTAAATCAATATACTTATTATAAATGTTGAAGATTTACAGATAAAAGCAATTACCAGATGTTTTTATTTAGTCAGTCTTTTCCTTTTGAATTACTTTCTTGCCAAATTTAAAAGTAGATCATTGTATAAGAAGTAAATTATATAATAATTAATAAGTAAATGATCAGTAATTAAAAACAAATGAGATTGACTAATTTGCAATATCTCCCTTCTACATGTACAAAATATTACCCATGATATTAGAAATAATTTTTCTCAAACATGCATTAATTTTTTTTATAAAATCCCTGTTATAATAACCATTCCTTAATTGCTTCAATTGCTACAGTAATAAATCAGCACAAGTCAATTACTGCAGCACATATTTTGTTGATGATTGTCCATTCATTCATACACATGGATTTTCTTACTTAGAACAACCCTGATCTTTTTGTACTTAACCAGCCAAGAGTTAATTCTTACTACGCAAGAAAATATTTTCAGTGTTGATTAATATTTCTTAACAAAATTCACAAACAAGAAACAAGAGATCAACCTACATTGTTGCGGCAGTTCGAGTTTTCTTGTGTGTATTTTCATGCTATTATTATCATACAATGTTATTTAATACTATAAAACAGTACATCAATATTATTCATTATTGTATAATTATTATACTTTATAATTATTATATATTTATATAATTAAATATTAATTACCTTAAAAGTCACTTATCATCCATTCACTGAAAGTTATTTAATTACCCTGCCTGTCCATGGTATGTGTCACTAGCTTATATTAACCAGCACTCACTACAATAAGTGTAGTATCTATGTGGAGTTCAGTCCATATATGACAGTAATGGACCAGTGTACTACAGCCATGTGACACAGGGTGCCAGTTCCCACCCCATTCACACACTCAATCACTGATTCCTAAACTATGATTGTGGACTAGTTAAAGGAACGTCTTCATATCCTTATGAGGTGTCTATTTGAAGATAGATATTATACTTCTCATTGATCGGCCATGATAAAGCCGTAGTGTTACATTCGAAGCCTCGTCTGCTCCTCACATATTGGCATACGTTCAGTAAGTCCCAAACTATCTGCAGTGATTTCTTGACTAATAGACTTCCACACTATTGATTTTATTTTGATATTTGACACAGTAGGAGGATCATAGCCCACAGAACAATAGGTTGTAAGTTCAAGCCTAAACTAAGACATTTTAAATATAAAAATAGAAGCATGAGTTCCTGCTTGATTACGCTGAAGTATAACTTAAATGATGATCAAGTTCATGAAAACTGATTATTATTATGTGCCAATAACATTTCAAAATTAAACTTTTTACTGCATTCTTTACAAATCTTCACCAGATTTTGATATTTTGGATGCAATAGCAAAATCTTTTTATTTGATAGCAATACATGAATTAAATTAAAACTAAAATAGTATTAACATATATATCTAATAAAAGCAATAGTACCAATAATTATCTGTTAGAACTGAAGACTAGTAACAATGTTTTATTAACAAAAAACTATTACCAAATTAGTGGCTATTCAATTTGAATGCTCTATCTTACAGGTACCAAACCACACATGCTTCCAATAATAGCTCACTTTACCAATTAGGGTGTTGTCCCTTGACCAGCTCTTGCCAGTTGAATGTAGATTCAGTAGTGTAAGGGGCTGGGTTTAGCCTTTGATCTGCAGACATGCTATGGTGCCAACTTCTGTTACCTGCGTTTGTTGAACAATCATTTATTCACCCACAGTCTCCTAACAATAGAATAAACAGTTGACAGTCAGCTGTTAGGTGCATGCACAGCCAAAATAATGTCTTCATTATGCCAAAGTGTTGTTTGTTTTGGACCCAGTTGAAAGATATTGGTTTTATGTTTGTAATTCATGGGGTAAAATGGCTTTAAAGTTGATTTACATTATTTGGCAAATTTAGAAAATGGACTTTTTTTTTGCCAAAAAAGAAATAAATACTCTTGGTTGTTTTTTGGTGGGTGGAAATTTTGTTTGACAGGGCATTTAACTTTTAAAGTACAAGCATGACAGGACAGACCACAGACCCAAATTATGCTCCATGTACTACCTGTAATGATGGCTTATTGTATTGTAAGGACTACAGTAGACTGGCTTATTGTAATGTAAGGACTACATTGGAATGGCTTATTGTAAAGTAAGGATTACAGTAGACTGGTTTATTGTAAAGTAAGGATTACAGTAGACTGGATTATTGTAAAGTAAGGATTACAGTAGACTGGCTTATTGTAAAGTAAGGAATAGAGTAGACTGGATTATTGTAAAGTTAGGATTACAGTAGACTGGATTATTGTAAAATAAGGATTACAGTAGACCGGCTTATTATAAAGTATGGAAGAATTACAGCAGACTGGTTTACTGTAAAGTCAGGAAGAATTAAAGTACACTGGCTAATTCAGGGGTGTGATTCGTCAGATATGAAAAGGGATGAAAATTTTCAACCGCATTAGGCCCCCAATTGGGTCAAGGTTCACAGCCCCTTGTGCGGGATCAGAGGGTGAAGCAAACCGCCCCCAATGATTTTCAGCTTTAAGAAGGTGGTATTAAATTCTTCCAGAGACCTCTTCATAATCCTTAAACCATATATTATCTATCTCTTTATTAAAACTTGGGCAGATCAAAGCTTTTTATCCATGTATTTGAAGAAGGGTTGAATGTTGTATGACTTATTTTCTGAATTCTGTGACTGAAGCATGTAGTTTCTGATTTGATGAAGTTGTCTTCCGATTTCTGCCATGCTCTGCACTTTGACAGTGCTCAACTACAGCAACATGTCCTTGAGACCCATACGATATGGTTTTCTCACAAAACTAAGGAGGAATTGCAGTAGACTGGCTTATTGTAATGTAAGGAAGAATTACAGTAGACTGGCTTATTCTAAAGTTCCTAATCAATTAACTTCAGCTGAGAGCTCAGTGTATATACATAAAATATTTAATTATAAGCAACTGTCAGGTCAGGATAACAATAGTATGTAATTATAAACAACTGTCAGGTAAGTTCACTTAAAATATAGAAGATACACTTAACTTAAAATATAGAAGATACACTTAAGATAAAGAAATTAGCATATTTTAAATTGATTTCATGACTATCTGTCAGTTGGTATTATTTTGATATGTAATGTAAACTAATATTTCTAAACATTTTGCGCAAGTGCACATTAAAAGGAAGTGTCTGCCATGTTCAATGTTCTTTGACATTTCATTTTTTTTATCTTTGTAAATAGTGCAGCATTAATATTTCATTCGCTGTTAGAAAACCCTTTGATGTAACCAAAAAAGGAGACTTTAATGGTAGATCTGGGGAGATGGCATCGAGCCGTTTACATTGTGCTCTACATGTTGTTGTTTACTATATTGGTCAGGCAGGCAAACAATAGCAGTAATTATTATGTCTATCAGTTGAAAGTAGAATAAATTAATAATGTTTGTCTATTTTGTGATTCTTTGTTTCTTGTTATTTTAGTTTCTGACCATGCATGTTTTGTGCATTAGTGTTTCTGCTTTATTGATCATCACAGATGGCATGAAGTTGTTGATGTGCAAAAACTTCTCTAGTCCATATTAAAACAGGACATCATAATACAAACTTCGGTTATTCAAACTCAGGTTGCTGAAGCCGAGTCATTTTTCGAAGTAATCAGTCGGTTCTGAACTTTTCCTTATATAATTTAAATGTAAAATACCTCCAATTACTTTTTTGCATTATTCAAAATCAATTTCGATCCCCAAAGTACAGTTTTAATGGTTTCTTCACATATACATGTATTATGCAAAGCCCAATCACGTCACTTGTCAGTGTCACCTGTCAAACTGCAAACAGTGACTAAGTAACATGGATGTTTGGCTTCGTTAATTGATTGGATGATGTTGTTAATTTGAAAGGACATGTTGATTTCTTTGTTTGACAATCATTTACAATGTATCATCAATTAATGAGTGTGACAATCTAATTAAAGATTGGTTCGTATTGGGCAGTCCGATAACTAAGTTGTCTGCCCTTGAGTACTCTCCGAATGCGCATGCGCATTAAAACTTCCGGGGTATAAGTAGAAATTTTATCAGCGTGTATAACACACACATAGAGTGACATGGAAAGTTAATTAAAGAAAGAAACAAAACCAAAATGGAAATCGCCGAAATATTGCTGAATATTTAAAGGTGTTTATAGCGGGAAGGTGGTCGAAAACAGAACTGTTTCATCGCATCGATTTCTTCAAAACAAGCGACTGCGACGCATTTCGATGGTATTATAACACTTCGCCCTCCCTCAACTGGTAACAGTTCGCCCTTGATCGGTAACAGCTCGCCCTAGATAGGTAACAGTTCGCCCTTACTTTATAACATGTCGCCTTCGGATATAAGTGTATACATCAAGAAAAAAAGTAAATTGGTTAATTTATTTATAACCATTCACATTGTATTTGTTTTCTTCGTCTTAATATACATTATGCGCTCTTCTGATATAAGTGTATACGCCAATCTTCGCCCTTAAAAATCTTTAAGAAATTAAGTAAAAAGAATGTAAACTTATTATTTTTTTATTATTTTGACACCATTCACATTAAATGTATGCTTCTTTTGTCTCCTTATTCTTTATTATTATTACCAATGTATTATTAGCATCGTAAATTATTATATTTTTATTTTTCATATTTTAAAATTGTTTTAACCTAAGAAAAAATTCTGATCCTCCCAGTACAATATGTGAGCTGTCACTGTTCCTTGATTTAAATGCAATGTTGCGACCTAAAATAAGATCATTATACTGTGTACGTGGTTTATTTATTTCATAATTTATATTTAAATAAAATTCCGCTGTTGCAAGGATTTTAATGTTACCTAGTTGCATACATATTTTGTTGCAAATACTTTAATAAGGTTGTCATACTCAAGATGACTTGAGTACGCAGTTATCTTATAATTGCACATAAAAGCGTGAACGTTAATTGGTGTTTGCCTACAGACATTATTGTGATGATACCATTAGCACTAATCTTGATAGATAATTAGTCAGTGTGATCTTGATTAATGTTTACCGACATAGACGTATATAAAAATTAAAATTAATAAATTGGTCAGTGTGTGATTGTTAATTGATTTTTGCCTAGTCATTATTATGATGATAGCATCAACACTAATCTTGATTGATAATTAGTCACCATGATCTTAACTGATGCTTGCCGTCATAGACGTATATAAGTGCTTGCAATTAATAGACTAGTCAGTGATTCAATCTCGCAACGTACGCAATACAGTATGAAAAGTCGACTAAGACGACAACCAACTAATTGTATTTGTATGCATATCTTATAAAATATTATATATATTATACACTATATAACAAATTAAATCAATTATAAATTTTACTTGACATCATTTCCCCCCTTCATTTAACGCGTGGAAATGGTACACTTATATACGAAGTACTCATAATGCATATGAAGCCGATGAAAACAAATACAAATTGATGTGAATTGTGTCGAAATAATTATAAATAAGTTAACAAGTATACACTTTTGCTTGACGTATAAACTTATATACGACGGCGACATGTTACTGATCAAGGGCGAACTGTTACCGATCAAGGGCGACCTGTTACCAGTTAAGGGAGGGTGAAGTGTTACTAATTCTTCTCGAGTTGGTCTCTCCTTTTCAATTCATAATTGCCAGTAATATCTAGCTTGTAAACGCCGATAATTCGCTCGATTAACTGATATTCCCTTTAGGATCCAGCCAAACGACGATTCGCCAGGTCCTTCTTTAAATCTGTTAGCTTGAAATGGTCTAATTCTTAGTTGTTTACACAAGCTTCGTTGATTTCTTTGTCCGTGTCCGCCATCTTTCTTTTTACTTAGTCCCCAGAGGCTCGGTGACGAGTAGCCTCCCTTTGAATTCAAGGGAAGTAACCGAGTTATCGGACTGCCCAATTTGCTATGTCTCCCAGCTGCATTGCAAAATATCAGGTTAGGTAGGTATAAATGATGATGATATCACCATTATTGTCATCTCATTTGAGAAACGGCAAGCATAGCGGGTGAAACCTTACCTGAGCAGTCAGGAGAAGGACAAGCTTTACAATTTTAGAATGTATTTCTCCTAAAATTGCATTATTATATTTAATTCCACATGTGCTTTAATACTATGTGATTAAATACTATATGCTTGGTACCATTATATACTGTATGTTGCATTTGTTGACGATGATATCATGTTCATGTCTATTTGACAATGCTTTTTGCATACGCATAATTTGTGTCTTATTACTTTGAAAAAAAACAAAAAAAAAAAACAACAGCAAAAACAGGACGCTTATTCTGTTATTCGTTAACTTTTCTTATGTTTTACTGTTAAAGTATTATGGTATATATATTGCTTCTTGCACATTACTGCAGATAAGTACGCAATTAAAAATGGCGGACTCATGGTCAGAAATTTTTTTTATAAGTGGAGACAATTTGAGTTATTCCAACCCATGCTTTGTTTGAAGTAAATTGGCGGTCCCCACGACTTCAACAAAAGCGAAGTTCGACACTATGTTTGATCTTAATATATCATTCTAATTGTCTTGTAAAGACAATTGATCCGTTATGAAGAATGCAGAAAATCTGCAAACCAAAATAAAAGGCTCATTAAGAGCAGGCCAAAGATCAACAGTTCAATTTGCTTTAAATCATTTAGAAAGAATTGAACTGAAGCAGGTGCACTCTGATGAAATGTGTGTTGTGCATGACAGACTACTAATTGCTTTGCACCTGTTGCAAGGTTCTGTCTCCTTGGCCTGCTATTTTTTGTTTATGACTTATACAATCATAGTTTGTTTGGTGTTTATTTTCTTTAAAAAATAAAAAAAATTGACTAATTACTTAAAGACTTTCAGCAGGAACTGTATGAACTATCTGGATATACACTATTTACTTAAGCCTGATCAGTATATGGTTAGCAGGATAAGAATAGATAGTTCTCATTGAGATGTGACTGACCTTTCCAACATGGCATGGGCCACAAAACTCTAAATTTGCTGTATTGCACTTATATATGTAATAGATTGAACTGATAAGTCCTTACTTTAGGTAACCAAAGGATTCTTACTTTGCAATGTAGACTTTGTATCTGCTCTTTAATTTGATGTGTTTCTTGGATTTTACAATTTATAAACAGTGATAAATTTAACTGGAGATGGTCTACCCTAGGTGGTATCTTATTTAATAAGATATGCTAATTATAAATAACTACAGTAGTTTTTTAGCCAGATGGAATGGATAATCTAAGTAAATATAATTAAATTAGTTATTTTAACTCTCAGATGGAATGGATATGCTTATAACATAACTACAGTAGCTTATTTATCTCCCAACATGGAATGGATATGTTATTTATAAACAACTATAGTAAGTTATTTATCTCCGAGAAGGAACAACAGTAGTTTGTTTACCCCTCCCACATGGAATAGAAATGCTAAGTTTTAAAAAACAACATTAATTTATTTATCTCCTAGGTGGAATGGCTATGCTAAATATGAATAATTACAGTTGTTTATTAATTTCCATACTGGACCAAGATTTAAGAAAATTCATTTGTTGATGCAGAGAATAGGTTGAATAGTGAGTTGTGAGTGAGAAAGTGTATATCTTTGCAAGATTGGTTGAGTGAGAAAGTGTATATCTTGGCAAGATTTAGTGAGCCAAGATTTGCTTTAAACATGAGCCTGACAAACTTTCCTATCTATGTCACACAGAACAAAATTAACAAACACTGTCATGTCTTCACACTTTAATACAGCACCATTATCATAGTATAAAGTTTTCACCTTTCATATATTTTCAGGATATCTGACAAGGGTGGTGGTATCCCCCACAACATCTGTAAGAAGGTTTGGGACTACAATTTCACCACAGCAGGCACAATACAGGATGACCGTGTGGACCGTGGGCTCTTTGGCGAGATTGTGAACCCTGGCAACAGAAGTGGCGCCATCCCTACACGCATGCATGGGTATGACTTGGTCTTTTGTCTATGTATCATGTATTCTGTATAGTTCTGATGATAAACTGAATAACTTACTCATGGATTGCTGGCATCAGGCTGAAGGTATAGTAAAAAAACTTACATGTCTCAAAACGTGATATGATGATATATTTTACGTGTGTCTAGCTCAAAGTTCTGTAAAATGGGATGTAAAAAGTCCCAGTCTCATGTGTAAGTCACTATGATAAGCGCTTCATATATATTGGCTAAACTAAATGATTTATTCCAGAGAATCCTAGAGAATGTGCGAGAGTTACTACGATAAGCTCGTCATATATCAATATTGGCTACACTAAATTATTGTGGTGTAGGCCGGGGACTGTTAGAAAGATGCTATGAAGTGCTCATTTTATATATTGACTATACAAAACTATTTTAGTGCAGTCAAGAGAATGTGTTGGCACTGTATTTCGACTTTCTCCCCATTTTATAATAAGAGCTTTTTTTCTATGCATTTATTAATAACTCATTTAAAAAAATTGATAAAGGGGAAGTTAACTTTAATGTGGTTTTGGCATACACACCATGTTCTTTATCACAACAATAAAAAAAAATCTAAAGCAAATTTTAAGTGTTTGGCTGGCTTGAAATTGGAGGGACCTAAGTTTTAACCCTAAATTGGACTAGATATAACCAGGAAATGGACACTGTAGAAAGAATAATCAAGAGAACATACTCCAGAATTGACAAAACAAAATATGTTTGGCACCAGCTACGGGAGGCAGTGACATAACTGTCGTAAAACTAAGTCTAAGTCAGAAAAAATTCTAGTGGTGTAGCTCCCTTGCTAACACTCGAGCAAATATAAGGGTAGTTCCATGACTGGTTGGCATGGTGTCAGGATAATGTGAGGTGATATAATGGGGGTGATATCATGCTAGGTGTTAATGGCATGCTATGAACATTGAAGGCAGTGGACAAAATAAAATAAAAAAATAGTTTTAAGTCAGTTTTATTTGTTATTGCTACAATATTACTTTCTTCAGTCTTGACTATGAGAGCAATTATTTTACAACATTGTCCTGACTTGATGGATGGAAGGAGAAAGCAGCAGTCTAATTATCAATACAGTGAAGATCCAAATATATAACAGTTTTGATTGTTGCACAATGTATATGGTGTTCAATATACCGGTTTCTGTTGCCAGGTATGGTTTTGGACTGCCAGGTTCCAGAGCTTTTGCAGAGTATCTTGGAGGCTCCATCTCCATGGAGACGATGCAGGGACTCGGCACAGAGGTGTATCTACGTCTGCCGCATATAACTGGGCCACATGAAAGCTTCAGAATATGAAGCAATGAAATCGAGATTTCATAAAGTGTTACAATATGAATAAAATAAAGTTTTTTCTAAGAAGAATAAATAATACTTCTGTAATCTAGATTAGATAAAATGGTTCCAATCTAAATTTGACAAAGAACCAGACATTATTTAGGCCGGATAAATAAGTAAAATACAATAGATGTTATTAATTTGTTTAACAATCTTAATTTGAGTAGGTCCATAATTAATTCAGAATAAATAAGATGCACTACTTTTTTCAGTCATAAAACTTTATGTGACTGGTTAATGTTTTTGTGCTATTTTGTGTAATTGGGAATTCTCTTAGAATAGCAAAAAATATACAAACTGTTTGAACTTTATCATGATTTTATGTTTTTAATGAGTTGGATTTTTGTGAACAAGTTTGAGTTGTCTGTGCATCTACATGTGAAAGGAAAGAACATGTATCTGTGTATCTTAAGTATGATCTTTGTGTATTTTATTTTTCTGTAACAATATATAGAAATGATGTGTTTGCTGTATGTTTGTATGACTTTTTCATTGTTTTGTTGACAACCTGTGTTTGATTTTGCTTGCTCTCTTGTAATTAAGTTTGTTCTCAAGTTATATACACCTTTACACTCCTGTCATGTTACATGTACCCGGTATTTACATTAAGATTTTTTTTTTTATCGTTTTTAATTACCTGATAAAGCATTTTGTCACTAGTAGTTTGACTGTTATAAGAATGAATGACTACACAGTTATAGTGCTGATTTTATTAACTGTCAAATACTAAAAATTAAAATCTGTGTCAATTTGTTTTAGTCCTTGTTGAAAAGATCTGTCATTCATGATTATATACTCCAATGAACAAAACTTTTACCTCTTCTTTTGTACTATTGTTTGTTTGCCAGTATCTTTCATTATTGTACTTCATACATTGTCTTAAATGATATGCTTCAATTAAGAAATAGACATCAATAATGAAAACAAAAACATGCCTTCTTTGATTTATATTTGTGTGATTTTAGTTGAATCTCATCACTAGCTACTGTTCTGAGAGTTATGTTTCTAATGTGTGTTGTTTTATTTTGTCATGTTGAGTTTATTCAACAACAGGAAATTTTGTGCTAAAATGGCATTTTGCAAAGTTATCATAAGTGCAGGATTTTTCCTATTGACACTATTGCATTTTACATTCACATACTTTCTGGGTTGTCCTTATAATGTTGTATTGGCCATAAAATAAGGTGCTACAGGTATTTTCATGCTCTGATATTAACAAATCAGAGGACAGAAGTTATACAACACTGGGCTTAAGTCTGAGTTTAGTTTCTAGCATCTGATTGGTCAAATATGTGAAACATGAAACAACCAATCAAACACTTAAATAGTCTTTTATAATGGACTTGTGCTTTATAACCTTTAATCCACTGTGACAATTTACAAAAATAATCTTAAAAAATACAATGTTCTTCAGTTGACAACATTGAAACTGTTGGAACTATGTGCAAGGATCTTAATTGAAGTGCCAGAGTTAATTAAAATTCATTGTCAACTTATAGTAATACTTGATTGGCATTTTCTCTGTTATTTTTTGTCTTTTCCCAACTGTCCAGTCTGGTGAGATCAGATCAACTTTTTTTCATTTCATTTTAATCTTAATAAGAAATAAGATTCTGCTGATCTTTGTGATCATAAAAACAATGGTAAGGGGAGATTTCCTTTATTTTTGCAATTTTGAGACAAAAAGTGAAGGCTTCAATTGGGCGCTGTCAGTTCAAGATCTGCACCTTTTTTCTGCAACATTAATCTCCAGCAAAATGTTGTTTTGTTGCAAGTAGTTGTTAGCGAAAACTATTAATTAGTTTGCGATTGTCTACACATTAAGCAAATTTAAGATTAGAAAAAGTTGTATAGTCTTTGTAAGACATCTTGGGAGAGTTCCTTGACTTTGATTAAAAAGATGACATTGTCATTCAGTGCTTATCAGATGCTGTTAATATTTATCCTGTTTGCATACCTGTTGAAATGGCATTAAAACTAGCTGTCTATTTTTTGTAATGTATATTTGGCACTAAGGCCAACCTTTAACTCCTTATGACACTGGACATAGGCTATTTTACAGTTTATGGCGATTTCTGTTGTATTTCTGATCATTCTTGTGTTCTTATGATAGTACATAGAGTATGATATTTTTCTTTTTGCCATTATATTTAATAGTAACTGATGTCTGTACAAGAGCTTTTCAATTTTTTTACAATCTTGATTTATTTCAAGATGTTAATATCAAATCATAATGTAAATTTAGTTCAGTTTTGTAATTTGATTAAGCAAGATTGGCTTTGTGTAGACAATGGGGTGGTTTACACATGTATGATTTGCTTTTTGTAAAAAAACATCAAGTTGATATGTATTCATAATTATTGTACTTTTTCAATAGGCTTATAAATATTTTGTTTGAACATCTGTTTTTCATATTTGTGGAATAAATGTGTCAATATGATCAAAGGAATGTGCTATTATTGATTATTAATCTTTGTCATATCAATAAGCATTTGCAGGAAACAAACAGGAGACATTATTAAGGCTTTATGCTGTTTTATACTTATGTTTACAATGTTATAAACATCCTTGCATAGTTTTGGAGATTTCAATTCTGTCAAGGTTTTTATTGAATTATATTTTTTAATTGCCAGTTTAGTCCACAGGTAAGGGAAGTATTTCTCACAAAATACTGTACCCCTGTAAACTCTATATTGCTTGTTATCACTTATGTGGTAATTGCAATAAGTATCTACTGTTCCATGGCTTGCCCTTAGCACATGCCCCCAGGTGAACGATCAGTATTTACTATTCCATGGCTGGAATCTCACTATTGTATTTTTTTGTGAACTATGGTATAGGATATATACTGCAGTTTCATCAGAGTTACTTCCCTTACTTAAGTCACGTAATTCATTTACACACAATACTACCAATGACCTCTACTGTGTAGTATTTGCTATAAGTTTTGTTCTAACAGACTGAGTAAATTTTAAATAACTTCATTTTTGTTTCTTATGACACACATGAATCTTCACTCATCTGGTTAAGTTACCCAAGTAACAAGATTATTGGTCACTCGACTAAATTATATTCCAATGCAAATTGTTTGAATTTACCAACACCATTCTCAAAGATTTGATTGGTTGGAATTTAATAAAATTGGAAATCTGACCAATCAGATGATGGATAGTGGTCGGCTTCAATATTTAAGCTTATGACTTCAAAGCCTACTGGTTACAATCTGTCGAACAGTGCCTCACAATAATAAAACTGTAGAGATCTGGTTATGTTACAAATATCTCTTAAATTACTTATATGTAACTTAACACTTCAATTTTCGCCTAACAAAGTATTTTATAGACTTTACAAAGATAGCATACGAAAGTCATCGTAGCTAGTCATTGATTGTTGGAAGTATTATGTGTTAAGATCTGTAGTGGTATTTTGTCATTTAATTGAAGTAATAATTAAATGTAAGAATATTCTGTTCTCACAAAAGTGCTGTAAACTAATGAAATGATTTGGTCCAGCTGTTTTAAACTTAAATATTATAATTATGGATGATTTGTTCCCCCAAAAATATTGCTTAATCAATATAGTTACTGTTATCAACAATAATTCTTTTTATTATTAATTTCAATGTATCATACAAGGAGATTTTCTTAAGGTATTTAGAATTAAAATGTCTTTTTTTATCTTCGTCATTGCTATGTACTTCAAATGACCAAATATTTTTGTAACCTTCACAGAAGATTGCGAACATCTTCTACAAGATGAAGTTTGACTTGTACAGACTTCTGTAGGTAAAACTTGTACATCATTAATGTATCCAGGAAAAACTAACAATTTCTGTTGTTTTACTGCATGTTAATATGTATCCTTTAATTATTGTATAAATTGTGTAAAATATAATTTTACCTAATAGTACAATTTATGTTTGATGTATTTAATGTTTTGTGTATTAAGGTGTCACAGAATATGTAAAGAATGAATGGGATGGTTTAGTTATGTACAGAAGGAGGATGAATGTAATGACTTCTACATTAGGGAATTATTATTGCTGTTGACAACACTTGACCTTTCTTGTGATTGTACAGATATGTCCATAATGATGTGAATAAATTTAGTGGAAGTTATACAAGTGTAGATTTATTTCTGCTTCCATTTTACTATTAGAGGTTTGGATGTGAATAAGTTTTGAATTATTGATGTTTTACTGTTTCTTGTCGACATATACTCAAGTACATTTTCTTATATATGGACCCCATATCAATCAGTTGTTTATATTAGTATAACAGTTGTTCATGGCAACCACTAGTTGAATCAACCCCATATCAATCAGTTGTTTATATTAGTATAACAGTTGTTCATGGCAACCACTAGTTGAATCAACCCCATATCAATCAGTTGTTTATATTAGTATAACAGTTGTTCATGGCAACCACTAGTTGAATCAACCCCATATCAATCAGTAGTATATTAGTATCACAGCAACCATTTCTTGGTAGAGAAATTGCTGCAAAATCTTATTTTTTTTAGGATTTTTTTAAGGGGTTTTACGGCACACCGAAACTTTAAAGGTCACACGATGCCAAGCAAAATTTTAACTTCTCATACAACACTGCTTTACTGTTTCTATACTTTTTTGAAATGGAATTAGTTGACACTACAGTTTTAAAACCTATTTATGATATACGAAATGAACTGTGGCAAACTTTTGAAGAGCATTATGTTATGTTACAGCTTTTTTTACTTGCACAAAGTACAATAGAGATCATACTAAGGGAGTTCATAAGGTTTAAAGGGTCTATATGCTGCTACCGTAAACTTATTTTTTCATAAGAACTGCAAGTTTAAATTATTCTGTCGACATTTCCTGTAGTCAATGTCATCGTTTTTACAGGTTGTCACACCTGTATGGAAATAACTGGCAATGACTGGAAATTGCCGATTCCAAAAGCACCAGAAACTTATAATAACCTCATTAGTGGGATATTTTAAAAAAAAAAAAAGCAAAACATGATTATCAGAAAGGTTTTGATGGCTTGTTCCCCCAATATTAACTATTATCTCATGCTGCAAATTATCAGTATGTTATTAAACTAATAAAGAATGCATAATAATTTGAATGTGTACTCATATATAAAACATTCTTTGGTGATAATTTCCTGTCAGTGACATCATAGCAGGCATTTTGATAGAAATGCTAGACCTTTCAAACTATTTTTATTTTCCAAAAGGCTTCACAGCAAAAGTTTGTAAATCAAAATAACAACCAAAAGATGGAAGATAGAAAAGGTGTTTCTGCTACTCGTATCAAATTCATTAGACCTTGCAGTGAAAATATTATTCTGCCAATTACGAGACCCTTTAAACTTTAAATTAAAACAAAGATGGGGTCTTGTTATTTTTTTTATATCTGGAACTTAATTCACAAGAAACACTGACTGAAACAATCTAAGAAAAATGTACAAATTAACAGTAACACAACATAATGAATACAAAAACATATGTACATTTATGTTACATAAAAAACAACAGTTTATATACTAATTCAATCAGCATCCTGATTATATTATAGACAAAAACCCAAAGAAACCCAACGTAACTCCCACTTTTGTCACTGCCGTACTCCCAAACAGTATTACCACTTGAATTTTTCCAAACCAATCTTTTTGAAAGCACGACATTTTTCACCTGGGATCTTGATACAGTACAGTACACTGAACTCAGTCAGATGTTTAATTTTCCGAGCCTCCAGCAGGGCAGCTTCTGTTAGTTGCCTGCACCCAGACACATCCAAAACACGCAGGGTGTCCAGAAGTGGGGAATCTGCACTTGCTACCATCCTCACTCCAGCATCTGTCACACGGGTGCAGTAACTCACATTCAGGTGCTCAAGCACAGGTAAATGTTCCGTCATCAGCTGGATCGAGTCGTCTGTGATTTCTGTTCCTGCCACAGCCAGATATTTCAACCGGTGCAGCCGACTGATGCACTTAACAGCAGGTTTCCTGTCAACTGGTGGCGTAATTAGATCAGCAAAGCATTGGTCCTTGAGTCCAGTTGCCCAACTAAGGTCGAGGGTGTTCAGTAGAGGGCAGGCTGACATGCACAGGCCACTGATGGTGGCCCAGGAACACTTGGACACATCCAGACTCTTGAGCAGTGGGATCCTTTCCAGTAACCACAGGATCTGTTTCTGGGTCATTACAACACCCATTAACTTGAGCTGCACTGGCTGACGACGGACAATACCGATGAGATGATGTTGAACAATCCGCCGGCGACTCAGATCTATTGTCTTCCAGAATTCTGGAGAGATACACCAGCTGTTCCAAGCCCTGCACACAGCCAGACAATGAGCCAGATCAACCTGAGGCAGATACGAGAATATTTTGCTCCACAAGTCTCTTGGAAGAATGTGTGGTTTTCCTTTCACTGTCATCACATGCTCCTCCTGTGTCACCACAGTTGCAGGTCTCACCGCATACTTGGGAAGCACAACTTTCAAGTTTCTGCGTTCAATGTGTTCAAGAAGAGATTTTTTCATGTCCTCATTGCTGCTTTTATCAGCAGTCTTTTTAACAGCTGGTGTACTTTCTTCAGGTTTAGGTTCGTGTGTTCCAAATAATCGTTTGCTTGAGTGTGGGCTTCCAACATCTTGGGCCAAACGTTTCATACCATGAGAAAACTTTTTTCCATGCAGTCCCTTGCCCTTTCCCCGCTCAGGATGAGTGTACAAAGTGTCCATCATTTCAGAATCATCAAAGTCATACGGAGTGCTCATTACTGATTTACCGCTCAATGTGCCCTGGAAAATAGATGAAAATAGCATCATTCTGTTGGCCATTGTATCATCCTTTACCTACAACTTCACTTATATTACTAGAATAAAATCAACATTACACAGATAGAAAGGAGACAATGTTCAAACAATATAAAAATGATAATGAAAAATATGATAACCTTCAAACTAATTTATATACCTATGAATGTAGAAGCAGGTAAAATCAAGACAATGGCCAACTAAAGAAGCATTTTCATCTATTTAAGTTTGGGGACAAAACAAACCAAAAATTCCATTTTACAAAGGAAAAAAAAAAGTTTAAAGAAAAGGACAACTTAAGAAAGTTTCTGCTAAACAGCAATTCATCTGGCTTAGATGGAAAAGAGTGGATCCAGCTTAGCCTGCTCCTGTCGGGAGCTTTCTATCAGGATCTCCAATTTATGCTGATGAATCTCTGGGAATAGGACAAGAATATGACAAAGTCCTATGAGCATTGCAACATAAAACAAAATTTGAAAAGTTTTCCCATGATGTAGTTTGCAATAAGTAATTAAGCATTTGGTAAGGGATTATAAACAATGCCGTAAAAAAGACAGATGATGATCTTCGTATCTGAGGTGATAAGAGAGATGATCTTCACCATAGCTGAGGTCAGCAATTAAGTTATTAGAGAGATGATCCTCTTTAAATCTGAGGTCTATAATAAAGTGTTAAGAGAACAGATGTTTTTCATCCTATCTAAGGTCCTGAATGCAGAAATAAGATGAGAAGTAATAAGGGAGAAGATAATCTTTATCATATGTGAGGCCTAGGTAGAAAGATCAAATTATAATTTATAATTTAATATGCAACCTAATCCTACACCTTTTCATTCAATTTGTGAAATAAGAATGATGGTAATTTACAGTAATTAGTTCCAGTTATATGGTGTATGGTGCATAAATAAAAGGTTATGCTTTAGAAATATACTTGAAGACTTTTAAAACACAACTTTTCTCAAGTATTATTTAAGTGGTATATAACCATTTGTTGAAGAGAAAGTCAGAGTGGCTGATACATAACCCTCCATACAGTTGTGGTTAAATGGTGACATTACTGACAGATGTGGCTAGTAAACAAAGGGTCTCTTTTTAGAAGGCAATGTAACGTGTTCAAATGTATAAAAGGCAGAATTCTTATAACACACAACAATAATTTGGACAAGCATAACAAAAATGCTGGTAAATTAAAAAAAAAAAACATGAAAGAAAAGAATTAAAGGATTTAATAATTCCTTTTTTTAATAAACAATAACAGAGCAAACAGATTAAATACGAACAGTGATTTAAAAAGGTGAAACATTTGAAGTGCAATAAAGATGTATCTGGAAAAACCAAATGTTCGAAATAATTTGTCTACAAATGGCATGCTATGAAAGTAAAAACATTGCTGATTTGCTGCTGTAAAAGATTGTGTAAGAAAAAACTAACAGAAAAAAATGGACACATGCAGAGTGAGAATCAATCTGGTTTCCAATAAAATAGTGTGACTTTAAACAGTTAGAAACAAAAGACGTATTTCAACGTCAACAATAATGCTGTAACATTGTACCCAGTCCAATTAGAAACTGTCTTGGTGGAGCAACGGCAAAAGGAGCACAACTGATTATGTTCATCCCCATCTGCCTTGAACACTATTTAAGCTATATCATAAGTTAAATGTAAATTTCACAAACTTTTGATACAATGTTTTAGAAACTTTTATTAAATGCCTCCTTTTACATGCATCAAGAAATATTCAACCTATGACAACCTTAAAGAAGAGAAAAGAAAATTATCTAAGAATTACATGAAATTCAAAACATTTTCTTAAGCATACCTCAGTAACTGAATGAGTTAGCTTGATACGACGGAAAATAAGGACTTAGGAGAAAGTGAAGAATCAGAAATTAAATAAAGGTTTTTAATCAATTGAGCAACCTTTTCCAGAAACTCCAACACTGTTTTTGTGTTAACTTGTATACCTAATATTTACGCTGAAATATAACAAACTCTTATGAATACATAAAATAGACAGCATTAAGAAAACATTGCCAAAGAAAACAGACAAAAGAAAAAACAACATAATGGTAAACAATAAACAAATATACTCTAAATACACTTACATATCTACAGTAAAAATCCCTGATATAAAGTATAAAAATATATGTTAAGAATGTTTGTAAAACTTAAGAAAAAAATCACCGCAGGTTTATAAACATAAGGCAACTTTACATGCAGGGGAAACAAAAACATACAGTATGAACATAATTGTTTGTTTGCCTTTGGTTGGCTTTGTTTAATACATTTCACTGACATAAATTGGTAACACTGGCAAAGTACAGCTATTTATTATGATGGAACATTGCAGACAAAATGTCTGGGTAGAACCACAGGTCAGCTGGAAGACATCAATACATGGAAGTTCTAACCCTTACTCCATGGACCAGAATCCATGTGGTGAGGGGCTGGATGTTACAAGGGGTTCACTCAACCATGGGCATCCCTTTTACAATTTTTATTGAAACCATTTTGATATTTTGTTTTAAAGGTCTAAAAGTCTGTTCAGGATAATAATTTTTGTGTTTAAATTATGATTAAACCCAAATGGTTTTCATTAAAAAGACTGTTTAACAGGCCAAAAATAACCCAAAGTGTTGGTATCATACAAAACCTATACACTTCATGAGGTATATAAAAACATGCAATATGAAAGAAAAATCTACACTACTTTTATGCAAATATTTACAAATGATGACAATGACGATGACAATAAAATGAAATGAAATGCAAATGACATCTGTATCAAAAATTAACATCATGACTGTTTTATTACTAAATAAGGAACTACTTTATACACTAAATGTTGATGGAACTACTGTGCTCAAATAAGAATAGACAAAATATTTCTACTCAAGCATGCAGCATCCTGTCTTGTGTTGGTCCAAACAATGCCAAAAATGTACCTTTACTGGCATCTATATCAATGTCAGTGAAGAAAAATGGACACACAAATAAGTATCTGTTAATGCTAAACACAGTTACGAACAAATAAGACCATGCTTAGACTACTTCTCAATTTAAGATGACAAAGCAAAAATGGATAAACAAAACCTCTTATCTTCTTTGAGCAAACATTCCTTCTTCACAAGACATTCTGTTAAAGTGCTGTACAGTGATGGAACACATTAGACAAAATCTAGAAACCTCAGTGGTTTGTGTACCTCTCGTTTTGTCCGCTTGGAGACAATCTCAGGCGGAGTGGCAGGAAGAGATTTGGACTTAGCAGCAGAGACTGGTCTCCCCGGGGATCTATGGTGAAGCTTCAATGGCTTCGGAGAGGTGGACTGTCCCCGGGCCTACAACAAGATTGCATGAACAATGTGCCATGTCAGTCATTAAACATCTTTTTATATAAAAATCAAGAAGGCCGAAGGGTTAGTTTTTCCAACTTCAAACTGTTAAGCCCCTCACTTTTGTATTCTAGTTCATGACAGAAAAAACGTGTTCGGTTTTTCCTTTTAAGATATTGTTCTAGTTTCATTCCCTACTCATAATACTAGTTGAGCTTAAATGAAAAATTTATGAACATCATGCAGATCTAAAAAAAATAAAAATTCAGTACAAGTACATCAGTCATAAAACTTCATAATACTTGGCACAGTTCTGCATAGTAATCCTATTATAAAATGGCAACATGATGCCTTGATGCCCTCTAGTAGCAAGCTTGTTTAAAGGAGCACAAACTGGTGGAAGGATATTGTTAATTTAATTCTTGATAGAGTCAACATTCTCAATGTAACAACCTTTGTACACTGTATATTATGTAGACAGTTTATCATCAAATGTATTGTTTACATATTATTTTGTGGAATACTGATGTTTGATGAAATAAAATATAAAAAGTTGAGGATCTATTAAAATCTGTTTGTGTTCATCATTTCATTCGGGTCCAATGAATGTCAAGACAACAATTGCTGACTGTAACTACCAAAATAGGTTAAAAATAATGATTAGTAAGCAGGTCATTTTTAAACAAATAAAATATAATAAAATAAATATAATAAACATTTCTAAGAATGTTAAATGTTTTTAATATTCTTCAATAAACATTAAAATAAAATGAAATTTTTTTAATTAAATATATTAAAAAATAACAAACCTTCTTTTTGACAACAGGCTCGGAGTCTGTATTGATTTTCCGTTTCTGGCGCTCTGGTTTGACTGTGACACCATTTGTACCATTGGTCGCCTCACTGTGAGACCCATCAAGAGAATCCTGTCTTGCCTCAGCTTCCAGCTGAAATACACCACCCAAGTTAGTAATTAGTTTTAAATTCACATAAAATAATGTATTTTTTATAATAATCTTCACTATTTTTATAAGTTAAATATCCAAAACAAATCTATACAAATATAAAATAACAGAGTTACCAAAAAGCAATTTAAAAGAAAAATTAATTAATACACAATATTAGTGATATTTTTATTTATTTATAGATTATGTTTCCATATATTAGATATCTCTATTTCCACAACAAATGTGTGCTACATATAAAGAATCAAACAGATATTTGAGACATACATTTTTCAATATCAACTTAGTGGTATTACTTTTTCAGTTTCAATTTTAAGCCTTTATCTGACCAAGTTGGTACAACTACCCATGTATGGCATGCTGTTGATAAGTGTAGTATAGTGTGTTTGTGTAGGGTTTCTATGTAATAGTGTATAGAAAAGGGCATAGAGTGTAAGTGCATGGAAGACATAAAGTGTACCTTGATGTGTGGTCTGTCTGGTTTGATGTCACCGCTGTCAGTCGCCTCAGATTTCACCTCCACGCCACCGGGACTGTATGGGCTTGAGCTATACCTAGGCTGAACACACATTAGATACAGCCTGAACTTAATATTCTCCTTCAACACATGTTATATCTTACAACAATCTTTTGACAAATACATGTTTTTTTATTTTAAAAATGTGTGTAATATATCATGGCTATGCTGGGATTATTAACTTTGTATATTCAATTGCTGATTTTCCAGTTTGACAGTCTTGTATCTGTCAGTTTATAAAAGAAGAGGTTAAACATTTAAGTCTTCTGGTTAAATATGATGTTAACATTTCATGTAAAGGAATTTCTGGGGCAAGTAACACATACTATGCAGTGTTTTTTATTCTCTTTCTGTGTTTTTTTTTTCTAAGAGATATATTAGAATAAAAATGGATAAAGTTTGCCTGATCTTAGGTTGAATATATCTTGTTTATTTCATGCTGATGCTTCGTTATTAATGAGTCAGGATTATAGCCTTTGTGAACAAATTCCTATGAATTGGACCTATTTGATGTTAGATCAAGCAAACCAAAAATCTATTATGAAACGAGTCTAACAAAGTCTTAAAAATTCCCTCTTGCTGCTAAGGATTTAATTTGTTTGTTTTTGGCATTTATTACAGATTTCTTTTACATCTTCAAAGGCAGTTATAATGCTAACTTAATTACTTTCATAAATAAAATTCTTGTAAACTATAAAGAAACAAAGATGAAACAACAACATCCAAGCAATATTTAGTAAGCAATCAAAGCATGTACCATAGATATGTAATAAATTTTGAAGACAAGGGCTTACCAATGGTGATGGTTTGTTCTCCGTGGTCTGGGTCAGAGTGACCCTCTTGCCTTCAGTTGCCATGGTAACCCCTGGTGACCCAGGCTGACTGTCTCCTCCCATATCTACCTGGGGAGGTGGGGTTCCAGTAGGGTTTGGGCGCCACCCACCTTTGAACACACGAGCCTTTTAAAAAAAGACAGGAAATTACAAGTTAAACATAAAAGTAACATCAACTCAATAGTACAAATAGGTTTCCTTTAAGATTTTCTTACATTATATTTATAAGCATGTATTTAGGTCCTTTATATTTTGCAAAGCCCACATTGAATGTCAGAAGACACCATTTCAGACTGTAGGCTATCCTTACTTTTTTGCTCACCAAAACTTATTTATAACAGACAATCTTTAGGAGAGTTTCTGTTTGACAGTTGGCCCAATTTCCCCAATATGAGGAAATTGAAAAGAAAGCATGTCCGACTATAACTGTTGCCTCAAGCTAAGTAAAACTTTAACTATAATATAACTTCTTAAAACACAGGTTTCACATTGTTAGTAGCAATTTTTCACCAATAAAAACCCAAGTGTTTGGTAACCAAGTAAAATTAAACAAAAGTAACTCTTTGTCAAAGTAACTTGAGTTTGTAAAGTCAAGCTAACATCAAACTTACATGACAGTAAACATGCCCCTGCCTCTATGGCCTAGCAGTTATGGAGCTAGACTCTCATTATTGAGCTTGATTGCTTGAATCCTATGTTGCAAATCTTCCTTTAACTTTTTTTTGTTAAATGCTATTTCAATTCATTAGATTCAATTTTATTCAACTTGTTTCACCAAAGAAACATTATCTTGTCACAAGTATCCTAAGAACAATAAGAAACCAAAATGTCAACTGATAAAGAGTCTAATATCATATCAGACATTGAGGAAGCTACATATTATTTTAATTCAATAATTAAAAGTAACCAGATATTTACTAACACACTTGAAATTTATAATCTGACTTTGTGCTGTCTTTCTTTTCAAAAATTTAAGACCTTAATACTTTAGAAAAAATGGAAGAGATTGCCATAATTGATGATAAGATGCCCTTCATTTAACCATGCTAAACCTTATCATAAGAAATGCCATATTTGATGTTCACATGACCTAAATGACAAAAAAACTGCCACAACTACTACCTTAGATGTAAAAATAAAGTAAATAATAAAAAGAAACTGCCTAAGTATACTACCAACATGAAAGTTCTCACACCGACCAGGACTTAAACCCAAGCAGTGAGGGGCTGAGGAGTTACAAGTGGGTGACTCTAACCACTTGGCCATGGGTGCCCCCATAAAACAGGACCTTGAGAAACTACCATATTTGCATTAAAGTAAGGTAAATGTTGAGAAGTAATCGCTAAATTTTACCTTGAGCTGTCCTTCCTTGCCATCGAAGCAACATTTTGAACATTTCCAACTGTTGGGCAGATCTTCATTGATGATGCCTTCACTGTTCAAGTCCTCATACTTCCTGGCGAGACACAGGGGATGAACGATCTCCCAACAGATGCCACACTCCATCAGGGCATAAAGATAGTCATCATCCTCTCCATCGGTGTTAGTCAGTGTTGGTGTTGTTGGAGATGATACCGATGAGTCTTTCAAACTCTTGTCAGACTTACAGATCAGGCATGATACATTATTGGGAAGCATTGGCTGTTGGAATGAAAGAAGATGCGATGTGTGAGATTTTGTTTTTGATTAACAATAAAGTTACCTTTACCTAATCAATGATGTTTCTTGTCTCTTAGATGTTTTGTAAGCCAGACAAAATAATAACAATAAACTATAAGATAGCAATGTTGAGGGAACCCTAAAAGACATGATATGTGGAATTTTATATTAGATTAATAAAAAAGTTACTTTGCAAGTTTTGCTTTTTTCCAGCAGACACAATATGTTTCCTGTGGCAATTGCTATGAGACAATTGACACATGACAAATGATAAGTTGATTTTTTAATTAGATTCACAATGTGTAACTTGGCAATTATAAAAAATGTAATTGCTTTTTTACATACTCGCGTTTTATTATAATTAATGCCTTTTAACAGACTTCAGATTTATCATCAATTCCTTCATCTTAATAATCAACATCAACTTAAAGGTTATGTTTTTTTATCAATTATGATACCAAATGTATAATGTTCAACAGAATTGATCACTTTAATTGTGTAATGTTCAACAGAATTGATCACCGATCTAATATCAGTTAAGATACCAAATGTGTAATGTTCAACAGAATTGATCACTGATCTAATATCAGTTATGATACCAAATATGTAATGTTCAACAGAATTGATCACTGATCTAATATCAGTTATGATACCAAATATGTAATGTTCAACAGAATTGATCACTGATCTAATATCAGTTATGATACCAAATGTGTAATGTTCAACAGAATTGATCACTGATCTAATATCAGTTATGATACCAAATATGTAATGTTCAACAGAATTGATCACTGATCTAATATCAGTTATGATACCATATATGTAATGTTCAACAGAATTGATCACCGATCTAATATCAGTTATGATACCAAATGTGTAATGTTCAACAGAATTGATCACCGATCTTAATATAATTTTTAAGTAAGCCTTACAGTTATTTTTATTAAATGATTGAAGACAATTTCACAAAAGGTTATGTAACAGTACAATGTTTGATACCACTACATAAATAGGGTCATAGATGAACTCACAGCAAGACACTGTCGACTGATGCAGGACTGTTTGGCCCGCCCAGGTCCCCCATATTTCTTCATATCCTTGCAGAAGTTACACTCCATACAGTCATCCCGGGTACATGGTTCACATTTCTTACATCGCACGCGCCGATGTCGACTGCCTGATGCATTCTTGCCTTGTCCCTTCTGTTTCGGAGCAGTCATCGTAGTGCCAAGAAGTTTGGCTGTCTTGGCTTTCTGTTTCAATTTGATCAATTTCTGGAGAAAACAAGGTATCATTCACTTATGTGGAAGATTCTGCAAATGTCTTTCGAGCTGTATTTTTTCTTAAATGTTCAAAAGAGGTATTACACATATAAAAAACATTGTCTTTTATGAATAAAACGGCCAACCATTGAATGTGTGCATTACAGTTACATTAATATTATAATCTGGTGTTGTCGAAAGACTTTCAAGACAGTTAAGGCCCCATGTTTATTACACCTCACATAACATTCCCATGTTTAAATTCTATATAAAGGCCATGTGAGAATCTGTCATGTTCCAAGTGACATATTTAGTTCAAAGTAATATGCTGACGTAATACTAGTGGGACAATACCAATCTCAGGTTTATATACGTGTTATCACCATCAAAAAGGATGTGATATATCTATTACATAAAATAACTATTTATAGGACCTGTAGTATCAATTTTTTACAATGAATTTTAATTATATATATGCATTTACAAATTAAGTATGCTTATAATTAATGCAGTAAGCACAATCAGTGTGCCTAATTGAAAAAATTAACATGATAATGGTTACTACATCTACACAGACCTTGGTAGCCTTGGTCCACTCTAGCACTGGTTCCCCAGTCACTGCCAGCTCTGGGTTGTCTGTCGTGTGCTCCTTGATCAGGCGCTGAAACCAGTCAGTGTCACAAAGTAAAAACAGTGGTTCAGTCTAGTAGGTTTACGTGTGTTCTGTTCAGGTATCAACAACTATAACTGTACCATCCCTATTAAGCTATTAATGGTGCCCCCCCCCCCCGACCAGCCATGGGCAACTACTTTAGCATGCTGCGAACACATGAAACCACACTAAGTCACATTATACTGACACAGGGCCAACCAGTAACTACCCTTATATTTGTTTAAGCATTAGCAAGGGAGCTATACCGATACCATTTTTAATAACTTTGGCATGTAGCAGATTGGAATCGATCCCTGGGCCTCCAAAATCAGGAGGCCACGCTCTACTGATTGCCCTACCAAGCTTATCATTTTAAAATATGTATATATATATATATAAGACCTGAGTCAAAAGGTCCATCACAGTGCTATAGGTAAAGTTAAGAAATATGATAAATTATAATAGTCAAAGAAAGTATTTTATATTTTCTTTTTTCTTTGGCTATAGTGCATCTCTTCTAAACTTATCTTCTTTGTGTTTGATTTTATTTAAAATAAATAATTAGTTTACAGTCCTAGGTCTGAGTGAGCTAACTGAACAAACCTTGACCTCTGCAACTACAGAATCTGGGTCAATGAGATCCTTGGGGACATTCCTCTTGGTGGGAGGAAGGTTCTCAACGTAGTTCACAACCTCAATCAACCCCTCCAACTCATACTTGGTCAGGTGGATGTGCTTGGTCCTCTTCTTCACTGGGCTGCTATACGGAGCCTTGGGTTTATCGGATAGCTTCATGTCAGCAGACATATTGCTGTCAGATGAAGACTTTCGCTGTGATCTAGATAGTGTGGAACCTAGATCAGGTGACTGGGTGGGACCAGAAGCTGTGCTGTCATCGTCGCTGGTGGACTTGCGTCGTGGTGAAGAGTCGATACGAGTGAGTGACACGGCCAGACGTTTGTTCATCTTTTCTTCAAATAGGTCTAAATTGGAGGAATCCACCTATGAAAAGAGAACATTACACTTGTCAGGGTTATTTAAAGGGGCAATCGGGGGCAAAACTTCTATTCTATTCCAAGTCGAGAATAAATAAATAGGGCTGAACTAAATTAAGCTTGCTTATAAACCTAGCATTTAGTCGCTTACATTGTTAAAAGCTTATACCAATTTCTTAATTTGAACAACTTTATGCAGTATTACCAACACTGATAAATAGTGACTTAACAGCAAATAGTGTAGATCCTGATCAGACAGCTCCCAACAGATCAAGTTGTTCCAAACTAGGCCAAGAATTGGAAACGTAGTTGGTAATGTGTTTGGACCCACCTTGGTTGACACCATGTCAAGATCCTCACTGAGGTTTGGTTTCTCCAGGTATGTGACGCCAGTTAGAGAATGGACATAGCGCTCTAACACATACCAGTTGATCTCTGTGTAAAATGGGTACCGGAACTTCATGGGAACCTAGATAGGCATGATAAGATCACAAACAGTCACATATATATATTTACTTAAACAATCATTTATACAAATAACAATCCTTATATTAATATAGGTAGTTGTTGTTGTTTATTTGGAATCACTCATGCACAGCTAGTCAAGTTGAAGACTGTAGACAAATATCTAGGAAGAACCACCTTTGAACTGCAGGATAGCATAAGACATGAAGTTTTGGCCCTGATAGGGGCCTGATTACCAATTATGTAATGGGAATATTAAGTTAGAAATTATCAACTTAAAATGTACTATTTGGGTCTCTCGAAAAATGGGAATAGTGATTGAATGGTGCTTCAAGTAGAACATATGATAAGTGTTATAAAGACAAACACTTACATGTGTTTTATCCTCAATGTTTGACACTCGAAGCTGGTTCACCATGTTGTAACTGTGCAAAAAGTTCCCACCAAACACTAGGGAGTCCTTCGGTGTGTACACAGCATGAATCCAGCCTGTTGAATTGTAGCAGTTAATCAAACATCAGGAATTGGTTGTTCAAATACTGCTCAGCGACCAATTATGATAACTATAACTACATTCAGATATTATGATAGAGGAAGATCCCAGACAAATGTCTGGTCAGAACCACCAGCGCACCGCAGGTCAGCTGGAAGACTTTTCTACATTAAGTTCTTCATCTTGAATGGGACTCAAACAATGCAGAAAAAGGTTAAGCCATCAGAGGAGTTATTAGTAGGTGACACTACCACTATGCCATGGGTGCCCCTCAGGGGTAAAACATACAAGAAAACCCCAAGTTAACCCATAAGTATCTCCTCCATTTGGTATACTATGTACTACATTAAAGGAAACTGACTATAACTTAAAGATATACTGCAGAGGCTCGCAGAACAATTCTCATACCAGTTACATTTTAGGTACAACACAACTCTTTTTGACTTTGTAATGTAGACTTCTGGCTAATGTTATCTCCTAAAACCTAACAAAATCATAGTTCAAACCCTTTACTGAAGAAAGTCACAATAACACAGTATTGGTATAAAACATAAGTTCATATAAAGAAAGTCAATTAAAAGGTTAAACATTTGTGTCTTCTCCAAACCCTATATTGAAAAATCACATTTGTATTGGTATAAAACGTTATAGGATAATCATTAATTTCTCCTCCAAACATCTGAGACACTTCTAGATTCCCCCCAACCAACACACCCATAACAATTTCGATGAGTATCTACAATAAAAGGTTTGACTGAATATAATTCCAATATGACTCCACATTGTCAAATTTAATCCTGGAAATTAAAAAACTAGAAATTAAAAATATGTTACAAGATCTGGTTTTCCATGATCTGAGATAAGGAAACTCGAAAATGATTGTCTGGACACAAAAATTCCTCTTGTTGACTGCACTACTTACCAGAGGGGATGATAAAAGTGAAGCCAGCTTTAAGCAGGATCTTCTGACAATCTCCGATGGTGTCTGCTAAGAATGCCTCGCCTTGTTTTCCTGACAACACCCAGTTCTCATACATGCTCAGATTGCGAGGGGTAGGGGGAATCAACCAAAATATCTGTAAATCAGATTTTAGGGTTAACATAAAGACTAACAAATGATCAAATCACAATTATGAATATTTTTACATTTCTTTGTAAATTGCACTAAAACAAGTAGGGTCATTAGATTTTACTTAACTTTCAGCTGTGATTGATCGTAGATGAATATATGCTTAGAACAATCAACATAGCTTAAGTCCACTGAATATCATATGAATGTTTTTGTCCCAATGAAGACACAAGCCTATCCAAAACAGGGGTGTCATAAGATGATAATTGGAACTAAACTGTTATAGGTAATTTTTATTTGAAATGCCTTTTTTGAGTTGTTTGCCCTACTTCCCCACCAAAAATATGTGGAGAATGCCATCCTACATGTTATTTCAAGTGTGTGTGTGTACAGTTGTTAACGCTTGATACACAGTTGATACGTAATTCATATTTGCAGGCAAATTCACCTTTTCTCCATGTAGAATGTGGTACCAGACTGATGTCCCCCCAAAATCTATGTGGAAGTCTGTATAACAGCCTTGGACACTCATAAGGCAGTACCTATGTGGAAATAAACACAAACAGATTTATACATAACATACTTCTTTACCAGTACAACACAACCTGATTGTCCCATTCTCTACACATGTGCACCGCATTGAAGCTTGATATGTCTGAAGGTCGAAACACAATGCAAAAAGAGTTATCTCACTTTTTGGAACAACTAAATGTTCACTAATTGTCAGTGCAAGTGCATGTATGATAACCCACCCCCACCATAAAAAAAGAAACTGCTTGTATACAAATTTGCTAATAACCATCAATTTAAAAGCATGTATAGCTTTTTTCAATTAGCAGGTTTCATTACCATACAATACAAATCATATTTTTCACATATGTAACTAAAAACCTTTTTATCTGTACCTAAAATTCTATTGTCCATAATGGTGTTTAAAGAGATCTATAACATTAGCAATAAGTTTGAATTCAATGCAAAAAATTAATAAAAAGTTAGTAAATGATAAGATAATAAGCCCCTCTTTATTTGACCTTGCAATTACACCTTAGCACTTTTACAAGGTCAGAGCAAATGCGTCTTCATGCTAGGGTTCTCATGTGGATCCAATTGTTTATCTGAGAAATGGCTCAAGATGGGCAAATAGTTAGCAGACCTATGGACAATCTCACTACTATATCACACTGCCTTTCAGAGAGGAGTTTACGGATTATCCTTCGGTAGTGATATTGATAACTTATCTTGTTAAGACTTACTTTTGCACTTTTGGATATTTCATCTTGTCGATGGCATTGGTGGACTCTGTCTGACAGTCCTTGAGATGCTGGGGCCAAGCAGTGTCAACCCAGTCCACCTCTCTAACCTGCAGTACAAGGTGAACTGTAGTTTATAGGATATAAAGGGTACAATGCAGGTTTCAGTGAATGTAGTGTAAACTGAAGCTTTCAGGTACTGCAATGTACACTGTAAGTTCTATAGTATAAAGGATAATGGTTTCATGGTATAATGATAATGTAGGTTTCAGAGAAAAAAAATTTAAGATTTTAGAGAGTACAGCAGGTAACACAAGTTACACTGTAGCTTTCAGGTATTACTAGCTATTACTATTTCTTCTAAGCGATTAGTACAATGTTAACTGTAGGTTTCAGAAAGTATGAGGTAAACTGAAGTATTCATGTATTACAAGGTTCAATGTAACTTTCAGGTTTAGTAAGTTTATTAGAAACTTTATGGTAGAAGGAGGTAACTGTAGCTTTCAAAAAGTGCCATGATGCTTTTGGATAGAAGTCACACAGTAGCTTTCAGGTATATCTTACCAGGTTTGGCGACTCTACGTAGTTCTCTAGCTTGGTATGGCTGAACTCAAGACTGATAACATTGAGGAGGCTGTCTCGCTCTGGGTTCTCATAGTATTTCACCCACTCCTTCATCGTCATCTCCAATCCCTTCTGTGTTGTCACATCCATTACATCCAAGATACGCCTGGAGCCTGGGTGTAGACAACATACTGGTGTTAACAACTTATAACACAGCCAAAGAATAGTAAAATATCCTTAGTAGAATATTCATAGAAAGGTGGTTACGGTGTTGTAGAGTTCAGGTTCAACCACAAGATCAATGAAGTCATATAAGGTCCTTGTGCTTGCAATTTATTACTAGCAAGATAAAGCATTTCAAACAAAGTTAGGGATATATATTTCATTATGAACAAGTTTAAAGATAAACATTTGGTTACAAACAAGATCAAAGATAAACATTTGTATGTTTTGTTTTGTTTTTGTATTACATCACAGTAACCAATTATGATCATTATAGCAGTGTTAAGCTATATGGTGGAGGGAGACCCCAGACATATGTCTGGGTAGAACCACCGGTGCACCGCAAGTCTGCTGAAAGACCATCCCACATTAAGTCCTTCGCCCCGAACAGGACTCAAACCCATGCAGTGAGAGGATATGCAGTCAGAGTTACAAATCAGCTACTCTACCACTATGCCATGGGCACCCCATAAACATGTGTATACAAAATAGTTAAATGGTTATAATTTTATAACAAACAAAAGAAATTATTCACTGCAAATAATTTGATTTCTTACCAACACATGCCTTTACATCAGAGACTTTGAAATTGTCACTTGGCACTCTGTAACAAAAAAAAGTAAAAGAAATTAATTAAAAAGTGGTAGTTTTATAATAAAATTTATAGTCAACAGGTAAAACAAATATTGAATTGCTGCTATTGACCTAAAATACAAATTTGAAAAGGAAAAATTACAGTTTTACCTGTTGTCATCCTTCAAAATTTTGTAAAACGGGTAAAATTGAAGCTCAATCTTGATATAAAGAACAGTAAAAAAATCCTTTTTTCAATGGATGTTTCACACTAAAGACTAGAAATCCAGTTTTTGCTTATATTTACACAAACATAAACACCTTGTATTTCTAGTATGTATAATATATTGCATTTCAGAACTTGTATTTAGTTATGGTCTGTTACTATGGTATATGCAAATCTTGACAATGGTTCCCTCTATGTTTTCTATATTGCCATGGTTATAGTCGAAACTAAGCTTAAACTGCCAGTCTCACCTCATGCCAAGTCCTGTTTTCTCTCGGAACAGTATCGGGTATTGTAGGCCATTTTCTTGCAGGTATCTCAATGTGAATTCTGTAAAATATAACATAACTAGTAAAAAACAGCAAATTGAGATTACAGATAAAATTAACTTTTAAACCAAATTTGTTATATTACAATTCTTAGATTATTATGTTGACTTGCCAATAGTACAAATCCCTTTTATGAAATGTCAACCATAGAGAGAGAGTAAGGGAGGCATAGCAAAATAAACATAACATAAACTAGCATTTATTTTTTTGCAAGAGGTTTGATGGCCCTGATGTATGCTTTAAAATCTAATTACAAAACCAAATAAATGCACTAAACTGTGCCTAGGGCATCTAGATATCCCAAGTTATTTGCTTAGCTAATTCTTAAAAACACTAATCTAAGTAAGATTCTGAGAAACGTCTGTTTAGTTAAGATATAAAATAAACTCGTTTAGGGTGTTCACATTGTTATTTAATGATTTGGCCTACTGACCTACTTTCTGATAACATGTGACTTAGTTATGAACATATCCAAAATTTTATGCAAACATTTTTGTAAGTTGTTGAAGATAAGGACATAAATGTGGCCTGAAGGGTGGCTATAAAGTTGTCTATGATTTAACCTAGTGACCTTCTTTTTGACACCATGTGACCAAGTTATTAACTCAATAAAGAAGTCATGCAGACAAATATTCTGACCAAGTTTAGTGAAGATTGGGTCATAAGTATGGCCTTTAGTGTGTTCATAAGGCTTTCCTAAACTTTGGCCTAGAGACTTACTTTTTGACCAAGCCCCCATCACCCAATTAAAAACAAAAGTTCATGCAGACTAACATTGTGACTAAGTTTGGTGAAAATTGGGCTATAGATGTAGCCTCTAGTGTGTTCACAAGGTTTTCCTTAACTTTGACCCTGACCTACTTTTTATTCCCATATGACACTGTGGAGAACTTATCTAAAATTTGATGCAAACATTCTGACCAAGTTTGGTGAGAAATTGGGAATAAATGAGGCCTATAGTGGCTTACAAAATTTTTCTAGGATTTGACCTAGCGACTAACTTTTTGACCACATGTGACCCAGTAAGGCACTAATCTAAGATTAAGATAAAGACAAACATTCTAATGAGGTTTTGTGAAGATGGGCCATAAATATGGCCTCTAATGTGTTCACAAGGATTTTTCTAAAAATATGACCTAGTGACCTACTTTCTGACCCCACGTAAGCATCTAACAAACTCTTTTAAGATTTCATGTCGACATACAATCTGATTAAATTTGGTGAAGATTGGGCCGTAAATAAGACCTCTAGTGTGTTTACAAAACCTTTTTTTTTAATGTGACCAAGTGACCTACTTTTGGATTGCACATGACCCATTTACAAACACTGGCAAGATTACATGCACACAAACATTTTGACTAAGTTTGGTGAAGAATGAAGAGTGCTTACAAGCTGCAAATTGTTGAAGCTGCACTATGGAAAATAGGGGTATCAATTATGTTTAAGTAAGTGTAGCTGGGTGATAGGGAGAGAATGTGTAAGCGGTCCGGTTAGCTCAGTCGGTAGAGCATTCGCCCTGTAAGCGAAGTGTCCCGGGTTCGAGTCCCGGACTGGCTGCACATTATTCTCCCTATGTTACATTGGCGCCCAACGTAAATGACTCGAGGTCGTTACGGTACTCAAGTGTTTGAGTTGCTTATGAGTTGTATGTAGAGCATACGGTCTGTGGAAATTCGAGGACGAATTTCAAGTTACCCGGGGTGTATGTAGCCGGGTGATAGGGAGAGAATCTGTAAGCGAAGTGTCCCTGGGTTCGAGTCCCGGACTGGCTGCACATTATTCTCCCTATGTTACATAAGCCAAAAAGCCGTTACACTTTAGTTCTATCCAAAGGGTGGCAGAGAGATCATCCTTTAGATTATTTAATTCTGAAGTCTTTAAAGTTTTTTCTTGGAACATAACCTTAATAAGAAGTAAAGGCATAATTAATGGATGAACACATAACATGGAGAAAGAATCAACAGATTAATTAATACCAAAATAAACTGATTGTAGATTTTTTTCTAAACACTCATTCATTTACAGACTTACCTTCGCCTTTAAGTTCTTTGACATAGGATTTGCCATATTTGTCAGACTGTAGTTTGTCCTCAATTTTGTACATGCGCTTCCCTTCAATATCATCATCATCTAACTCTTGATCAAGGTATGTCTTCCGTTCTTTCACACGCTGGAAAACATTTTATTTTTTTTAAATATTTATTTGAGAACAGCAGGAGTATAATGGTCTATGCATTACTAGTTTACATTGTAAATATAAATATATTTGCAACACTAGTTAACATTGCAAACATAAATATACTTGTATCAGTAGTTTACATTGCAAACATAAATATATTTGTATCAGTAGTTTACATTGCAAACATAAATATATTTGTATCAGTAGTTTACATTGCAAACATAAATATACTTGTATCAGTAGTTCACATTGTAAACATAAATATACTTGTATCAGTAGTTGACATTGTAATCATAAATATACTTGTATCAGTAGTTTACATTGCAAACATAAATATATTTGTATATCCTTTTTACATTGCAAATTTAAATATATTTGCATCACTCGTTTACATTGCAAACTTATTTGTATTTGCATCACTAGTGTACATTGCAAAATTTACTAAACATGTTTAAAACACCACTTATTTTCAAATAATCTTGAACTTTAAAAGTGGGAGTCTCTCTCTTAAACTGGGAGAGTTCACATGTATGCAGTTTTTATTGTAAAGACTAAAGAACACTATCCATATACAGTGCACATTATCAAAAAGACACATTTATCTCTCTTCTACATTGTTAACACAATGTTTTATTTTTATTTACTTACATTGTTTTACTTTAGATTTATTCCAAGTTACATTTATTTACAAAATTCATGTTAATTTTCACTTTTACAGAGCCATCAAGATGAAAGCGGTGCGTTATACTGTTTTGCAAGCAATGTCTCCTAGATGCGGCTGTTGCGAGTTTGACAGCGAATACAATGACAGGATATTAAGCTACCATTCAAATGAAACTCCAAAGTAAGAACATAAACACTAATTCGTAATTATTAGGAAATTAACCTTCACAGGAAGTAACATAGTCTCTCGTCATCGTTCAACTCGGCTCACAATGCGCAATCGTCGGGTAATGTACTCATAATCCACGATGACGCGTTGCTTGGGCCATGATCGATAGAGAAAAGTTTTCTTCTTTACATTCGACAATCCCATACAAATACCCGTATGTCTTATTTCAGTTATCATTCATTTTGTCCTTAACGCTGTTCGTCCTTTCAAATTATTGTTCAGTCTATTCATGAGCATTTACGGCCAAAGAATTTTACTGATGACAGACCGCGCGCATGTGACATGATATCCACAAAATGCTGTCAAGTATGTAAAACCTGAAGCCTAGACCTCGCGTTGTAGTTAATTTTGCAATGCAGTGATTCGATCCCAATTTAATCTCTTTTGATTCAGAAAAAGAAAACTCCATATAAATAAAAAAAATATAAAAATACTACCGAATCATTTACCTTACAATTACAAAATGAAAATGCTATCAAAATTTTAATCCAAGCAAAATAAGGACAAAATCGTGTTACTTTGGAATAGTCGTTAACGTATATGGGTCAAGTATACCGTGTAATAAAAATTTAAACTCAATAGAACACAAATTCACACTGATGTGCGGTCAAATTAGCCAGTTTGTATCACAGATGTGGTAGTCTTTTTCAGATTTCTATATTAAACGTATATTATGGGCGACTGCAAATGAAAAATACGTGAAAAAATTGTATTAAACAAAATCAGACGAAACAGTTAAGTCACGATATTCAAAAGTAAGTTTCGGTTCTCCCCATGTGACAAAACGAAACAAACAAAAAATACATGGCAGATATTAAACAATTAAAGTACAGATGTAGTAAGGAAACAAAAAAAATATAAAGAGGCATACATGATTATTTTCCTGTTTTCGCGTTGAAAACAACAACAGAAAAATAACAACAAACATACAAAAAACCTAGAAAAAACAATTAAGAGAGACCAGATAGAATGATAAGATTCAAAATAGTAACCCAGCATGTCAAAATGTAAGCTACACAACTCACCGAATAGTCTTGTATATGAAGAGTCAATGCAACATTGCTTTCATATAGCAATTAGCGTACTTCCAAACAACAACAAAAGCAATGATATCTTAATGACCGATATAAATTAATTTACAAATACAATGTAACAGGTACTGTTTTGTGTAGAGAAAGAGTACACGTTGTTTACCATATGGCCGTTGGTAGTTGAATCCAGTTTTAACCATTAAAATTGTGGTTTAGAACTTCCACTTGTTCCCTAATCTTGAATGGATAACCAACAACATGAACCGTATAAATAATACCAATGTACTGTGTTTGTAAACAATATGGTTCTAAACATCTGGCCTTTAGCGACAGAAATAGTTGAAGCATGCATTCAGTCGAACAACTATTGATTATAAAAATCGATTTTGAAAGATTGTAGTACGAAAGAGAATAAACAAATGCATAGTTTTTGTTGTTTTGGGTTTTCGTGATATGCAATGAGGCGACTTTTCAAACGATATTTGTAAAAAGATGTTCTAAAAAGTTTTGTTACAAAGAAGAAGTGTTTAGTGCTCTCCAGTCTACATGCGTATGCCAGGCAGCTTCTCGATATAAAACCAATAACAAAACAACTTGTCGAACGTATTACACATGTAATTAACTGCGAAGCTTCAATTTGATTTGTTGTAATGTTTTCTGCATCTACTACACAATTGTCTCAAACAGATTATACGTCATCGTGTTAAAGTACAGATGTAGTAAGGAAACAAAAAAATTATAAAGAGGCATACATGGTATCTTAACAGGCATGTATAAACGATCAATATGTTAGGCATGATGATATCATACTAGTATGAATATCAGTATGTCATTTGCAGTTAGAACTAAAGGGTCAGATCTAGATGCCTACTCGGTCATACTTAATAATGTAGTTTGACATTATCATCTAGGAGGTACGATTGTTTCCAATGTGAATAGTGAACTGGTAGGAAAGATGTACAGTCGGTTACTGGTACCAAACTTTCGTCACCTTCTCAGTCGCACACAGGGTGACAAACACTCGGGTACAGGCACATTACATTTCAAACATTATATGGATCTGGCTTCCTACTCACATAAATACAGTTCAGCGTACGCAGACGCATACACAAACGCAGGCACACATGCGTGCGCAGCGTATGCACGCAAAAACAAGAACGTACATACACGAAAAAATGAACAAAAAACAACATACATATTCAATTTTGCAAACATAAGTTTTAATTTTGGTCTAGATGCATGTCAGAACGCATCTTTCATTTGAGAAATAAAAATATATTCATGTTGAGATCGTTAAAACCCTCATGTGCCTATATATAGTGCAATATACACAAACATACGAACATAGCGTACTGACATTCATGTTCATATTTAAAGAAACAGTCTGTAAAGGTCTTTGTTTTGTCCGAAAGTTCCCCAAAAGCATGGCATTAACGTGTGTTGTATTTTTTGAAACGCAATCTCTTGTAATGTCCACATTTGTTAAATAACCAAAATTTTAATTATCACCTAGTAGAGAAGGGCTATGCTAACTAGACACGTTGCAACGTAGCCGACTGCACATAGTGCAGATCCAGATCAGGGAGCTCCCAACAGTAAGTGGGCTGGCCTGGATCTATAGTCTTTGCCTTAACTTATCAATACGATTCATCGAATCTCAAGCTTCCGTGTATCTACGTCATTACAAGCAGGCAGGTTCTTGTCAAATGTAACAATGGTTATATATAGACAATGAAGATTTCAATCCGCTTTATAAATATGGCACCAGTGCAGTTTTTGTTCCATTGTTTAAAGTGTTGGTTGCATTGTTAGTAGAGAAGTAAAAATGCACTTTAAAGAAATGAAGGCTTTTAATAGAATCTACAAAACGATTGTCTTCTCTTTTTTAAAAAAAAAAAAAATTACATTGGCAATGATGCGTCTTGCATTACTTGTTTAATTATATAGAAAGTTTTGTTGCAAACATTGATTGTAATTGTATAATGTGTTTATCTTACATTTTTTACGACGATGTGCTGCGTACACGTCCAACTAAAGTTTTATTCTGATCAGTAGTAATACATGTTCTCTTTTAAATACCAAGATTCAGCGCGTATTTTATATGACTATATATATGTACTCACCAAACCTATAAAAGGGGCGTCATATTTCTAGGAAGTCTTCGGCCTTTTGTCAGATCTTTATCCACAACAGGATTAAACAAACGACCAATAGCATTACTGATTCATTTCAAAATATAGGTGACGAAACGTCTCGCAGCTTTGTCGATTCACCGGACAGTGTGACATAATTTTTACTAATACATGTATTAGTATAAGTATTATATGTAAGTTTAATTAAGTCAACGATCTATTCTTATTTTCGGAATAATTTGACAGATTTTCGGCGAAATAGCAAGCTCTCGTTTAATTCATGGCTGAAGACTTTGTGACTACAATTGCCTGCGACATCTATATGGCGTTATGCATCTGTAGAAGAACGTGGTTTCTGAGTGGGAATCAAACTGTGAATGTTTTAACCGTTTTGATGTTACGTGTATTATTAGAAACAAAGATGCAGCTCTCATAACTAACTTTATAGCAAATTTACGCTAGCGCTGAAATTTAGAAGCCGATACGTAAATCTGATTGGATGCGATACGCAGCGAAAGTGTACGTTTTGATTTCTCTCATATTTATCTTTCTAGTGAGTGTAACATTTCATATTCTCACAAACATAAAACTTGACCCAGGGTAAATAAACAGTTGAGTTTAAGCTCCAGTTAAATCTTAAGACATCCCGGTTGGTATTGAATGATTTCTGAAACTGAACCAATCAGATACTTGACAATGGTCTGCGAGCTGTATGACCTATGGCCCAGATATGCCTGTTTTTTTTTTTTTTTTTTTTTTTTTTTTTTTTTTTGGGGGGGGGGGGGGGGGGGGTTTAATGCCATCGCGTTGTATTTGCTAATAATATAATAAACTATAGACGTATTATTTAACAAAACAGTTTTCATTTTATGGCAGCTGGATATTCATGTAAAGCACATGACATTGTCATAATGAAATAGCATGTGGCCTGTGTGTACGATCATGTTCTTCATGTACGCAGAACCACAATTTCTGATATTGTGACTAGGTCAATTTTCTTTTTAAATGCAAATCTTCAAATTGTTTAAGAAACTTATTTCCTATCAAACAGTTCGCGTTGTGTGCAACTGCCAATTTTTTACATCGAACTAAAAATTAGCGAATTTATTCATTAACAATGAAATCTTACGACTTCTTGTTTTGAGCGGTCGATGTCAGTGTTTTCAAGGTGGTATCCGACAGTTAACCTATATCAAAATCTAATTCTTTCCAATTGTATAACTAAGCACGAAAATGATCTCCGCTTAAAATAGATATCGATGATGAATATATAACGCGATTCCAAAATTGTCACGTGGTTTTCTTAGTTTAAAAATAGCTTATCTCTGCAGTGTGGCTCAGACAGGAAATACTGTGAGCAGCATTTTGCAGAAACTTTTCAGTAACAATGACATTTTTGGTCCAAACTGTCGGATACATCCCTTCAAGCAACCGGTTTACGATATATTTGTACTTCTTTTGCAGCACACTTTAATACGCTTGCACTTTGAAGTTCCGATCAAAACTGTATTTTTACATACAGACATGTAGCCCATTACACAAACTGAACAGACAAAAACATACTTAGATCTTCATTGATGTTTATTAGCCATACAGTACTTATATGTACATTACAAAAAGTGTTTCCTTTTTATATTAAAACGAAAAGTGTTTAAAATATGTATACAGCAATTTATTGTTATGAATATTACCAGAGCATATGTATCACAGTTTTAACAGTGTATGACATGCATGTTTTTACATGTACATGAAAAAAAAAAATCGATATGTCAACGAAAAGACGATTCTTAAATCAGGGCCAAAACTATTCTGTCTACAAACGACTGTAATTAAAACTCAATTAATTAACAGCGATTGAATAACTCTACATAACAAATGCAAGGAAAGATGGTTTTATTATAATACAAGGCAAAAGAGAATAAAATTCAGTTAACTATTGAAAAAAGAAAAGAAAAGCGTTTTACCTTCTTCTGTAAAATATGAAAAACAACAACAACAACTCTACTTAGAATGTTCTTCTGTTGAACCACCCAAAAGAAATTTCAACGTTAGGCAATTTTGTAGTTTACACATGATATCAAGTGATTTGTACACACCATCTCGCTTTGCAATAAAGCACGATATGTTCATAAAGAATATTTGCCTTTTTTTATTTAAACTAAGAAATTTTCTTAGATTTTCAATCATTTTCTTATATATAAGAAACTTACTCAATTTTCACTCATAAAACCAATAAATCTAAAAAGTTTCTTAGATTTTTTCCAAATTTAAGAAAAAGTCTTAGCTTAAGTCAGAAAAGGTAGATTCTTTATGACTTAGACGCCAGAATAATTGTTTATAAATGTACTGTGCGCCGACTCTAAACCTATAGTCAATTGCGAGTAGTTATATCGTAAATATACGTAAATACGCTAAGAACATAGTTTGCATGCTTAAGCACATGTGTGTGTTGTACTATATATCGAGACTGTCCTTTCAATAAACGTGACCAATGTACTAGTGAACAAAGAACATCATGATTTGAAATATATGTACACAATTTGTAATTTACAACGGCGACGGAACTGCATTTTAATTAACAAAAATGCGAGATTGTGATTATGCTAAAAATATCAAACAAAATAATGCATGCATATGTATTTAGTTTATTTTTTATTTCGTTATGGTTGTTGTTCTTCGTTTTGATATTTGCAGTACTTTATTTCAGTCGTATTGGAATGAAAACTTTATCCGACTTAAATTGTAAATTATCATGCCCATAAAACAGGCAAAGTTTGAAAATTATTCTCGGCCTATTAAAGCCATTTTTCGTATTTTCCATAAATTAGATTCTCAATATCACCTACTATACAGCTTTAATATATATTATACATATATTAACTAGCACAGTTTTATTGTTCATATTTTCTCCATTAAGTTAAGTAAAGTTTGTTTATAATAACATCAACTTAATTGTTATGACAGTACAAATCGTAGCTTTAAATGTCCATTTTTTTTCCAAATCTAAATATGTATGCTTATTCTCTTAGTATGTCGTATTATGAGTGCACGAAGGAATTAGCAAATAATTTCCCAACAGAATGGGTTATTAAAAGACATTAAGGCTATGAGTGTTATGTTGCAAACATGGGCCGTTTCCTAAATGAGCATCAGGATAGCAAATCGCTGTCAGCATGAAATAAAGGGTGTTCTTGTTGTCCTTATCGTTCCCGTTCGGTGTGTTACATATCCGAGAAGACAAATTATAACGCGAATGCCAGAAAATTAGGAATCTGTGACATATACATGAATTCCACATACGTATATATTTTTAAATAAAAATAAAAACTAAATATTAGACAGATGATTTCATAATTCTCTACGAATATCATTTGGACAAAAAATGCTCCTCCCATAGTACCCTTAAATACCGTACGCCTTAAAGCAATGTCATTTTCTCAATATCGAACATTAGTGTCTTGTTATCAAAACGGTTGTTGTTTCCGTAAAGTCCGGCCAAATTTTTAATATTTTGTGACCTCTTTCTTTCGGTGATTTTTTTCTCTTTTGTTGGTGATTAAAGTGCATCTGCTCAACAAGACGCGGATTTGGGATTAGCATTATATACATAGAATAAAAACAATTGTTTTAGAGTAAAAATATTATATTGAATATTTTACCTAAATAATTATTATCAAAAGCAATATATATATATATATATATATATATATATATATATATATATATATATATATATATATATATATATATATATATTGAAAAGTTAAACTCGAGCACAGAACATGGTGGTTACAAGCAGTTTCTCTAAAATAAATAAATAAATAAAAATAAAGACAATCTGTGCAGAACTCAATGTCAAGCGGTAAGATTGTAAATGTACAGAAACAACGCCTAAGTATAAAACAATTAACAATGAATATTCTTTGCTTTAAATCTCCAAAAATAACTATTATTTCTCAGTTTTCATTTACTTTAAAAAAACAAACTGCGCTAACCATGGAAATAATTACGATCATGAAAGCAATCAAGGGCACGCAACACAGTAAATATACAGCTATATACAGCTTGCTACATCAGAGTGTACTACTCTAGGCTCGATGGCATGAACACATGCACGTAGGCCATATTGCCTTCTCTGTACGATCACATACTGCTCAATATTTGTATCTGCATACATAAACCTATGATTTTTGTTAGATAATTGTCTTAATTGAATAATTCTTTTAACAGACTTGAAAGGAGTCATTTGTTGTTGTTGTCTTATCCTATTAGATTGTTTGATAAATATTGGTAGGTGTCATTTGTCTCTTATTTTCTATAAAAAATAGGGATATATTCACTTGCTTTAAAGTAAGTTCATGTTGCGTTCTAAACTTTAATCGGGAAAGATTGTTTTAAGTCTTGTAGTGACGTTCGATTACATTTATATATACTAATTCATTTTTTGCAAGAGGAATAAAAAAGCGGCATGTGCTACAAATTCTTTGCACTTTTTAATTTAAATTGGATAATTTCGTTACTGACTCACAAAATGAAGATCATTTGGAATTGTACAATATGTGCTGCAGCAAACGTTAAACAACAATTTAAACCTGACTTAATGTCTAACTTGAAAACTGGACTGAAATAACAACACGGTAACGATGCCTAAATTGAATAGTATTAACTTGTCGGTAGAAAAAACAAACAAACAAACGCCAAACGTTCTTTTAAAACCTTCTACATAAAACAAACATCAACACATACATTATACTAAATAAATTCAAACAAACGTGTTAATTTATCACGACTATGTCATTTTTGTCATAAATTCCGACGAGCGGCAGATCTGAAAGTTCATCAGTTAAATATGGTAGTCAAGTGTACATTGGTCATATGATTTTTAAAGAACAGAATATTACAGTACAGGTTGATACATTTATACAAGTACGAAAACGTAGGTGGTTATGCATTAGAAACGTCAAGGGTATCGTTTGAATCAAAACAGAACATTACTTTTTAATCGATTTTTTCTTGTGATAGTAAGTGGTTGAAACCATTATAAAACAGACCTATTTCTTAAAGTGTGCAATTGTACTAGTGAAGATTTATTGAAAAGTAACACATTTATATCATATCTGATAAATACTGGTACTTCAAAAAGCTATATTAATAGAGAAATGTGACAGTTCGATAGAAGAAAAACACCGATTCTTAAGACAGTATTAAGAAATGGTATTGAAAGAAATAAACAACAAAGGGAGAAAATCTCAAGACAAATAGATGTATAGGTAAATAAAACTTATAATTAAAGAAACATGCACAAAGAATGAAAAGCCTTCCGCATACGACAAAGGAGACACAAACAACACTATAAAGATTACGCACGGGAAACTTGCTAATATGGAACTAAGGTGAAAAAGGGTATTTAGATAGATTAGCAGAAAGAAAACTATACCGGTCAACTGAAGACAATCTATTTCTCATCCAAAAGTACCCCAACAGTATGGTCATTACAAACGTTGCACAATGAATATATGAAATGAATGTTAATTCACCTAAAACATCGAAATTATATAAGCGCATCTAGAAAATCTGATGCTTTCATGAGTTGGCCGGGTTTTTTTGAAGTTCTTTATGTTAATATCTTTTTTATTAAATAAAAGTTTTAAGTAGAATAACTTGGAAAAGTTGTGAAAAACACGTATCGAACTTTTGCTTGTGAAAGTTTTCAAGAAAACAGATTGTTAAGGATTTGCTTTTTAAAAATCTATATAGTACGTCTGTGCAATAGGCCTATATGCTGTGTACAGACAAAATGGCTGCTTCTGATGAAAACAAGGGGATTTATAGTATCACGTGCGCTCAATATATTATGTTTTACGTACCAACTTGCGTCCAGTTTCAATCAACTCAGTCATGTCTTATATGGTTCAATACAAAATTTTGGTAATCTATATCTTTATTTGCAAGAAAGCGACAACGACCATAACTGAGTCTACGGCTTTTGTGTACACAAGTTCATACGGTGAGTGTTTTTTTTTTCGTCACGTGACAAGGGTCAACGGCGGTTTCAATAATGAGACTGTTTATTTTTACGAAATTGTGTTCATTTTGTTCCCTGTTGGTTTGACTAATACGAATACATTCGCAATATCTGCTCAATGTTTTGTTTAAAATTCACAGAACTTTCACATAGTTACAGGTATTAGTAATAAACCGTATATTATATATTTTTTATCCGTAATATATTTTAACTTATGGTTTGTATCTTTGCACAACCATTTACTCAATGTGTCAAAAGAAACGTAAACACGAGATAGGTTTAAATCTTCTTTTGCAAAGACATTCCAGTGATATAATATCTTTTGTGGCACCTGAGTTTGCCATTGTATTCCCTAGATAAACGGATGCCACAGCAACAAGAAAATTCTTATGAAGATTGGCTGTTCCGCTCGTATGTCAATCAGATGTCGAGTCAACATTCTACTACAGCTCTTTCCTGGCGAAAGCTTTACCTAAGTAGAGCTAAGCTGAAAGCATCCTCTCGAACGTCAGCACTACTGTCTGGCTTTGCCATGGTAAAAAGATTAACTTCAGTTGACATACAATTGCTGGATAATACTCTAAATTTTTTGTATTGTCAATGATTTTTCAAGTGGCACCAGTACAAACGGGTAAACAACTTGTTAATGTAGTATAATTATACATATTGTTATCCGACCAGCTTAACATTAGTTCAGCTCAATATTCATACAAAACTATTCTTTGTCAACATGTATGCATGCATGGTTTCTTTGGTTATCTTCAAAAGGCTAATAACTATGCAATACAATAAGCAGAAAATAATAATTAAAATGTTTTTGGACCTATGATCACAATACATATAGCTTTGGCTCCAGGTATAGGAGGACCTAGATTCAAGTCTGGGATGCAACATAACAAAAGTGGTTAAAATAGGTGGTACCAGTATAGCTCCCTTGCTCAAGCAAATATAAGGCTTGTCCCTACTGGTTGACCTGTCGACAGGATAACGTGACAGGGTGTGGTATCATGCCAGGAGTTCATGGCATGGTGTACACAGTGAAAGCAGCACCATATCTACTTCCAGCAGACATCGTCTCCAAATGCCTGAAAAACTGTTGGTGGGCTGATATACACAGCAAACATCAAATAGTTTTTGGACTGCATGACACTGCTGAGATAATCATCATACTATCCCAAATCAAACATTATCTTACATACAAAGCATGCCATTGAAATTCATATTAAATGATTGAAGACTCAAAATTATGTATAGGAACTGTTTGGAGATGGAGGTAACAACTTGTTACTTGTTAGCCCCATCCCGATCTTTGGTTTAACTCCTCTTTGGATCCAGAACATTCTTGAGTGTAATATTTCCAGCTGGCCTGCATTACATTGGTGGTTCTACCCAGTCATATGTCTTGGGCCATCCTTCATCAATAATTGCTAAATGTTTCCGATATGACCATGATTGACTGATCAACGTATACACACCAAAATAACTATAATCCAGGGGTACGTAATTACACACGTGCGTACAGTTGCTTCCAATAATTGAAAAAATGAAAACATCAAAAAGCGAATAAAAATTGTCGCTAAGCCAGGTTAGCCACTACCAGTTAGTTGTCTTTATTATTTACATCTGTGTAATTTAAGCCCTTTTCCAAATTCTTCTGGAATCCTGCTTGGCATATTTCTGTCTCGTCCTGCGCTAAGACAATACCTTGTACTGAGACAGTGAGAGTACCCCAGAGAATTAATCTACAGTGTTCTATGGAAAATATATTTCTAGGGTGCATGCCCACAAACCCCACTAGAATTTATTTCTATTTATTATTTACCTGTTCTCTGGGACGTGACCAGTGAAAAAGAGCCAGTGCTTGTGCACATGGCCACTTGTTTCTATTTGACAACTCCAATAAATTGAGGAATGGTAATACAGGCTCTGTTATCAGTTATTTTACATGGCTTGTAAGTAAATATGCTTGGTAATTGTGTTTATCGCAGTTGATGAATCCTTTTACAAATAACAGAGTGTATAAATCCTAAATTTGGTTGTTCTGTTGATGAAAATTTCATGTCACCTTTAGTATCAAACTGTATGCTAATGTAACTGTAAGTTAATTACTTTGTGAACATAAATGCATGTAATTATTTACACTAATTTTCTTAGAGCAACCCCACAGGAAGTTTGAGGTTAGAGCTCTTTTAATTTGGTTCAAGCACATTAGGCCATTTGCTAACATACTCTCTTTCTCTATTTATGTGAGGCCTTGTTGTGTTGTCACTTTCACATTTAACTAGATAGGTAGATAGATTTCAATGTACAATGTTAGCATACAAAGCATTTAAATCGAAAGATGCCTGAACTCGAGACAACAAAAACATGCATAAATTAAATAAATTGACCATGGCATCAAACATTGCATGTCAAAGATAACTCAAAAAATTGACCGGACATGGTAGCGCAATCTGTAGAGTGTCGGCTCCAGGTATAGGAGGCCCCGTGTTCGAGCCTGGGTCGCCACATACCAGTGTCGTTAAAATGCTAGTGCTCCCTTGCTAATGCTCAAGAAAATATTTGAGTAGTTCCATGACTTGCTGGCCAAGTGTCAAGATAATATTTTTCCAGGGGTTGACAAAATTCTTTTAATATAAAATTGTATTCTGCTTTTCCTACACAGGTTGCTTTGGTGGAAATATCAATCAAGGAGTCTACCCCTGACTATTTGGTGATCATGTTCAGCGTGTGTACAACTCTATTGGTGTCAGTTCATCTGTTGGCTCTCATGATCAGTACCTGCATCTTGCCTCATATTGAAGCTGTGAGTATTTTCTGCATGCATTCATTAGGAAACACCATAAGGGTAGGCTATGTTTTATGTTGTTGGGGTGAATGAAGTTTCCAGCCATTAAAAAGCTAAAGCAGCCAGAACTTTGTTAAGGACATGTACACAATGCATGAAGACACTTTGTTTGAAAAAATTTCAGTCAACTATCAATCTGTATATTCACTGTATAGTGTACTGTTTATTTTTACCTTTAGTTTATACATTTCCTTTTTCTTGTGACCACAGTTTGAATATGTATTAAGTGGATAAAGTTTGTAACTTGTTAAGTAGATTTTTTTAAAAAGAGTTAAAAATCTTATAAAGACATCATTATTAATGACACCATGTTCGATTATATACTGGCGATTAAAGCTACTATGTATATCCAGTATTTATTGCCAATTTGTGGTTCAATAGTTTTGATTTTTGTGTAATAAAACAAATTAGGCTGTATCTAGGGCGCTGTCAAAAATATAAATTATAACATTTACTTGCATGTATATATATATATATATATATATATATATATATATATATATATATATATATATATATATATATATATACAATTAAAATTCCCAATGCATCCTTTAAACTGTAAAGACTTAAAGTTCTGTGAATTTGTTCATAACCAAACTAACAGTAAGTATTTTACCGGTACATGGTTAGGTTTATGAGTAAGTGTTTTTTACTGTACATGTGTATAAAAGCTAAGCTACACTAGATTGACCAAGGTGCACAATGACTGTGGGTTGAACCACAAAGTGCAGGTCAGCAGAAAGATCAGATATGACAATTTTTGTTTTGAATGAGATTAGAAGCCACATGGTAAATTTATAGATAAGGAGTTTGACATCCAGCTGAAAATTTGACTTACGGTGCCCTTTCCAGATATCAAGCTGTCAGTAATAAGCTGGGATTTCTCACTTTTTTTAGAGAATAATTTTCAAACTCTGTTACAAATGGCTTAAACACAGTCTGTGTTCTTCTGTTGAACAGGTTTCCAATGTACATAATGTGACAGCTGTACATGAATCTCCCCACGAAAAAATGGAAGTTTTCATCCAGATGGCTTGGTCATTCTCAACAGGTTTTGGAATCATCCTGTTCCTTGCTGAAATAACTTTAGTGTGTTGGCTGCAATTTGTAACACTCAACAGAAATGCTGCTGTTGCTTCCACCGCCATCGTAGTTCCAGTACTTGTGATATTTTTACTTTTTGCTGCACATTTTTATCGACGTTTAATAAGTCATAAATATGAGAAGTCGTCACGGGATTTAGAAGACCTTGAGCAGATGGCGGCCCAGTTGGAGAACCATTCCCAGATGGAGAGTTTAAACCAGTCACATCTCATTCAGAACGTCTAGCTGTGAACATTTTGCAGTTTTGTCATCAAAACTTTTTATTCCTAGATATTTGTACTGTATAGATATGTTAATTGTTATTTTGTTATTCCTTAATACAGAAGTATTCAGAATGCTGCATTGTTGTTGATTCTGTTTCTTCTTTGTTATTTTTAGTGAATATTTTGTATGGTTTTGTAAAGTAATATACCTTACTTAAGTATTTAGTGAAGTATCGTATATTTGGTGTTAAACAGGCTAGAAATTTTGCAAAATGTATATATCTTCAACAATCAAGGGGGTATAGAATTATAAATCTTCCACTTATTCTCACATCTCATGGCCTGTATAGGTGAAAATCTGGTGTGGGGAGATCATCCAGATGACCTACAGACACCTGTGTTAGGGGACTTTCACCAATAATAGCAGGATATCACTTTATGACCATAGCTAAGTTCTAGAAGGTTCTGTTGGGACCCAAGCTACGAGTATTAGAGTGATTCTCATTTTAATGTTGTTTTTATTGATATCACAATATAGCTCCTTTGACTGCTTAGCTTCTCACCACGTGGGTTCGAGTCCCAATAGGGATGAAGGACTTAATGCGGGAAGGTCTTCCAGCTGACTTGCGGTGTGCCGTTGGTTCTACCCAGACATTTGTCTGGGTCTTCCTTCACCAAAAGTGCTGGACGTCGCTATAATGGTCGCTACAATGTATCTCAAAAACAAAAACAATATTTTTCAGCAAAGTGGCTGTCAGCCAGCATTTTCAGTTGTGGTCATTCTGCTATCTATGAATACTTGAAGTATTAGACATATAGTACAATTACTCTAAGTAACACATTGATATAATTAAGGTAATTTTTAATTATAATGACTTGTGTTTACATGTACACTAGATATCTTGAATGTGCTTGTCTTAAATACATACATCTTCTTAAAAAGAGTATGCTTACATTTTAAAGCCATAATATTCCTGAAAAAAAAAACAGCGCAATTTTTACAATGCAGTTCAAACCAAGAAGTATATGGCTCAAAAGAACTGACTAAAACATTGGCCCCTTATTGGGCCAGACTTATAAAGGATGACCCCATGTTGGACCTACTATTAATTATTATGACTTTAATCAAAATGAAATGAAAAGCTGAAGGCTGACACCTGTCAAAATCATAACATAGTGTATGTGAACATTTAAATGTAAACATTGTGCTGGACACAATGGTTAATCAAACTTGATAAAACAAGCATGTACCAAGACTGGGTGGGCCCAGTCAGTAGTGCACTGGAACATCCGTAAAGTTCTGGGTTTGAATCCTACAAAAACCAAGCATTTTCTATTTGTGGCTTTATTCTACCTTTCCTTTTTCTTCCTTTTTCTTATTTGCAGTTCCTAAATTTATTGCTGAATAAGTTTTTATCTCCATCTGTCAAAGAAAAAAAGTGGCACTATTGTCACGACCCTTGAACTGGCAACTGTTTTAGTTAAGGTTTATTTTAATGTCAATTTCTTGAAAACTGCACTTCAAATTTAAAATACTTGTTCACCATCAAAAGCAGATAAATTTAATTTTGGCACAGTTGTCCCCATTTGTTAACTAAGAATTTTGATGTTTTTCTTAAGGTTAGTAATAGCTCACATTATATTATCAGCAGTGTTTAAAAGGGAGCGCACTGTTGGCACACAGCTCGTGTTTGTATTAATTTTTAATCATACATACATAAACGGATATTAATAATGTAGAACAACGTGCAGGCCAACTAAATTACAGCTTTCAGACACGTTCATCAAATTTGACATTTAAGGAAACGTGAGCCTTGCATTGTTAATGATGGTTGTAGGTATATGTGTAATAAATAAACAGCAATTAGCTCAAAGTTTATTGCTCAAAATTATTACAACAAATGTTTAAATAAATTTAACTGCTAACATAAAGTTTTGAGGATGATTTTTTTCAGTATGATACACTTGGTACGCATGCATTTGATTTATTAAAGGCAGAACTGTGTTAAAGATGTTTCTCATCAAGTTAATTGGTGCATTTCTTGTATATATCTTGAATTTATGTACTGTCTACATGCATTTATGTTGTTTCTAAATTGTAAGCTTTTAGATAGTAACTGCATACTTAGGTGACAAAAGATTTTGTGCAGAATGTGCAGTTCTTTTAGGAAATATATTATGTATTTGGTGCAACCTTTTATCAAAAAACCTACTTTCCATTGCATGTAGGGGTCATAATTTATTGCTACTAAAAAGTATATGGTTAAGTTGTTTTGTTTATGTACTGTGCAATAAGGACATCTTTCAGGTCAAAATGGATTTGTGTGTATACAGGTATAATAATTATTGCAGACAAATATAAAATACTACCTGCCTTAGTAGCACAGGAGATAGAGAATGTTGTCATGGGGACACGAAGCCCTGAGTTCCAGGATAGTGTTGTTGCTTGGTTCTAAGCTTAAAAGAATATTGCCCTTACCCATGAGCCCTGTGTCAGGACGATTTGACACAGGATGTGGTATGGCGTCTTCTTTTCTTGGCATTCTATCTCACTGGTGGCAGGATTATACCTGCTTCAAGTACCGTTGTTGCTAGATATATAAAGTATGGTGGGACGATAAAAACAAATATAAAAATAATATAAAATGTACAGTCTATGGATATGCACTTTTATAATTATATAATGGGTTGGGGCATTCAGATTCTACTTCTTCACATCATAGGCAGTTTTATATCTGGTGAAAGAAGTAGCTGTGCACATTTTTTAATATTTATCCATATCATAAAAACAAATTAACCACAGTATATAATGCCTTTTGCAGTTTCGAGGTCAAATCTGAAATGGAAGAATTTACTGAAGCTGAGATCACATAGAAGAAATTCCTGAGACTATTATGACAGAAAGAATTCGCAGACTGACATGGCAAACAAATTTGAAATGTAGATTACAAAGAAGAAATTACAGAAAATACAATGATAGATGAAATAACTAAAACTGAGATGAAAGAACAGATAAAATAGAGATGACATATGCCTTATGGAAACTGTGATAATATAACATAATAATTTACCGAAACTGTTACTAAGATAATACAATTTAATAGAATTGAGCTTGACAGAAGAAATTACTTAATTAAATATAGAATAGTAAAATTAACTAAAACAGATAGAAATTACAGGAACTGAAATCTTATTGTATAAATGCACACTGATCTTCAAAATGTTCTTAATATGCAGGTTTAACAAATAAAATGTCATGTTTATTTTGTTAACTATAATGATCTACAAAGAACATAATTATGCAAATTTAGTCTTTTAATTAAGCATTCTTGCCAACCCATTTTTTCTAGAACACCGGAATGTAGATCTTGTCATATTTTCTGTTGTTGTTTGTTAACATAACACTTTTCTATATAGTCCAATGAAATCAACTGCATTTGATTCATGTTGTTTTGCTGAATGTTATGCCATACAAATACTTCTCAATATTTGATCTTACTGGTGTATTTTTAAATAAACAATATAAAGAAGCTGATAACTTGTTATTTTTAGAGTCTCATGAGCTTCTGATAATAGAAGTTAGGATTGTGTGTTACAGTCTGTCTCAAAGAACCAATCTGAATACAAATTCAGTATTATTGTTCCCAATAAATTAATGTAATGGCTGACTTCTTGCCAGTTATGCATTTTGTGTTTTTCCCTTTAAAAGTAAAATTAATCACAAAGCATTTATTAAAGCTTGCAGTCTTCCACTTGATTGTATTTTGTATAATTTGCTTTATTATGAATATTTTAGATATATTTAAAATTAACTTTTTTTTTAAACATGAAGCAAATATACTTTTTATAAAGATTCACAAACTGTTGTTATGATGACCTTACATTCGGCACTGGTTAATTCACTTGTTAAAGTCCATTTCTCGGAAACTGTCAAAGATGTTTACTTCAAACTTGGAATTCTTGTTCACTATTCAAATAGGAACCTACTTCAAAAGGACAATTACCCTAGGATTTATTTTAGCCCTGAGTTATGCCCCCTTTCCAACTTTAAATTATCTGTATTGGTGAAAGTTTTTGTTCATGTCCATCTCTTGAAATCTGCTAAAGCTAAAGATATTCACTTTAAACTTGAAAGACTTGTTCATTATAAAACAGCAGAAACTCTTTCAAAAGGTTAGACAACTCTCCATAATGTTTTTTTTTACTATTTTTCTATATAAACATTAACTTTGATTTTGAGAAATCATTTTTTTTTTATTTTGTAGGAGTCGATTTGTAGTTTACTATAGACTCATATAAAGAGGATATCTTTGTTTGATGGAGTCAATCTTTGAAAGATGGTTCTACTATATCTATATAAATGCCTATTTCGTCTTTGAACAGCCATTTATTTATTTTGAAGGAGTCAGTTTCTGGTTATATGGTTCTATATGCAATGTAATAGTGACTGTAGAGGTTGATAATCATTTATTTGGAATGAGTTGATTTATCTTACTATTTAGCGATAATAAGTTAGATTTTTCCACTATTTTTGGTATAAGGTACAACTGTTTTGTCATTTAAAGGAATTTTATTAGGTAAATACTCTTCATAGTAATTCTTTTTGAGGGAACTATTCATATGGTGAATTCGCCTGACCTATGTATTTTATAACATTTTTGTATATATAAAACATACTACTATTTGTAACTGTTAATATCAGTAGCAAGTTGTCAGAAGGCACCAATCTGGTATACAGGGCTGACTCCCTATTGAGTGTATACTACTGTCTAATAATTAAGCGGCAATATGGGGTCAGTTATATATATGTATTTATGTTTCAAGATCCATTCAACTTTATGGCAGTAAATACTAGATATATATATACAGTTATTGTATGTATCAAGATCCATTCAACTTTATGGCAGTAAATACTAGATATATATACAGTTATGGACCCTAGCTTCGACCTAAGCAGTCAACAGACAAAACTTACTTTAAAAGCTTAGTATTTTTTAAGCTTACTTGTATGTGTTTTCACAACTCCACCCTTTTACCTGGTTGATGGGAGTGCATCCCCATACCCCCATGGATCCATCTCTGAAGATACTGTGTATAAGGTATATTTTATCTAAATATGAAAAGATGAATGTTATGTTCTATCGGGCGTGTGCACATGCCATTTTACATATTACTTTTAATTGCCATACTTTCATTATAACATACTGTAAATTAGCACCTTAGCAGTCAACAGACAAAATTTACTTTAAAAGCTTAGTATTTTTTAAGCTTACTTGTATGCAATTTCACAACTCTACTCTTTTACCAGTGTTACGACCGGTGTCGCTATATAAGTTTATTTATAAAATGGCACGTTTACTAAACGACGAAATGGTGTAACACAAAGAACAAGCCAGCAACAAACTAGTACAAAAATGTTTTATTTTAATAAACAATTAAATCTATGGCGTAATAAAACAACAACAAATAAATGAGACATTAATTTAATAGTCCAATTAATAATCCAACGTCGAATATTCCTGAAGAGTTATTGGTAGAATGTCCTCGTAGATAAGCACACAGTTGAAATAATCCAAAGGTAGAACAATACACGAATGTTAATTATATAATCCAAATTCAACACTTTAATAGTTATGTCACTGTAGAATATAGCAAGTCCACGTAAGTTCCAACACAGAAAGATTTAAGATAGAAGCTGCAAACTTTTTATTCAAACTTCCAAACTTAACTTTAATTCAGCAAACACGCCCTTATAATTTCCAGAACATTCACGTACCCAGAACATTATCGAAAACCAGTTAAAAAAAACAATTGAACTTTCTAGCATGATCCTAATCTTCTAGCAGTTACGCGAATGCTACGTCATCAAAACCACAACGGTAAACAACTCTTAACCTGACTGGCGTAACCTTAAACGCTGGTGTAGTACTGTACATAACACTTCCACCCCTAAAGGAAAAAAAGATTTATGCAATAAATCATTTTTAGAATATTGAATTGACAATAACTCAATTAAGTAAGTTATTACAACAATGATACAAAACACCATGTAAGTGTCACAAGTTAAACAGATGTAATATCAAAACACATGAAATTTCAAATTTACACAATTAAGTGTTACAAATTACAAATTGCATGTATTACATATTTACCACACATCATATCAAAACAAACTGTACTCAATATAACACAATAACATTTATACAAAGTTCAAAATACATGTAATCGTTTGAATAAACATGTAATAACATATTGTGCTTCAGTTAACACAATTACATACGAGACAGAGCATCAGGTATAACATTGTCTTTTCCTTTTATGTGTTTGATTTCTAAATCAAACTCTTGTAAGAGCAGGCTTCACCCAAGTAACCTTTGGTTTTTGTTCTGTAACTTGTGTAAGAACTTAAGAGGGTTGTGGTCACTGAATACAACAATAGGTCTAACTGAAGAAGTTAAATACACTTCAAAATGTTCGTATAGCAAAAATAAATGCAAGGCACTCTTTTTCAATTGTAGAATAATTTCTCTGATGTTTGTTAAACTTCTTTGAAAAATAACACACGGGGTGATCAATACCCTCACTATCTGATTGTAACAGAACAGCACATGCACCGACGTCACTAGCATCAACAGCCATTGAAAAACTTACCAAAGTCTGGTGCTAAGAGAATTGTTGCGCTCTTGAGTACAGTTTTCAATTTGTCTAATGCAGTTTGACATTGAAAACTCCATACAAATGATTTACCCTTTTTGAGAAGGTTTGTCAAAGGTTCTGCAATGTCAGAAAAGTGTTTACAAAATTTTCTGTAATAGCCTGCCATATCTGGAAATCGCATCAATTGCTTTTTACATGTAGGTATTGGAAACTCAGAAATAGCCATAACTTTTGCATCAATAGGTTTTACATAACCCTGTCCCACAATATGTCCTTAAAAGGGTCAACGTAGCATGACAAAATTCACTTTTATCCAGGTTGATGGTTAGCTTTGCCTTACCCAATCTGTTGAAGAAAGATCGGATGATTTCCAGTTGTTCAGCAAACGTCTCAGAGTAGATGATGACGTCGTCGCTGTAGGCATCGCACCCGTTAAGTCCAGAAATGACAGAGTTAATGAGTCGTTGGAACGTTGCTGGTGAATTCTTCATGCAAAATGGCATAGCCTTGTATTGGTACAGTCCTCTGGTGTCACAAATGCAGACAATTCCTTTGCTCTGTCTATAAGAGGTACTTGCCAGAATCCTTTCAGAGGATCGAACTTAGTAACAAATTTGGCTTTCCTAACTTTGTCAATACAATCATCCATCCTTGGTATGGGATATGAATCCGTCTTTGTGATGATATTGATCTTTCGGTAGTCAGTGCAACGTCTATATGTTCCATCTGGTTTGGGCACAAGAATACACGGTGAACTGTATTTGCTCTGACTAGGCTCAATAAAGTCATTGTCAAGTAATAACTTTATTTCTTCTTTTAGATATTGTTGTTTTGATGGATTCATTCTGTATGGATGTTGTTTAACAGCAGCTTCACTTTTAACGATAACATCGTGTTGGATTTTATCAGTTCGTGTTGGAATGTCAGGAAACAAGCGTTGGAATTCACGAACAAGTTGTATCAACTGTGCCTTTTGATCCGGTTCCAGATGAATAAATTTCCCATCAATGTACCTCAGAATGTCCGAGTTATTCAGCTTAGTGGGACTAGGATCCACTTTGGTCTCAATATCACTCTCACTAACTGAATTATTAATGTCTAAATCAGGTGGGACAGAGTGAACAACTGACACAGGTTTACTATCATTTTGGCTATTTCTGTCAATGTACAATTTCAACATGTTAACATGACACATTTATTTTTGTTTTCGCCTCCCAGGAGTTAGCATTATGTAATTGAGGTCACTGACTTTCTTCTCAATAATGTAAGGCCCAAAGTATCTAGTTTCTTGTAATGGTTTTCATGGGATTGGCAATAGTGCAAGAACCTGGTCACCTGGTTTGAAAGATCTAGTTTGAGTATTAAAATCATATCTTTCTTTCATTTTTTTCCTGAGCCGCTTTGAGATTTGAACTTGCCAATTCACAAGCTTTTGATAACCTTTATCGGAAATCAGATTCATACTTCAACAAGTTCAATGATGACTTATCATCAGAAAGGAACTTCTTAAGAAGTTTTAACGGTCCACGAACAGAGTGACCAAACACAAGCTATAATGGACTAAATCCAAGAGACTCCTGTATTGACTCCCTAACTGCAAACAATAGCAATGGGATTCCATCATCCCAGCTTTTGTCAGTGTCAAAGCAATAAGTACGAATCATGTTTTTCAATGTCTGGTGAAATCTCTCTAAGGCACCTTGACTTTCAGGATGATAAGCAGATGACCTATATTGTTTGATTCCTAGCTCATGCATGACCTGCTGAAAAATACCAGAAATGAAATTCGAACCTTGGTCTGATTGAACTGACTTAGGGAGACCAACAAATGTGAAGAATTTGATAAGAGCCTTGACAGTCGATTTTGACTGAATATTCCTTAAAGGTATTGCTTCAGGTAAGCGTCTCGAAGCACACATGATAGTCAAGAGATACTGATTTCCGGACTTCGTCTTAGGCAAAGGTCCAACGCAGTCTATAATAATCCGACTAAACGGTTCCTCAAATGCAGGAATGGGCTGTAACGGAGCTTTGGGAATATTTTGATTTGGTTTACCAACCATTTGACAGGCGTGACAAGAGTTGCAGTACTGAGACACGTCAGACTTAAGACCTGGCCAGACGAAATTGTTAAGGATCTTATTATGAGTCTTTTTGATACGTAAATGACCAGACATAGGTGATTCATGAGCCAGACTTAAAATTTCTTGTCTATACTGACGAGGAACTACAATCTGATGGTAAACCGCCCAATCATCATCAACTGCAACATCTGGTGGTCTCCATTTTCTCATCAAAACACCATTCCGTACATAATAACCGACCTGCGCACATGAAATCTCATTCTCAGGTAAAACCTTCTCGAACAAGCAAGAAATATCATGATCACTGTGTTGGTCCTGAAAAAGTTGTGACCTTGACCTTTTATCATCAAATTTGTCATTGGATGAATGACCATCAGTTGAAAATGTTGATATATCAAAATGTGACGAACTCACATATTTAAGGAACGGGTCATTAGCCTCGTCTTAAATCCGTCCTATAAAAGTTGCAGCCAAGTCAACATTAGAATTGACATTTTTGTCAACGGCGTTTTTAGCCGAACTCTGTATAGCTTTGCTAGTCATAGAACGAGTACCTGCACAAGAAGGATAAAGATCAGGAATTTCCTGTTCAGCAGGATCAGGACGTTTGTCCATGATAGGTGTTTCAGTTACGTGTGGGTTTACCACGACCTTATCTTCAGCTAAGTCGTTGCCTAGCAACAAATGGACACCCTCAAAAGGTAATGAAGATCTAAGACCGACAGACACTAAACCACTAACTAAAGTGGAAGACAAAACGATGTTATGGAGAGGAACAGTTAAAGAACCACACTCTACACCCTGAATAACAAACACTAACTCCAGAGACAGACTTCTCGGAAACCGGCAGAGTATCTGCCAAAATAAGAGATTGGAACGCCCCTTTGTCTCTTAATATCTTAATAGGGGTAGGCGGGCTAGAATCACCTGCAAGTGATACAAAACCATTTGACATAAATGGCTCATAAATATCTATAATAGAGTCAGAATTGGGGTTTGAAACCTCAACGGTATGAAAAGGCTCTTTTGCCTTTGGCAAGAAATCAGCCTGATCAAAAGTGTCAACTTCGACACAAGTCTGCGGCCTTGACTTGAAAGTGGTGAGGCCTGTTGGTTTGTACCCACCACTAGACTGCTTCTCCTTTAATTTTAAACAGTCAGAAATGAGGTGACCAGTTTTCTTGCAATAATTGCAAGTAACATTAGATAAGGTATTTCGTTCACCGGACGGTTTTTGTCTGTGTGAACTAAACTGACTTGAAAAGCCTGTAGAAATACTATTGTGTTTTAACTTAGCATTTGTACGTGGACTTAAATTGATATTTCTTGTAGTGCTTAGTGAAGATGTGAAGTTTGGTTTAGGAACAAATGAGACCTTGTGATTCAAATAATAGTTATCAGCCAAACGAGCAGCTTCATCTAAAGTTTCAACTTGCTTCTCATCAATGAAGGTCTTAATGTCAGCTTGTATGCAGCGTTTAAACTCTTCAATAAGCATAAGCTGCCGTAATTTTGCATGGTCTTGTTCTATTCCTTTAAATGAACACCATAGGTCAAATAATTGTGTTTTTGTTCTAGCAAACTCAACATGTGTTTGATTAGTTTCTTTTTTACAATTCCTAAATTTGTGTTTATATGCCACGGGGACCAGTTCGTAGCCTTTAAGGATGTAATGACAATATCATAGTTAGAACACTGTTCAATGCTTAACTGTGTGTAGATGTCACGTGCTTTACCTAACAGTACAGTTTGCAGAAGTAAAGTCCAGTGCTCTTTTGGCCATTTCAAGTTATCTGCAACCTTCTCAAAATGTAAAAAGTATTTGTCAACGTCCTTTTCTTGAATTGATGGACAAGTCTAATTTTCTTGACACATCAAATGCTTTATTTTGAATGGGTGTCTGATCTGCTCTTTCTAGTTTCTTCAATTCTAACTGAAACTGCCTGTCTCGTTCTCTTTCTTCCCGATCTCTTTCTCTCTCTCTCGTTCTCTCTCTTTTCGTTCCATTTTCTTTTCTTCCAACTTTAACCTTTCTATTCGCTCTTCTCTTTCCATTCTTAATTTCTCCAATTGCAATTTTAATTCTTAGTCCTGGTCTGACACATCTTTCTTTACAAACGACATAAAGTCAGTCGAAAGTATGTTGTTATCAATCAAAGTTTAAATAAGCATGTTGCAAATAGCCTGTTTTCGCATGAATACTTTAATTCCATGAACATTATAATGAGCAGCGATCTCGAGCAAATCAGACTTTTTGGCCAAATTAAACTCCTCCTGGGTAGGCAACTTTATAAAATTCTCCAAATTAAATGCCATGGTAGCTTGTTGCTGGTTTGTAGAAATAGTTGTTTACAAAAAAAATAAATGCAAAAACACAAAAATAGCAGAGTAATCCATTAACGTTTCAATTCCCGAACGAGCCCCCAATTTCTGTTACGACCGGTGTCGCTATATAAGTTTATTTATAAAATGACACGTTTACTAAACGACGAAATGGTGTAACAGAAAGAACAAGCCAGCAACAAACTAGTACACAAATGTTTTATTTTGATAACAATTAAATCTATGGCGTAATAAAACAACAACAAATAAATGAGACAAAATTTCATAAATCAAAATAAATGTTAGCTTACATTTTGTCACTTTAGGAGGTGTCCCTTTAATAGTCCAATTAATAATCCAACGTCGAATATTCCTGAAGAGTTATTGGTAAAATTTTCTCGTAGATAAGCACAGTTGAAATAATTCAAAGGTAGAACAATACACGAATGTTCATTATATAATCCAAATTCAACACTTTAATAGTTATGTCACTGTAGAATATAGTAAGTCCACGTAAGTTCCAACACAGAAAGATTTAAGATAGAAGCTGCAAACTTTTTATTCAAACTTCCAAACTTAACTTTAATTCAGCAAACACGCCCTTATATATACCCAAAGAATTTCCAGAACATTCACGTACCCAGAACATTATCGAAAACCAGTTAAAAATAAACAATTGAACTTTCTAGCATGATCCTAATCTTCTAGCAGTTACGCGAATGCTACGTCATCAAAACCACAACGGTAAACAACTCTTAACCTGACTAGCGTAACCTTAAACGCTGGTGTACTTTTGTACATAACACCAGGTTGAGGAGATGCATCGCTCTCCCCGAACCCACCCCTGACACTTGTTATTCAAATGATATAAGAAACAAAAGACACTATGTAAAACAGAACAAAACACAGAAAGACACAAAACATACAAAGAAACAAACGACAAAGTATGGACATGGCATGTGATGTGATAATGGTCACAATATATTTAGAGTCTAACAATCAAATATGCAAACCTTTATCGAATCGAAATGAAGGGTTTTTAAATGGTAAACGTTCAATCTCCACGTAAGTGGTCGTGTGCTTTTAAATGCTGCAATCTCTGCCACCAAAGCGGAAAATCATCACGTGGCTAAACGAACAAGATTTGAACGCAATTAGATTATTTAATATAGTTTTGTAACTACATCATTAAAGTTATATTCTAACGATAACATCCGAGGAATGTTTATATTTAAAGGCATTTTTTCAGGATTTAAATCGTATGGAAAATTTTACATTGGTAAGGATATCGGCGTAGACAAGCATGATGTTACATATGGTAACTTGCCTTTCAAGGTGGCATTGGTTACTGTAGCACAGCGAAGCGCAACTGGTGTAAGGAGTGCGGTACACACGTCCATTTTTCTTATCCAGGCTATTGATGTTTTACGAAAGAATGGAATTTAAAGTGACGTGACATTAATAGAAAAATAAGTAAAGATCCAAAGAGAATTAAAATATGAACTACCACTTGACAACAACATACAGAGTAAGTATTGGCATGACAACAACACAGACACGAGGCATTACATACAATAAAAGGTAAAAACAACAGAATAAAGTAAACTAAAAACAGACTCCAACAAAAAAATTATCAAAATCAAAGTTGACGATTATATAGAAAAGATAGTAAAACATTATTATGGAGATTCTGCTTTTTATAATGGACAAGTCTTTAAGACGAGCATGCACGTTTTTTATGCATAAAATAAAACATACTAAAATTAAACTATTTGCACAAAAAAGCGCAGGTCTGTTACTCATATGACTTGCCTTCTAGATGTCAATACTCTTCCTGTTGGAGCAGACCCTCTATCTATAGCTCTCTATTTCATCGCTCCCCTCATCCCATGAAAAGATATGACCATATATTATCTTTGCCGAGGAGAATACTAACAGTTTAGGCTAATGAAAATGCTTCTAAAATGCAAGGGCTCTATATGTAGCTGCTACATTTCAAAAGTTTTCTAGGGGAGCATGCTTTCCAGACCCATCTAACACGGTTAGCGCCTCTAGTGCTCTCTCAGTTTGGACCACCACCCCAGAATAATCCTGGATCCCCCCAAGTACTTGATTTTCGTATTTGTTGCCAGATAATTGGTAAATCAACGTTACATTGTATTGCCTGTTGTGTGCGAATAAGTTATCGAAATTAAATGAATATTCCAAATATAAGATAGACAAAGTAAGAAAAAGCAAATTTAACAGTTTTAGAAATTAGGAAATAAATGTGATTGGCTCTCTAAATGCAATTTGTATTTTTATGTTTATAAAACCATTCCTCTGATTGACCTGTGCTGCACATTTTTCTTTGTGTAAGTAGTCCCTTAAATACAGCAGGATATCTCTTTAGTCTGGAGTTCCTTCCCCTGGTCACTATGTGATAGGGTCAGGCAAACGCAAATAATGGCGGCCTAAGTGGTCTATAGTTTATATAGGGAAAAGTATTTTGCGGCTCAAGCGAACAATTTTTATAACAATCGATAGAAAAAATAATTATAAACTAATGATGGATTAGTTTTCCAGGATCAATTCTCTAGGCTGATAAAAAATACGAATATTTAAAGTGTACTGTTATTTCGGATGGCTCTTTATTCAGGATAACTATATGGATGAACATGACGTACTTACGATCTTGGCTTAACTTAATCATGCCAAGTGATCGGCATTTTAATCACATTTAAAATATATTAAGCAAACAAAAGAGTGCAAAAATAACATATTAATAAGGTTTCGAATTATTGAAGAAAGAGAAATATAGAGAGAACGGGATGGGACAGAGAAATAGCAGGGGCGTCGAAGACCGATTTTTGACATTCGTTCTAGGTGGGTTAGGGGGCATCCCCACCCCAACACCGAAAATCTTTTTCGTCTTAAGTGTATGAGATGCGTTCTAAATGGTATCAGGACAAAAAACTGGTTTTTAACTGGTTTACTCAACTAAGCATATAACTGTAAAAAAAGGCGAATAAGAATATATGTCCTATGAAGTCCTTTGAGTATTGCAACATATACCAAACTCCGAAAAGGCACAGAACAAAGGTATTTCACATGCAAGCCAAGCGAAAAGTAAGAACAAATCTGTGATGAGTCATGTAAGGAAAAGATTTATTTATTAGCTCGGAGAACTGATCACGGAAATGTAATCCAACATTGGGTTCTGTTTATGTATATCTATCAATAGAGAAAAGAATTGTACACGTGAGCAAAAATTGTTTAAAAAAATTACAGCAGTTCCCTATATAATCTATAGATCATTGTGTGTCGCCATTATTTGTGTTTGCCTGATGTACTGGGTATCATATCAATACGCAGGGAACCAGACTAAGTATTGGTGCAAATTTTACTTGGCGCGATAATGTTTTGCCCAAACAGATCTGTCACAGGCAGGAGCTGGAAACCAGATTGCAGTTAAAGTTTCACACTGTATTTTTATTAACATACAGGCATTTTTGCGTAAGTTATTACTTTGTCCTATATATTCTTATGCAAATTAGGATCAGCGATTTTCAACGAATGACGGCGTGAAAAGTGAAAGTACAATTGTTTTGTATCTGAAAATACATTAAAATATCGTGTGTAACTTCCTTACATATTTATTATTCGTTTTAGGCTTATATTTTACGGTACTGTCTTGGCCGGCACTGCGACTTTAACTTTCGATCATGTACACGTATATTTAAAAGGGTTTTAGTGTAGAAAAATAAAACCTTGTGAAACATTAATTATATTTCTATAGCATATCATTTGGAATCACAGTCGACTTCAATACAAGAACGTGATGGCTTTTTGCGTATTTGTCGCTGGGGATGATAACGACTGTATACTATACAATTATACAAACATCAACGATATAAGGTGTCGTTAAAATATGTGGTATGGTTATACAAAGCACTTATTTTAATTAAAACTTATAATAAGTATTCTTTGACATTACATTCCCACAATGTACCGAGTTTTCCAATGATTGTCATCTGAGGTGCTTAACAAACACTTTTTGTTCAGTTTTGGCAAATAGGCTTGTGGTTTGGGTTTTCTATATTTCCTGTTAAATTACCTTTCCTAACCGTCCTAATTTGTTTTTGTTATATACGTACACGTATTTATGTTACTTTTTTGTTTCTTGGGCTGTTATTATGTTGTTTTAACTATATATTGTTTGTAGCATAGATACAGTGACTGATGTGTTATTACTTTAACGGATATTACATATTAAATAAAAACAAATAGTAATAACAAATAGGAACCTGGTCGTGCATCATATTTTCTCGGCACATCGGGTTGCGAGTTGCCTCTCACTACACTTTGCTATATGGGTTTTCCGGTATGTGTAAGAATATATGCCAAAGTACTATGAGAATTGCAACATATACCAAAATTTGAAAACATATATTTTATAATAAAACTAACTATACAGATTAACTTTAAAAAAGGAGTTTGACGGAGCAGCTAAGAAGTTGACTTTCTACACACAGTGGCCTGATTAGTCAATTAAAATCATGCGATGAAACCTTTTAACCTATAATTATATGAAATCTTTCTAAAATTAAAATTAATAATTTATGCAAAACTCTGACGGATAACTGTCCTGTCGAGCTGGAACTTGAAGATAAAGTTTAATTCAATCATACTGCCCAAACTGATATCAGTATAAACGAAAGACATGATTAAAAAAGCGAGTTTTTACAAATGTGAACACGTTTAATAACGCCCACTGCAATTCGCATTTGAAAGTAAAGTTAAAATTAAATTCCATCCGACGTAAAGAGTCATAATATCTAGAAAATGGAAGGTTATAAAATAACAAGAAGGTTATAAAATAACAACATAAATAATAGTTAATAATTTTATTTACAGGAATTGTACATTGCACTGCATATATTGAACTAATATGATTTTATGTTCCGGTAAAAAGAATGCAACCGACTCGTGTAGATTGTGTAAATAAAACAAATTACAGAGAAATATTGCAAAAGTAAGTGCAACGCATGTTGTACCAATTACATCACGATTTGTTGCTACAATTCATCATGAATTTATAAAAATACACCAAGTGCAACTTAATTGAATGTAATTATCGTTGTAAACTATTCTGGATTATTCCGCAAAAAATAGTTTGAAAGAAACATCCGTTCGTTGGATAACAAACATTACCAATATAACAACTAATGCACGATAAAAATAATGTGTAAAAATAACATTAAATGAATATATAAATATATACATTTGAATATAAGGGTGATATCTAAAGTGCAAAAGACATTAATTGAAAAAATGCTGGTAGAGATATATGATATTTCACAAATGACCAAATGCAACACACGTAGAAAAATTGCAGCCGTTCGAAATATGATTCTCAATGATCTGTTATTATCTATGTTGTTTATATGCTTACCCCAAACCTTACATACATGCCAAACAAAATAATACAAAAAACAAACATGTACGAATGTACAATGATGCATCCGGCCCAACAGGCCTATATCTGACATATAAAACACGACTATACAGCATTGTTAGTAGTTTCCCCATTGCTGATATAACAAACTTTGCAGCCATTGTTAATGGTTAAATGGTAGGACTGACCCATAATGACGGTGCTGCTGTTCAAACATAAGGTGGTTAGTAACATGTATGTAGTGAATAATGTGGCGTCAATCCTAGCACAAATCAGTTACCCTTAATGGTGCAACACCATTAAACATAACAAAAGTATACTGCTAAAGGAAATTTAAACCAAATACTGTACAGACACACTACATGTCACCTATTTAGGTCTTTACATTCATTATTACAATGACTTGACACATATGGTACAAAGAATACATAAAAATACATTTCAATTAGAAAATACACGTCATAAACGTTATTCGACTTGTCAGATTGTATTTAATTTAATTCAATGTCATTATTTCCCCCAATCTTTAAGATTATTTATATAGATACAAAGTAAACATGTTATACAAATATGAAGAAAAATCAAAGGTTTAATAAACACGTATATTAAATACTGTTCACTTTATTAATCGTCTATTGAGCTTCAGTTTGTTAACGTTTGTGTGTGTGTGTGTGTGTTTATTTAGAGATGTCAATGCATCTTTATTTTCATAGATAAAGATCGATTACACAACCATACACATACCGAAAAGCAGAACGAAAAATAGTCCTGGCAATTGTGGCTTCGGAGCACAGGGGCTCCGATCAGACATATGGTAAATTTTTGAGTGATAAACAGGGTCATATTTACACAATATGGCAAAGATGCAGCTTAATACCTTGGTGTGTTCTCCTGAGATTAACGCATTCAATACATAACAATTGTGTGCGCACTTCTTTTCTTTTGTTTCTATCAAACAGGCAGAGGATGTCTATATTCTTCAATCCATTTGTAGTCGTTATGGAAATCTTGCAGAATCGTTTGTATATAGTCCTTTCGAGAAAGGCAGAGTAGATCTTTCGCAAATTTTTCGCGCAGCACAAGCTCGGAGTATGCGTTCTTCTCATCTTAAGGGTTAGTGATTCCTTCTTCAATTTGCCGAGCCGACGTATTTTCCATTGCTTTCTTGACACATTGGTCAATGTATTGATTATCTGCTTTATCGTTGTAGAAACATTTGGAGAGCCAGTCAGGAGCGAAGAACAACATAATTGGTGGAACGACATCTTTCCACACCGAGACTCCTTTTGGGGATTGCTTTATCACAATATACATGATAACCCAGACCAACACTATCGCTACAATTTTCATGGAAACAACACAAAAGCTCACACTGGGGCACTGATTTCGCACTTCACTGAACCTTTTTTTTTGGAATCTCTTCACTGTCTCTGTATTCATCCGCCTTAAACATTTGATTTAGAACGTATTTTGACTTACATTGAAACTGAAGATATGCCTGCATTATACATTTGATGAGTCCACTTAACCAAATAATATAGGCAATTAGCTTGGGGTAGAAAGGGATTCCGACAAAAAAAGTTAAGATAATCACTTGCAGAACTAAAGCGATAGTTTATATTAGCGTTATGTTAACGATTAATATTGTACATGCTAGACTGAACAAGTGCCATATGCAAATAAAAAAGCATTTACATACTCGTATTAAACATACTTTGATACATAAGGAATCATGGATTTCATTGTTTGTACTTGACCTACGTCTCTCCTCTGCAACTGTGTATATGCAGACTGAATCATGGCTTTCATTGTTTGTACTTGACCTACGTCTCTCCTCTGCAACTGTGTATATGCAGACTGAATCATGGCTTTCATTGTTTGTACTTGACGTACATCTCTCCTTTGCAACTGTGTATTTGCAGACTTCAACAGCTGAACCGATACAATTGTTTACGTATGGTATACTGGATATTAGGACGATAGGTACATAGAATAGGGAAAAAAGTACACCCAATAGGAAACACTTTATGTTTACTTTTCTTCTAAGATCCCCCCAAAAGGTGCATGAACATAACACGCTTGCCAGTTTAATAAATGAATTAAGATCATGTCGCTCAGTTGCAATTTTCAACTCAAATCCCTCACATTCACAACATGTGTTTGTGCCGCAACATTTGAAGAGGGGGAGATATATCGGAAATAACAATGCTGTATTTTCATTTGATGGAGGAGGAATGCAACATTTCCCCACACACCAACAAAGAAATAATAGGACTATCGGAAAAAAGAAATAACGAAAACAGCATTTTTCTATTTGATGGACATAGTAAAAGCAGCTTGATCCAGTGAGGACCAGTAAATTGTTTTCAAGCTTGTTTTCGTAAAAGGACAGATAATATACAAAAATGCTAAATGAAAAAGAAACAAGTGCAATGAATATAAACAGTCGTAGTAGGGGACAGTTACATACTGATTGAATATTTCTCCGTAGACAGTTATAACAACCGTTCTGTTTTGTTTGTTCACCGTTAACGTTGTCATTTTCCCCTTGCTGATCCTTTATCGGCGATTCAGGAGAACTGCGTGGTTGCGAATCTGAGTGTTCACCGTGCGCGTTATCATTTTCCCCTTGCTGATTCTGTATCGGCGATTCAGGAGAAGGTTGTTGTTGCGAATTTGATTGTTCAACGTGCGCGTTATCATTTTCCCCTTGCTGATCCTGTATCGGCGATTCAGGAGAACGTGGTTGTTGCGAATCTGATTGTTCAACGTGCGCGTTATCATTTTCCCCTTGCTGATCCTGTATCGGCGATTCAGGAGAACGTGGTTGTTGCGAATCTGATTGTTCAACGTGCGTGTTATCATTTTCCCCTTGCTGAACCTGTATCGGCGATTCAGGAGAACGTGGTTGTTGCGAATCTGATTGTTCAACGTGCGCGTTATCATTTTCCCCTTGCTGAACCTGTATCGGCGATTCAGGAGAACGTGGTTGTTGCGAATCTGATTGTTCAACGTGCGCGTTATCATTTTCCCCTTGCTGATCCTGTATCGGCGATTCAGGAGAACGTGGTTGTTGCGAATCTGATTGTTCAACGTGCGCGTTATCATTTTCCCCTTGCTGATTCTGTATCGGCGATTCAGGAGAACGTGGTTGTTGCGAATCTGATTGTTCAACGTGCGCGTTATCATTTTCCCCTTGCTGAACCTGTATCGGCGATTCAGGAGAACGTGGTTGTTGCGAATCTGATTGTTCAACGTGCGCGTTATTATTTTCCCCTTGCTGATCCTGTCTCGGCGATTCAGAAGAATGTGTTTGTTGCGAATCTGATCGTTCACCATGAACATTGTCATTTGTTCTTTCTTGAAGCATTTGTTCCATCTCAATACCGTTTTGTTATTGCGGATATAATTGTCCACCGTTAGGTCGATTTCTCCGTAACATGCTGAGACAGTAAAAACAACAGTCCTGTTCTGGTTGTTCACCATTAACGTTGTCATTTGTACTCCTTTGAAGCAGTGGTTGCCTCTCAATATCGTCTTCAGAAGAACGTTGTCGTTGCGAATCTGTTTGTCCACCAGGAAGGTTGACATGTGTTCTTTGTGGTTGCCTCTTAAGACCGTCTTGTTGTTGCGGATGTTTTTCAGACGCACATTTCCCATAAGTTATATAGGACAAGAGGTTGTGCACACTATATGGTACGTCACACTTGCGATATGAATTTGTCGTTTTGTTCACAGAGTGTGGAATAAAAAAAAATCCAATGGGCAACGTTAGATGGACAGCAATGCATAACCAACGAATAAGTTTGTTTGGCAGAGCTTGTTGCACCTCTGCAACATCGCTACCTTTTACACAAATTGTCTTGAAATTGTTGTATGTGTAGTATGGCAGAAAGAAAAATTGGACATAAAACAAACAGCTATGCTCATTAACCTCATAATAACATATTGATATATTGCTGCTGTTTGTTATCGGTGCGAGCGTAAAAAGTCCTTGAAGAGATATGGTTCTAAATTGTTCTTTGTTTAAAGCACGGTCATGGTTTCTTGATATAGCATCAACATCCATCAGAGCTTTATGCGTTGAAATTACTCTAAAAGTAATTGTATCTACGACTGCAGGGTACTGCATAAGTCCCCTGCCAGTATCTGTTACGATAAAATAGATAAACATGTTGTACTTTTCAATGGTCGACGCACTTTCAAACGTTTTGTTCGAAATGGTGTTGTCATCATTTGTTAAAGAAATATTTGTCTTCACATGAATTTCGATGATATCCATTTCATGTTGAAGATAGGAATCTAGCTGCTGTGCCACCGTGTCGTTTTTAAGTATGTCAAAATCACTTGTACAACCTGGTGTTGAAATCCCAGTTGTGGTCTTGTAAGCAACAGTGGAGAGAGCCACCGCTAGGTAGAGATGCATTAACACCATTCCCATTGTTCTTACTATTGCTCTTACTAAGTCGAATCAAAGTTGTAACAGTGCAGTGGGAAATGATGAAACGCACTTGTACTCTTATGATATCCGATTAATCCGATAAAACCATTGTAATACAACTGGTGGAATAAAAAGCGGCATTTAAAAAGAAAACATCATTGATATATTTAAATATATAAACATACCTTGCTCACAAAAACATGTTCATAAAGCTTGGTGATAGGGAAATCATATAATCAGCTCAAACAGCTCATTCGGTAGCAATTTCTTACTACGTCCGTTTATCACATTTACCTCTGCTACATTCTAAGCGTGCCTTAAGCCATCAAGTGGATAGCGATTTGCCCATAGCCCTGCCAAGTTAAGTTTTGCTAAGTACGTGTAAATCCTTGTTCCGTAATGTAAATCAAATACAGTTACTTATTTAATATAGTATACAATATTTAAATGCAAATGAAAGTCGTATAATAATAATAATAATAATAATAATAATAATAATAATAATTATAATTATAATAATAATAAACATGGTTAATTAAAATTTTCACTTTGCTCATTCGCCATAGAATTAAAGCAACGATGATCTAGCCAGTAATTTACCGTTCCTATTAATATTAAATAACTGTATAATTGACAATTATTTTATTTCATATTTTTTCTTCTCTCACGCCTTTGCTTTTTCCGATTTACTTCATGCAAAATACAATATTTAATACAGTTATTGACTTAGCAAGTGAAATATAAATGGTATAGAGATAAATATATTACTATACTTTTAATTAAATAACGTCAGTTGGTAATTCATTTGGGATTTTTAAGACACATGTATGTCTGCTTTACGAAAATAGCACAAAAAAGAATTTCAGAGAGAGAACGAGATTTGCCGGCATTTTTGCCGATACTGTGCAGCGACATTTCCATCATTATAGCACAGGGGCACTGCTGAAGTGCCCAGGGACAGAACCCGGCCGTTCCATTATACTGTCACCGACGAGTCAGGCGTAATGCTGTCCCCTTAGCCCCGAGCGTTAGGAGGGGAGCCACTACTACCAACTTTAAAGTCTTTGATTTGACCCGGCCAGGGTTTGAACCCGCGACCTCCCGATCCGCAAGCCGACGCTCAAAAATAATTTCATAGTTATTGCTAAATTATTCAGTAATCTGAATTTCCGACCAAAGCAAGATGTACTACTCAAAGGTTGCTAAGGGTTACTTTTTGACATTAGATATATTGGGTGTGCCGTAAAACCCAAATAAATAAATAAATTAGATATATTGTTAAAAAATACGCGCATATTCGGACCTCGTGTCCGTGAATTGCAGTCATTGATTGGCATATACACTTTTCACGAGACGAACGTGGAAATACATACCCGTGGAAATCGTTTATTTATGGCAACTTGCCTTTAGGTGTATGTGTACCTGTAGCAAGCTTCTGATTTTACTATCGTCAAGTTTCGGTTGAATTTGACGAATGCTATGGTAGATCGACAAGTTCTCAAACTCAAGACCGATTTATCGTCCTTCAAGCCCAACGCCACCGGCTCGGCAACGCACCAACGTTGCGTAGCGAATTGCAAAATGCAACAGGTGTGCGCATAAGTACAAACACCATTAAAATCGGTTGCATGAAGCTGGCTTGAGGTCCCGACAACCTGCAATACGCATCCCATTGATACGACATCACTGACGTTCAAGAGCGTATAGAATGGACACCAGATCATGAGTCCCAGTTCTGTGTCGACTTGACGGACAGGCGGGCTATGGTTTGGAGAATGCCATAATGAACGTTTCGCTCAAGTTTGTATCGTAGAGCATGTCCGTTGTGGCGGGGAATTGGCGCTGAGGGGAAAACGGACCTTTACTTTACAACGGTACACTGATAGTAGAGAGATAAGTCAAAGAAATTTGGATGATAATGTAGCCTGTATGGTTAGCCTCCTAAATGGCTAATTATCGATCCTTACGCTCTGTCGGCCACATTCACGAATCAGTGAACACTTTCTTGATCATTATTTGTATGATGATGAATACCTAAAATTACGTTTCAAAAACTAATCAATTTCATATGTCGTCAACTTAATAAAAGTAGTATACGTTATAAAATATGATCATTAGCAAATTTTGAGTAGTATATCTTAGTTTAAACACCTAATCAACAATATACACGAACGTCCATCACACATTAAAATAGAGGATACCTGGTTGGTGTCGAAAATTGGAAAGTTTATCTAGACGAAGTGAGGCGTGTTCAAACGCGTCATCAGACCACCCGTGGTATTTGACTGTATAAAGATAAAATATTTGACAGCGGCTGATAGAAGGGTAAACCTCGTTTTCTTTGATATTTCAATAAGATTTATAGCCGCGAGCATGTTGCTGGGGTATGTGTGAGAGAAAAAAAAAGAAACACTTCGTAGGAGAATAAGTCGGTAAAGCATTGGCCCTTAAAAGGTCCCGTTTTCGAGCCCAAGTATAACTGAAAGTGTTCTCCTGATTTAACATAGGCACCGAATGTATTTGAAAGTACTTGAACGAGTTTATTGCAGTGCAGGTGATCAGTAGAAGTTCAAGGACGAATTTTCATTGGCTTGGTTAATAATGTAGCCGGATAATAGGGAGATAATTTAAATAAACCACTAATTAGACGGCGACTTCAAACACGGCTACGAAACTGGAAAAGAATCTGAAAAATACTCTGCGAAAAATTCCAACAGCCGTGTGAACAAGCGACATTATCATCTATATTACTCTGTATACGGCGGGCAATACCATCCTAATTGAACAAGAAGTTATATCCATATTTGCCGGTCACTGAAGTTATTGGACAACAGGCTTCGGTAAATTGTCAACATTCAAAGCTCCTTTTGAAAGCTGAGGAAAAGGCCTGTGTTACAGTAAGCTAATGGTTCCGGGTTTATTTCCATTTATTCTCCCAAGGTTACATATAGTTTATACTTCCTCAGAAGGCTGCAGTCACGCCTAACATACATGCGGATATTTAATAAAAGTCTTACGTGACAGTAACCTTCGTGGTTCTCATTCAAAGGTTCTCATTATTCGAAGGTTCTCATTATTCGAAGGTTCTCATTCGAAAGAATGTCTCAAAAATAGGTGAAGAAACCGAATTAAATGCCGTTTAATTCGAATAAAATAATGTCTGTGTAAAAGGAATAGATGTAGTTTTTTTGTCAAGCGTCACATTTTCTATATTCTCTTGCATATAAGACATTTTATTGTATTGTTGTCGAAGTATTTTGTATTATTTGCTCTTAATTTTTGACAAGGTCCGAGTTTTGCACTGAAACATGAGGCTGTGTATTGTTGCTTTATTACTTAATAATTTCACAACATATTACCATTTCATTTATATTCTATTCTATTACTCAATTGCTACACAAAACGGGGCATTAACTTTAAGTGCTAATATGTTTTTATTTATAAATCTATTCAAATAAGCCAATAAGCGAAGTCTTTTTATTGGGTTGTCAGACGTCCTTGTGTGATATTTTTATTTGATGGTATGAGGTTGTCCCGTGACAGACAATTGTTATTTTGCTAGTGTGGATTTGCAAAAAAATGCTTGATCTATCGTTACGAAAAGTGGCATTATTAAAGTCGTTCTAAATGCTCAGAAAAATTTACTTGCAATTGAAATTTATGTTCAGCAATACGTCATACCTATAAAAGTTAAAAACACTTCCAATACAATAAATGCACATTTTCATTTTAACCCCCAATTTTTACTTTTTAAAACATATTTTTATAGCTTACACATGCAATTGTCAAGCATTGAGACACGCTTTGCTGAATTAAGCTGATACCTAAGAGAAATCCTAAAACTATATAATTTATGGGAGAAAATATAGAAAATCTCATAAATACGTCTATTTTGTTCATTTTCTTTACATGACAGAATGCCAGCAGAAATGGCATGCTTGGGGGTGTCTTTGTATATAAAGGGGTTACAAAAATAGTTTTACTTTTCAAATAAATGTTAAGCTGATGGGACATTGATCTAAAACACAGATTGTCTACTTTGTAGCACTAGAATGAGAAGATAAAATAAAAACGCGATAATGCGGACATGAAAAGTTTACACCAAAATTGTCTGAAAAACAGTGTGAAATCACAATGTCATGTATGCAAAATAAGAATACTCCGAACATTTTAGCATAGGCGTACACAAACACTCTACTAGATTTTTCCAGGCGGACAAAATCCTTCCTATAGGTTTTCTAAGACAGACAAAATATCTCTCGTAGATTTTCCAATGCGAACAAAAGCTCTTTCGTATGTTTTATTTTTATATGCCGGACACAATCTCATCGAACAGAAGTTTGCCCTGCGCTAACAAACTCCCACATAATCTTCCCCATGTTCAATGCATGTTGTATAAAAACATTCAATTGTATTATCTGACAATATTGAAATGGCACCAAATTCGCTGGATATAAACAGGTATTGTTTTACAAAACAATTAAGTGAATATATTGTGTAACGTTTGCCAGTTAGATAGGTGTTGTTATTGACAAGGTGTCAAACTTCTTCTGAGAGTCGCACGCCCTAATCTTTTTTGCGATACGTCTTTTTGCGTTGTGGATTTCTTCAATATTATTACAATTAAAAATGTAATAGATTACGGTTTAATGTTATTTAAACATTTACCTTCTGCATTTTAAAACAATAGTTTCATTATATTTTATCGAACATTTCTAGCTTCTTTCTCTCTCTTGTTTCCTTGTTTGGTTACTTTTAAATCTAACTTAACAAAATAATCTATGTCTGTATAATACAAGTATACAGTCTTTCCAGTAAAGGAGTTCACTTTGTTCTGTAAATGAAGCAGGAAATTGACTAAATTGGTAACAACTACGATATGTTTTTATCTTTGTAACCTAGAGGTAGTAACTAGTTATAATAGGACTATTTTGAAAGTGCTTTACCATGCTGTTTGTATTATGAAAGAAGTGTGCCTAAAAACGAAACACGCGCAATTTATTATAAACATTTAGAATAAATAGACAGTCAAGTAGAGAGTATACACTTTTCGACATACCTTTAAATACAATCGATTGTCCGGACGCCAAATTATACAGAAGTGCTACTTCTTGACAATGCGACTTGTACCAACCAGCAAGGAAGGAAAAATGAAACTCAAAATCACGGCGTAATATTGGGATCTAAACGTTTCTGTTTAAGCGGCTATCGCTGCTCCTTATCAGTAGGTGAAGGACGTTTGATAATACCGTTCAGACAAGTGAAATACCGTTGGTGGGACGATAAACCCAATAACCAAAGTTTGATGTTATCGCATCTCGTGTAGGGGTGTCTTTTATGGAATGCATTTTTTATGTGGGCGATAGTGTAGTGGAAAATAACAGGAGATCGCAGCTGTCTGAATTTGCGACATGCTGAATTGCAGTGTACTGAAATTATAGCAGCAACGTCACATCCCCATTACATATAGAGTGTCTCCAATGTAGCATAAGGTGGCCCCAGAATCAAACTTCTAGGGTATTCATTTTTTAAAAGCGTAGCTTGCAAATTATGAAATGGTAGCAGACATTTATAGGAATTCGCCGCTAAATCTGAGTATGGCGATGTAAAGACAGCAGCTTGTAAATATAACTGTAGCAGACAACAAGAAAGAAAGTACAGTATCAGTCTAGTTCCCATCAGAGTTAGGGCTCGTTACTCTCAAATATTTATGCAATGAATCCACAGTTGGAGAGAGTGTTTAATTCCCAAACTAATCATCTTGTTTAAAGCGCATGCTCCCCGCGGCGCCTTGGATGCCTCACATCCGGTTTTCTTTCTTATTTCGGTTTTGATCATACTACTTTTAACAGCTTGTTCTCGGTTGATAGTAAATGTGACATTTCGGGACCAAATTGTACCATGATCCAGGTAAAACTGGACTCATTAACATGCAAAGAGCAGTCCATTTTCTATTACGGATCACCTCTTACGGACGAAACCCGTTTATTACTTCTCCATTGTTACAAGACTTTCGATTAAATTTTCACAACTTAGCGAAGGCGTTTTCAAAATTCTTTCACCGCAATGATAATAATAGCGAGAGTAGATTTGTAAAACAATTTTGTCTGTATATAAGTTCCTTTTATCAGTTTTAGTTCCTAATGCAAGTGCTTGCTGTTAGTTGTCTCACTTCGATGGGATGTTTGTTATTAACACCGTTTGTTTGATAGAAAAACCTTTGCCTTTGTCTGGAGGTAGTTAACTTTTGATTATTTGTGGTTGTTGTCCTTTTCTTATTTACCTTACACGAACATCTGATACTCCATAATTAAGCAAAGCAGTGTCAGTATTTGAGCTTCATTAATTAACCATTGACTTATCCTCGAATAATTAGAATAGTCACATATAATGGCCTGACCCTGGAATAGTTACACAGAATTGTCGGACCGTAGAATAACCACACATGATGACCTGACCCTGGAATAGTTACATAGAATTGCCAGACCATAGAATAATCACACATAATGGCATGACCCTGGAATAGTTACATAGAATTGTCAGACCGTAGAATAAACACACATAATTGCCTGACCCTGGAATAGTTACATAGAAGTGTCTGACAGTAGAATAATCACACATAATGGCCTGACCCTGGAATAGTTACATAGAATATTATGACCGTAGAATAAACACACATAATGGCCTAGTCTTGCAATAGTTACATAGAATTGTCTGATCGTAGAATAATCACACATAATGGCCTGATCCTAGAATAGTTACATAGAATTGTCTGACTGTAGAAAAATCACACATAATAGCCTGACCCTGGAACAGTTACATAGAATTGCCTGACCGTAGAATAATCACACATAATGGCCTGACCCTGGAATAGTTACATAGTATTGTCTGACCGTAGAATAATCACACATAATGGCCTGACCCTGGAATAGTTACATAGAATTATCTGACCGTAGAATAATCACACATAATGGCCTGACCCTGGAATAGTTACATAGAATTGCCTGACCGTAGAATAATCACACATAATGGCCTGACCCTGGAATAGTTACATAGAATTATCTGACCGTAGAATAAACACACATAATGGCCTGACCCTGGAATAGTTACATAGAATTGCCTGACCGTAGAATAATCACACATAATGGCCTGACCCTGGAATAGTTACATAGAATTGCCTGACCGTAGAATAATCACACATAATGGCCTGACCCTGGAATAGTTACATAGAATTGCCTGACCGTAGAATAATCACACATAATGGCCTGACCCTGGAATAGTTACATAGAATTATCTGACAGTAGAATAATCACACATAATGGCCTGACCCTGGAACAGTTACATAGAAGTGCATGACCATAATATAATCACACATAATGGCCTGACCCTGCAATAGTCACATAGAATTACCTGACCGTAGAATAATCACACATAATAGCCTGACCCTGGAATAGTTACATAGAAATGTCAGACCGAAGAATAATCACACATAATGGCCTGACCCTGGAATAGTTACATAGAATTGCCTGACCGTAGAATAATCACACATTATAGCCTGACCTTGGAATAGTTACATAGAATTGCCTGACCATAGAATAATCACACATAATTGCCTGACCCTGCAATAGTTACATAGAATTGCCTGACCGTAGAATTATCACACATAATTGCCTGACCCTGCAATGGTTGCATAGAATATTATGACCGTAGAATAATCACACATAATGGCCTGACCCTGCAATAGTTACATAGAATTGTATGACCCTGTTACCTTTTGTTTCTATTTACGTGCCGACATTAGTATGTTGGTCATCTAATCTGGAAGATCTGTACTTTCGAATACTTCTAACATATAGATACAAAAAATATTACCAGTAAACGAAAGAAAGCACTTGTGGCTGTAATATATTACATAAAGTTGTTGTTGTTATCAGCTAGCATTAAGACAGCTGTTTTCCAACTAAATATTGCTTTTATTATTTATTTCAATAAATCCCAGAGACCTATAACCATAGCGTCTAGCTAATATTATGAAGACATCAGCTACATATAGAAACCACCGACGCACGTCAACATGAAAACATCTAAAAGTTATAACCGTGACCTTGACTCGGACCAGTGTGGTGATGAGAGGCTGGAGAAGTACAAGTTATGGCTTTCCCATTTTTAGTTGATACTTGAAAGGATAGTTTATTCATTTTATGAAGAAAACTTAATATTTTTCGGTCTGACATCGATGACATCTTTCTTTGCAATAACGAAATATGACGTCCTAACAGCATTTGAAAAGGCACTCGACAAAGGTATTCGCATGCAAGCCAAATGTAAAATAAGAACAAATCTTTGATAAGTCATTAAACAAATAGAGCCAACCCAACAGTTACCGCATTGGAATGGTCAGTCGACAAAAGGGACCGACTGGGGTGCTTGAACCGGTTTTACAGAACTCCAACCGCGCACTTCCTGAGGGGATTCTCAAATGCAAGTGTATTGACGGCAGAGCTAGAAATATATTCAAACCAGCCTCGTTACTGCGTTAACTCATTGGCGACGTGGTTTAAGATAGAGCAAATGTAATGCTGCACCTTCAATAGAAAACTATCAAAATTAGGGTTAAAATGCTTACAAACTGGGGGTTGAGGTTCAAAGGAATTGTATGCATTTGTGTCACCAGATGGGTTGTACCAATTCAAGGCTATGCCATTTGAAGAATTCACCAGCAACGTTCCAACGACGCATTAACTCTGTCATTTCTGGACTTGACGGGTGCGATGACTTCATCGACGACGTCATCATCTACTCTGAGACGTTTGCCGAACAACTGCAAATCATCCGATCTTTCTTCAACAGATTGAGTGAGGCAAAGCAAACCATCAACCTAGATAAAAGTGAATAAGTGAATGTTGTCATGCTACGTTGACTTTTTTAGGACATGTTGTGGGACAGGATCATGTAAAACCTATTGATGCAAAAGTCATGGCTATTTCTGAGTTTCAAGTACCTACATGTAAAAAGAAATTGATGCGATTTCTTGGTATGGCAGGTTATTACAGAAAATTTTGTAAAAACTTTTCTGACATTGCAGAACCTTTGACAAACCTTTTTTTAAAAAAGGTAAAACATTTGTATGGAATTTTTAATGTCAAACTGCATTCGACAAATTGAAAGCTGTACTTAAGAGCGCATCAATTCTCTTAGCACCAGACTTTGGTAAAAGTTTTTCATTGGCTGTTGATGCTAGTGACATCGGTGCTGGTTCTGTTCTGTTACAATCAAATAGTGAGGGTAATGATCATCCCGTGTGCTATTTCTCAAAGAAGTTAAACAAACATCAGAGAAATTATTCTACAATTGAAAAAGAGTACCTTGCTCTTATTTTTTGCTATACAACATTTTTAAGTGTATTTAACTTCTTCAATTAAGCCTATTGTTGTATTCAGTGACCACAACCCTCTTAAGTTCTTACACAAGTTAAAGAACAAAAACCAAAGATTACTAACGTGGAGCCTGCTGTTACAAGAGTTTGATATAGAAATCAAACACATTAAAGGAAAAGACAATGTTATACTTGATGCTCTGTCCCGTATATAATTGTGTTAACTGAAGCACAATATGTTATTACAACATGTTTATTCAAACGATTACATGTATTTTGAACTTTGTATAACTGTTATTGTGTTATATTGAATACAGTTTATTTTGATATGATGTCTGTTAAATATGTAATACATGCATTTTGTAATTTGTAACACTAAATTGTGTGAATTTGAAATTTCATATGTTTTGATATTACATCTGTTTAACATGTGACACTTAAATTGTACTTTGTGTCATTGTTGTAATAACCGACTTAATTCAGTTATTGGTAATTTAATATATATATATATATATATATATATATATATATATATATATATATATATATATATATATATATATATATATATATTTGCTTTATTCCTTTAGGGTTGAAGATGTTATGTACAGTAGTACACCAGCGTTTAAGGTTACGCTAGTCAGGTTAAGGGATTATTTATCGTTGTAGTCATGACGTATTAATGACGTATTTCGCATGACGTAACATTCGCGTAACAGCTAGAAAGAAAAGCATCATGCTAGAAAATTCATTTGTTTTTTAACTTGGTTTCGTGAATGTTCTGGAGACTTCTGCGTTCTAGAAATTCTTTGGGTCTATATAAGGGCTTGTTAGCCGATTTAAGATAGTTTGGACATACGTTTGGAAATACTTGCAGCTTCTATATTAAACCTTTCTGTGTTGGAACTTACGTGGACTTATTATATTATACAGTGATATAATATTAAAGTGTTGGATTTGGAATTATAATAATTACATTCGTGTATTGTTCTACATTCGGATTATTTCAACTGTGCGTATCTACGAGGACTTTCTACCGAAAACTGCAGGATTATTCGACGTTGGATTATTAATTGGAATATTAAAGGGACATCTAAAGGGACAAACTGTAAGATAACATTTATTTTGAATTCTCAAATTGTGTCTGATATATTTGTTATTATTTTGTTAAGCCATAGATTTAATCGCTTATTAAAATAAAACATTATTATACTAGTTTGTTGCTGGCTTGTTCTTTCTGTTAACCATTTCGTCGTTTAGTAAACGTGCCATTTTATTAATAAATCTTAAATAAATAAATAAATCTTAAAAAGCGACACCGGTCTAACAACAGCCTTTACTTAAACTAAACTTAATAAAGTATAAATTTATGCAGCAATTCTGCACAATTCTTCCCAGAGCAGGGGTAACATGTTGTTATATGTTTGCGAAATATGCACACTGTTAGATACCATCCAAAATAGTCAATAGTTTGTATGATAACATGCAAATATTTATCATTTACAACACAAATATCAATAGAAACAAGTCTTCTGTCTTTACATACATAGGGCGCCAGTGGTTAGGGAAGAGGTACACAATTGTAACATTTGCTGCCACTCTCGTGTGGATTCTGTAATAAAACCTTATATGAGGTACATCAGCTTAGGTGTGATTCTACCCAGACATTTTGTCAGAGGTCTTCCTCCACCAAGATAACTTGATGTCGCTACAGTGATTATAAATGTGTCACTGCAATGTACAACCAATTTTATTTTGGAGATGATGTCATACCATGTAATAAAATTCACAAGAATTGGCAGCATGTCACGAACACATAATGTATCCAAAACACTTAATTGCAGTGACATGTTTACAAATGACGATAATTTTTTATGAGAAAAAGTACAAACATGCTTAAATAAATTAGGTGTTGTCGCTAGCAATGCCAAGTCATTGCAGAGCCCGATGCCTTTTTCATGAAAAACTGGTGCAATGGCTAGTCTAGAAGTTAAATTTATAGATCGACTACAGTATTATTCAGAACTAAGATGCTCAATATAAAAAAAAATCTTTATCAATATTTTTATACATATTCATACTTACTTATTACTGGACCGTCCTTGTATACTGGGTCTAATCTCAACATCTGAAGTCATGTGCCTTACAGATCACAGTTTCCTTTGCCAACAAGAAGAAAACAAGAGGCCCATGATGGCCCTTGTAATGTAATATTACTATATTAATTAGTTTTCAAGTAAATAATGAATGTGTTAGTAGTTTTAGTTAAATAATGTTTGATTAGTTAAATAATAATTGGTTAGTTAAAAACATCGTGCCGTTTAATTAAACTAACTGCAAAAAGTTAACTTAAAGCAGGACAAAGAATGACATGATTAATAATAAAAAAAAGGATATATACTATGACGCACGGGAAACTAGTAAAATGGCAATAAAGAGGCACGATTCGGGACCGTGATTAATGCATACGTCAAACTATAGGCGGGAAGCGTGAATTTTACACTGTAGGAATGGCACGATTGTCAAAAATATATGCGAGCTTAGTTCAAATGAGCAATTAGTTTAGCCGATATATATTAGTGAGTGCAGAATGGGAAATAAGGAGGCATTTAGGAGAGCTAGCGAGAGGAAAGTGGATTTGGAAGCGTTAGAGAGAGGTATTCACGCCTCACTGTTGTTAGATTGTAAAATGTAACTTTCACTAATAAAATCGCAATCATGGAATGCTGTTGCGTTCTACTATGGAGCCCCGTTACGCCACACCCTTAATCGCTCACCCGAGGACACAGGCTTTTAGGAGGCTCATATCTGGCATCAAGTTATTAAGAGTTATTCCGGCTTTCAAGCGGGGCCTACTTTATCTACTTTTCCCTACTTTTTTGGGTTTGGCCCTACTTTTCCCTACTTTTTTTAGAGCCCTACTATCCCTACTTTTTGAGAAAAAAAGTCATATTTAATTCTTTTACATAATCTTACATGAATATAGATTTGTTTTAAAATAAAAGTTAATACATTTTTCTGCATTTTTCTTTTAAAAACTAGTTGCTAGTATATTTCAAGGACACAAATGATGGTACCAGTAGTTGGTCTTCAGTGGTGCAGGGAGATTCCATTATGAGGATGGTTGGAGCTGACAAGACATTAAGCCAGACAAGGTGAGATGTTTAAATTTTTTTAGAAAAAATAACAAAAATAAAAGTTGCAGAATAATGACAAAATATAATGTTTTTATACACAGACTAGATTCTTCATGTCCCAATGATGCTTGCTGAGGGTGAATACTTGCCATTTTATGTAAGTTTAGCATAATGGCAAGTTTTAAAAAGCTCACAGTGATCATTTTGAACCTAAATCTTCATTGAATGAATAAGGGATCAAGTGTAGTGAGCTTTAATTTGTTTACTAGTTTGTAGTTAATTGCATGATAATAGATGTGCAAGCTTTTCTTAAAACTAATCATGTGTCTTTCTAGGACTAACCTTAAACACATATGCTGCCACTAAAAATGTGATAATTTCCATTTTTAATTGCTTTTTGGTAGTAATGTTGGGTATAAGTTACCTATTGACTATTAAACTAATGCCCCTTTAATAACAAGAGAATGCCAGGTAGGTAGTAGAAACATAAAGCTAAACTGAATGACACTAACTCACATCCTATGTGTCTGTATGTATTTTTGAAATCTGCTATACTAACAGTTTATCATTACAGGTCTTTAATTTATAAATGGTGACATCACAATGCCTCATGGACGCACAAAATGTAACATTGGCTGGTTAAAACAAGTGGATGAAAATGGACATGAACTTACTCTTTGGTGTAAAAAAGACGAAAGCTCGGAGTACAGTGGCTTCTGTACTTTATGTAGTAAAATCTATTCAGTGTGCAAATGATGGTGTTAAGCAAATTCTTAGCCATGCTCAAGGGAAAAAAACATAAAGACATTGCAAAAGTTAGGTTTGGGAAAGGACAGAAGCATTTCATCCAAGTACAGACCAGAGGCCCAAGTGGATCACAGGCTGGAGGTGACAGTGTGAAGCACATTGAACTTCAGAGTAAGTCGTTGAAAGAGCAAGTGACTTCTGCAGAAATTCTATGGGTTTTAAAAGTAGCATCTGCTGGCATCTCTTTCAGTGCATGTGATGAAACCCCAGAGCTATTTCGCATCATGTTTCCAGGGCCTATCAGTAAGGAATTCTCTATGAGTAGGACAAAAGCATCATACATGCTTTCAGATGGACTTGGCCCATATTTTAGAGAAGGTCTTGTTAAGTTGATTTGTGAGAACAACGTGTATAATACAAATCAGTTTGACGAGACGGGAAACGCACAAGGCAGAAAACAATGTGAGATATTACTGAGGTTCTGGAACAATGACAAAGGTCTGATTACTGCTTATTACTTAAAATCAGTGATGTTTGGACATGCCAAAGGAAATGATGTAGCCTTGTTGGGCACATTGTCCGAAGACAAATATGAATTGCCTCTTTCCCAGCTAATATCATTAGGAAGTGATAGCCTCAACGTCAACAAAACCATCTGGAAGTACATAGATAGTCATATGAAGGAAGCTGGGCTCCATGGGCTTGTGAACTTCATACCATGCCCTCTTCATGTATTTCATAATGCCTTTCGCAAAGGATTGGCTGGTTATGGGGCTACAAGCTGAAGATCTCAGTATTGATTTGTTTCAATGGTTCAAGACACACCCCTGTCAAAAAGAGGATTTTGCATTAACTTTGGACAAGTTGAACCTTGAAGGGGATGAATTTTTGAGACGTGTTCAGTGCAGATGGCTAACACAAGTGCCTTGCCTACAAAGGATTAAGGAAAACTGGAAACCCACGTACCATTACTTTTTGAAAGATCTTCCAGAAGTAAGCCAAAGAGACCATACAATGAAGACCCTCAAAGGCAATGAGAGATACAGCAGAATATGCAATGCTCTCAAATCCAAAGAAACCATGATCCAAATAGACTTTCTATTGAGCATTGGGTTATTGTTTCAGGAGTATGAAACTCTTTTTCAGAAGCAAGAACCATTGATTCATGTGCTTTTTCCAGAATCTGTTGAGCTTCTTAAAAAAGTTCTGATGCGTTTCATGAAGTTTGAAGAGGTGTCTGGGGAGAGTGGATCAAAGCTTGTCCATATCGACTGTGACAACTTGGACCTCTGCAAGCCACTGACAGAAATCGATGTTGGACAGGATGTCAAGGACGGATTGCAAAAGTTGGAAAATGTAAGACAAAAATCTATTCAAATGGAAATGAGAAAATTCTACCAAGAGGTTAGCAAACACCTGAGCAAGAAATTACCAATTCTGGAGCCAGTTGTGAAAAATGCTCAGTGTCTCCATCCAGAAGTTAGAGACCAAGATCAGGCAATGAAAATGATATCTCAATTGGCAGTATCCCTTCCAAACTTGACCAGTGATGATGCAACAAAAGCCATTGATGAGTGGAAGTTATACAGGGAAGAAAGTGTTGAGGATGATGTTGTTTATGAAAAGGATGGTACATTAAAGAGAGTTGATGCATATTGGAGCAAAATCTTTGAAAGAAAAACAGCTGCAGGCATGTCAAAATACACAGGGCTCATAAAAGTTGTGACATCATGCCTATGCATATTTCATGGAAATGCAGATGTTGAAAGAAGTCTTTTATCAACAAGAAGATCCTGACTCCAGAAAGGTCTCTTCTGTCTGATAATGCACTGAATGTATTACGACTAACACGGGATGCTGTTAGTCTTCATGGGAATGTACATTCAGTGCCAATAACAAAGAAAATGATCACGTATGTGCAGGGTTCCTACAAAAAATATCAACAAAGGTTAGATGAAGAAAAGTCTGAGGCAGAACTTTCTAAAAGAAAGAGAGCTATTGACAAAAATGACGAGGATGCACAAAAGGAAAAATTGAAGCTCAATGAAGAAAGAAAACGCAAAATCCACCAAAAAGAAGGGGAAGTCAAAAGAACTGAAAAACAACTTCAGGTTGATCTGGACAATGCAACATCAGTGTTTGACGAAGCAAATACCAAACTTATGGATGGCATCAGGGAAAAAAATTCCACAAGATTTCTGTTGCTCAGGGGCTACTAGAAGTGGCCAAGAAAAATCTAGATAAATCCAGGGCTGCAATGGAAAAGTGTAGAGAGAAGAGGGAGGAGATCGATGACAAGAGGCGCAAGTTACTTGAAAGTGTGCCATCATCCAAAAACAATCAAAGGAATTAACTCTGTGGTTAAGGAGCCTGCTTGTTTTCTTGCTTTGAGTAAATGACTCAATCTATAAACCTTTGCTTTAAAATGTCACTTGTTTTATACATTAACTCTGCATACTAACTGCTAATATTATAAACATTGTATGTGGTGCTGTACACCATTATTGCTTGTTTGTTTGCCCATGTAAACTTCCTCTTAGCTAGTTTTGCTTTAAACATTTGTTTTAAACTTTTGAATAATGTAGGCACATTACTCTGCATACTAACTGCTAGTATTATGAACACTGTATGTGATGCTGTACACCATTATTGCTTGTTTGTTTGCCCATGTAAACTTCCTTTATGCTAGTTATGTTTAGAAGCTTTAAACTTTTGAATAATCTAGTCTGTGAACATAATCCATGCTACATGAAACTTCAGTTGATATGTTTGTAATACCAATTTTTTATGTATGTGTTTGGAATTGGAACTAATAAAACTTAACCAATTCCAGGTTTATCGCCCAACTCATCCTTGTGGAATCCCTGTTGAGACACTGAAGACCACTTTACAGGTGCCATGAACATGTTAGTAGGTGTTTTTTTTTTTTTGCAGCTGAATGGTAAGTATACAGCCCTGTTATCCCTACTTTTTTGCTATGAAAATCCCTACTTTTCCCTACTTTTTTAGGAAAAAACCCCTACTTTTATCCCTACTTTTTTCTTTGTGGTCACTTAAAAGCCTGAGTTATTTACTTTAGAAATCTTTGGTGAAGATTGGACCATTAGTGTGGCCACTGGGCTGATAACGTTTTCAAGAATCTTACTAGTGACCTACTTAATCCACGTGAACTACTTCAAACATAAGATTTCATAATGGCAAGCATTCTGGCCAAGTTTGGTGAAGATTGGGCCCTCAATGTGGCCTCTAAGTGTTTTCACAAGTTTTTCTAAAATTTGACCAAATGACCTAGTTGTTGACCCCAGGTGACCCAATTATAAACTCATCCTAGGTGTCATGCAGACAAACAAGACCTGACCAAGTTTGATGAAAATTGGATAAAAACTGTGGCCTCTAGCGTGTTCACAAGTTAAATTGTTGACGCCAGACGACAAACGAAGGGGTATCAGAAAAGCTCATCTTGAGCACATTGTGGTTAGGTGAGCTAAAAGGGGCATAAAGGAAGATTTTTAATGATATTATAACATTTTGATACATTTTTTTTTATATAATACACCATTATAACATTTTGACAAAAGTTAATAAAATATTACACAAATCCCATTCTATGTAATTAGTATTTGTAGCTTGATTTACCACAATGGCGAAAAAGGATGATTCAGTGAATCATCAAGGGCTGAGAGTGAGAGCGGTAACAGGTTAAAACTGGTGGATCTGTTCAGTTGATGCCTAGCTCCAAAATGTCACAATGGGTAGGAGAGTTCTTAATGTGCTCTACCCAGGTCTGTCTTCAAGTCAGTATAGCATTTTATTCAGGAGAAGTAAGTCATCGGTTCAAAGCCCATCCTGGCTTATAAGTTTTTGCAATTTCATTTACAAGAATAGCAAAAAAGGATAATTCTGAGTGATTGGGAAGGCCACTAGGGGTTGACGTTATGTAGCAGTTTCACCAGAAGCTGGATCTACTGCAGTTGCCTGTTTGTATTGTGATATTCAGTGGTGCTGTAGAGTAGAACCAGGGATGATATTTAGGGTGAATCTCATTGTGTAAGGAGGGATGAGTGTAGCATTTTTTAACCAGTAATTCGTTCATAGAGCCGTTATACTTCAGTAGAGTGACTTGCTAGTATTCGGTTTCAATAAAAGGCTTAAAACTTGTGGTTATGTCCAGCTAATGCCTGGATCCAAAATGTCCTAATGTACGTTGTACATTAATGGACAGGTTAAGTTGGTAAAGCACCTGACTCTGGAGTAGGAGGTCGTGCGTTCAAAACCAATCCTGGGCAACACCTCTTTGTTTTTGCAGCTTGATTAACAACAGCAAGGGTAAACAGACAGCGCAGTACATTTCGCGAAATCCGATGGTCCTCTCCAAACGTTTGTTTTTGTTGTTGACATTCTTGAATATAACATTGAAACAAATAATATCGCCACCTGTAGAAAACATTGACAAACAACAATAAACCTGATCCGGTATGACAGAATCTAAACGCTGTATTTCAGACTGCTTGGTGATCCAAAAGGATGCGATTACCATGCAAAAAGTATCAGAAAGAAACTTCTGGTTACCGGTTCCGGCACAATTGGATTCACCAATCAGATAGCAAAGGTTGTCTCATGCATCGGGCCGCCTCGACAGTTTCCCTAATAAATTTCCGTATGCAAATTTTGGTATATGTAGCAATACTCATTTGTCATATAGTCTTATTCATGATCACAACGATGTTACTTGTGCAGTGTGTCGGTCGTAAAGAATGTCCCCGCGCTTGTAATCTATGTTTTATATAATTCATCCTATAAGGATTGTTACATGTATTCCATCTTCAGATGAACAGGATGCTACAACCATTTACTCTTCTCTGGTCATTATTTTTTAATGACTCAAAAAGTTGACTTAATTTACAATCAACAATTTTTATGTAGTTATTCTAGTCAAAGTAATACCCCCCCCCCCTCCCTCCCCCTCTCTCTCTATTCTAACAACGATGTGGATATTTTTAGTAGATGGTACTACATGGAATCGCAAAACATCGGGAAACCCTCTTCGCGTTTTCACTAATGACCTAGGCGAGGACGGCCGTACGGCGGCACAACAAGTTGCCAATTACTGCCCTATAATTTTACGGAACACTATTGTGAAAAATTCAACAGACGTTTACAATGTGTGGCAAGCAATCCGGTACATTTTGGCTATGAGCCTACTGGTGGACATTTTTTGGACTTTATAATATAAAACTGGAACACGGCGAATCGACCGGAAGACCTATTCCAACATTTATCTAGTTTTGTTGATGACAATCTATTTAAAGGTGACGGGTCGATTAGCCATCACGGCACTGCCCCAGATCAGGATGAAGAGGCTACGACTACGGTGGAAAATTTCGTAGTCCTGACATGGTGGAGATTAATCCATCAAAATCTTCCGGACTTAGTCAAGCAAAACTATGCCCCTGAGCTCCGATCGCGTACACTCGCTTTATTGACAGTTTACTTGATGAGGTACATGCTGTGGCTGAAGTGAAAGTGCTAAGATCCTCCTTCTGCTAACCTTAAACCAAGTCGAACCACCAAGGTTATACGTCCACTGTGTAAGCAAGCCGATAAACCAAAATATCAGCATTACCTTAGCAAGTGCAGGTGTTTGCCTGAAGAAGATCGGAAATACATCGGCAAGTCTGGTAACATTCGCCAAACTACTAATATGGATTCGGACGAGGAAGATGACAGCCAGGAGGATGAGTACGATGATCAGGAGGCAGGTGCACTACTCACACACTTCCCATCCATGAAAGCATTTTATAAACAATTCCGGTTACAACTAATAATGGACAGTGGTGCTGAGATGAGTATGATTAACCAGTATGTAGCAGAAAATATTGAAGCTCCAATAAAATCAACAAATCAGAGTGCTCTACAGGCTAATGGCGTCACGCCTCTTACAATTGTAGGCGAAACACACCTAACTTTAACAAGGCGTAATAGCAATCTACTATTAGAGGCCCCCGTGGTAAATGACTTGGATGTAGACGTACTAGCCGGGTTTCCATTTATGGCCACAAATAGCATTGCCATTCGTCCTGCTAAACTACAGATAACCATAAGAAACACTGACACTATACAGCATGTGCAAATCAAAAGCCCGGGACACCAATCATGTAAGACGCACACAGGCTTCGGTTTTACGAGTAAAACCATCGTCTATAGTTGTGTAGACAGGCACATTCATCGAACTGAAAGTACCGTCTGATATTGAGAAGGAAGAGACAATCACTATTGAACCAGTCGTTATATCAGGGAGAATAGTTTGCCCAAACCTCGGGTTGCTGATGCTGATGTTTTTTGCGGTTGCATCAGGTTAGTAAACGACACGCCTAAACCATAGAGGGTACGACAACATGAACATATTGGCTACGTACGCCACACTGTCACATCAGAATCTTAGCCAGTCCCGACTTTTTCACAACGTGGGCAATCCCGACAGAATGAGACGGTTGCACATGGAAGTCTTAATTCAACGTGTATTACCATCGACCCAGACAATATATTGCCTGAACGTTGACTTTCGGACATTCGCCAAGTCTTGAATCTGTATGATGATGTCTTATTGTCAATTCTATCTGGTTACAATGGAGCTGCAAGAAAGTTTGAAGCAGTCATAAACATGGGCCCAGTACAACCTTCACAGAGGAAGGGGAGAGTACCACAGTACTCCAAAGATAAACCTGGTGGAACTCCAACAAATCCAACAAAAATTTGATGACCTAGAAAGGCAGGTAGTGTTTCGCCGCCCAGATCAGGTCGAGGTAACTGCAGAATACACCAATCTTTCATTTCTCGTTCTGGCGGGTTTTTGGCATAAAATAAGTCATATTTTTGCACCAATTTTACTCGATTTGTTTTACATTTTCTCATGAAACATCTACTAACAACTATTCAAAAAAGATTTTGTATAATTTATTCCAGGCCACAACTATAGGAAGACAGCATAAACACCCCACATTGGGGGTAAAACAGGGGTCCAATTCCGTACAGCTATAAGGTGAACTTAGGGCAAACAGTAGGCGGTGAAATTAACACACTTAAATACTCACCTTATGTTAGGACTAAATTACGAAATTATCCATCTAAGCTTTTAGCTATGTAAGTAGGTAGCCGAAATTGGATACCTTATAGGAGCCCACTATTTGGCACATTGGTCACAACTCTATAAGTCATGCTGGGGCAACATGACGGGGTCACGATAAAATACGAATGTATGTGCTGACCCTTTTAATAAACCAGTTATCAGTCAGTTAAGACAACATTCGTACCAATTATCATTCATTTCAAACCTGCGTTTAAAGAATTATACAGACTGGACACAACGACAAACAACGAAATTTAAACCGTGAACTCGACTCGCAACAGGCAAGCACCAATGAAACGTAATTTGACATAAGGTTACTTTCAGCAGAATTATAATGCGTATGATAATATTTTTATGCAACATACTGGAAACAACAAAATGGCGTTGACGACGCACACGAAATCGAACTAAAAGATTTACTAGTAAGTAAATACTAAATACAAATATTGTATTCATAAACAGAGCAACCTTCTTTTGAAGGAAACCATTGCGGCAAATCACCCGAGAGCTCTAATTAAATACCAGTGCTAATTTGCGATTCTTTTTTCGACAGAATACATCAAGCACATGCTCAGTGTCCAGTGTTTTCTCCTTGTACACATTCAACAATCCTAGGCCTGACAATCTGTTTGTTGTCAAAGTGTTTCTTAGATATGTTTTGACGCGCCGCATTACACTAAACAATCTCTCCGCCGTAGCTGTGGATACAGGCACACTTGTGAGAACAGAGAGCACCATGTATATGGACAGGGTATCAATTCTCGGTTGGTAGCCTTTAAAGTGTCGGGTAAGGTTGCTGGTCATTCTGTGTCTTCCACGCCGGTCCATCTAGGCAATATATAATCAGTAATACATTGTAATTTTTATTAATTCGTCGTGCTTGCACACCACTATACGAGTAATTCCATCGCGGCATTTTACATTAACTAATCGTATGATATACAAAACAAGAAGCGACTTATGAAGGGTCATAATTTTTACATCTTTTATGTATGTCCATGCGTGGAAATTGAAAACTAAGATATGCACTGCAACGTGCGTTCTGCGTCTTACAAGGTGAAAGCTCCAGTGAGCGCCCACATGAGATATTTACTGCATGTTGAACGCTTGCGAGCAACCGACTCACTTTCAATGCTGCGTCCTTGGTTTCGTGCAAAATTTATTAATTTCAACCAATCATCAAACGCTCACACCTGACGTCATCTTAAAACAGTTAGCGAAACACCTGTCAAACCGAATCGCGGGGACTCGCGCAGGCACCCGCGATCAGAATGATAGTGCTTGCTGGCGCTTTGAGCGCTCTCATTGGTTGAACGTGCTTATGGTATACTTTGTTTTACCTTTATGTTTCAAGAATAACGCTGTTAGTTTTATGTATTAAAATTGACAAAACAAATATGTCACAATTAAAGCATTTCCGGCAGGAGTACTATTGGCATTAGAAATAATTAACTGACCAATCTTTGCGTAAATTATGTGGTCGGGACTAATTTTTAAAATCGCAACCACAGAAATGGTAGACAGACGCGTTAGTCGCATCACCATGAGACATTGCCTATGAAAACACATATTTTGTAATTCCATTACCAACGTACAGACAGCCAGCTAAATTATTATATGACTAGTAATAAAATGCGACAACCACAGTAATTACCTTATTTTCCTACGCTGGACTTCCCGACTGAAACACCTCTCCGTTGTCAGTGAAGATGTTGTCAATGGTTTCATCTGTGACATCATAAACTTGCTTTGGCATGAGAAACTGGACACAATATCTCGGTTCGGCATTGAGAATCCTTATATCTATCTCCGATAAATGATCAACAAACGGTAAGTACATGTTGTTGCGCCAGTAAGAAGATGGATCGTCAGCAGGTGCGTTAGGTCGATTGCGTTGTGCCCTGGCTACGCGTAGGCATTGAAGGTTGTACCCCTACTGAGTCGGCGATTTCACTAGCCCGCTGACAGATTTGGTCCATACCATTCGGATCATTTCTTTCATCATTTTACCATTTGTCGCACTATCTTGGCTTCTTGATCGGCTAGCAACAAGCCACACTCTTTGCTTTGTAGAAGAGTAGACAGGTTGGTCAGTCCCCTGCAAGACATACTCTGTTGTTACAAGGGTTCATTATGAAGTTGAACTTGGTAATGGCAGCATGGTATGACCTGGCCTTTGAATCACTATCGTCAGCAAGAGCTTCAAGAGCCGTACACACTGTGTTAAAACACGATCGCAATGTAAACAATGCATCAGCCCGTAAGGCCCAACGTGTTTCACATAGAGTTTTCAGTTTAGTTTTGTTCCCCATTTGCTCCTGAGAAAATTCGTCATTGTTGAACGCCTCTTGAAATTCCATTAAACGCTTAGCTGAATAATCGAACGAAAATGCTACAGCCTGGATTGTATCCATGATATTCCTAACTAGCGGCTCACTGCAATCATGTATGATGCATAAGTTCATGTTATGGGCTTTGCAGTGCGTGTAAATTGCTTCAGGAACAATCTGCCTAACCCGATCCTGAACACCTTCGAATATTTGCCACTCATTTTGGTCCCTCATATTTTCAATGATAATGCCTTTGCTTCGAAGGTTCTCCAGAAAGTGCATCCCGTCAGTGCTTCACCTGTTGTCCGCCCGCATTCCAAGAAACCCAGAAATTCTTCACGAAGCCCAACTTTTTCGTCAAAGAACCGCACGCATAGAGCCATCTGCTCCATTGTGGAGCAATCCGTTGCTTCATCGGCCATGAAGCCGAAACAAGGACTCTTGTTACAATCTTCCACAACATCTTTCACTATTATATCACCGCAGATGTCAATGATTTCGTTTTGAATGTCTGGCGAAGAGTACTTGTACTTCACTGTATTACTTGATAAGTGTTCCTTTAAAAGCACATTATCCTTACTTCTGTATTCAAGTATCTTCATGAAATTGCCATCACTCTCACCATGATCCCTTTAAAGCAATTCCTTGGTTGCCACACAATATATCTATGATACATTTCAGTATTTCTCGATTCTTCACAACGAGATTTTCATGTGATTTGGAATCCTGCTGCATTACATCTTTAGCTTTGCCTTCAAAATTTCTTTGAAGTTTTCCGCTGCTACCAAAGCTCCATTGTGCGACTTGTTGTTGCATCCAATATGTCGGAGTGATGAGTTTAGAGATATACACCAGTCTGTGATTGTCTGTAAGTCCAAATGCTTTCTCCATTGCATCGACACACTGAGAACCAAAGAACCGGCAAGGAGCGGCAATAAACGCTGTCAGTTGAAACCGAATAGCGCAACCACTTGTTCTGAACGAACCAACTGGCTTCATTCTTCTAGGTGTTGTTCCAAATAACCTGGAACAAGAGGAATGGAATGTTTAATGATTTACGAATGAACATTATTTTTTGTTTATGTTGGTTTTAACGGCCGTTTTTTCAACATTTATTTCAGTCATATACAGCCGTGTAGTTTCCTAACCATCGTTCCTGGGTATAATCAGTAGTAGACACATATCCTCCGACACAAACTACCAAGTGCTCTCATATGAACGGTAATGATCAGAAGCAGGTTTCGAACCGACGATCCTCAGAATAATGTCTATTCTAACATGGATAAAGCGATTTCAATGTAGCCAAAGGAAGCAATTAAGTCTTCAATAAATGAGCAGCACATGTGTCCTAACATAGTCTGGATATAAATAACGATCTTTTAGGGTTGAAGTTCATGTTGGATAGGTAAATAAGAAAAGGTCCTGTCAAAATTTCCACAGATTCAATTGTATCTACCTGTAGACAAAGGCAAACAAGGTAAATGCAAATGTGACAAAAACAGAGACGAGACATAACACACAAACAAAGAAAAACCATCAGTTACCGCCTCGCACTTCCTTAAGGTTTTTCTATCAAACAAACAGTGTTAATAAAAATATCCCGTCAAAGTGAAACAACTAACAGTAAGGACGTGCATCGGGAGTTAAAACTGACACAATGAACTAATGTACATACATAATTATTAGAACAACTGCAAGTTGATGTGACTTACTAAATATAACACAAACATTACATATATGCTTGTTTCATCATGTGATTCTTTATTTTTGTTACATTTTCGTAAAGATTATTAGCTGCTGTAAAAATTGGGTATTTAATCATTTATAACGTTTTCAAATAAATGTGCTTCGCATGTACGCATGTTTTCTTTGATCAGATATAGCCTATGTTTGATTTATTCATTTTATTGTGAATTAAAATTACCAAATGTTTTTTATTGTTCGTACTTCATTAATTTTTTAAAATGATTAAGTGCCTATGCCTATGGAAATGTTGATTTTATTATTTCCATTTAAAAATGACGATTTAATTATGTCAATGGAAACGTTAGTAACCCCGCACACAGATCAACATCAGAATTAATATCCGGATATCCTTTCGGATCGTTCGACGGATATCCGGATACCAAATTTAGTATCCTTTGACATCCCTAATTATAACTAATAATAACATAATAAGTAATGACTAATCGTTCCGATGCGTGAAACTTTTATATAATTATATGAATATTTATGAACTCTTTTCCGTTTTAAGATTTTACTACACTCCATATAACTGTCCACTTCTGACTGATAGCGTTATAAACGCAAAAACAGGCTTATAGCAATATTGGGAGCGCCAAAACAATGCACAAATCGCTTTCAGCGGAGAAAATATTGACATAACAAAGTTGGCATGTACACTGTATGATTTACAACAGTAACAAAAGCATCGGTATTTTTTCCTATAAGTATACTTCGTTCAACAGAAATAAATTGGTCAAACTGTAGTCTGACTGAACAATGAACCTACAACGTATATAACGTTAACCTAACTACTAATATGGTATATAGAATTGTACGTAAAAAACATCCACCTTGTGATGACTTATCATTATAATTTATATTCAAACTCTTTGGAACTTGACAAGGACAAAATGTTAACAACAAAGTTTACCTTCGATAGTTGTTATTAAAGGACTGTCGTAACTTTATCATAATTTAATGTACTTACCGCTGAGGAAATATGTATGCATGAACTGATGACCATTACTTTTGACAGGACATTGTATTTCACTTCGTCATCTATTAAAATGACAGCGCTGTCAAAAATATCGGGATACGGCGGCGCTGTTTCCAAACCTGCCATGTTTAAAAATACGCACTACCGTAAACTTTACATGGGAGTTAACTCTACAATTTACCACACAGAATACACTTCTATACGAAGATAGTGTGACTACTGGCAAGCGTCATACTAGCAGTTGTTTTAATTGTTCAGCTAATTTGTGTCAAGTTAGTTTCAAAATGATATTCTGCGAAAAAATAACACAGTTAAATTTCAAACACCCTTACCCCCCACCCCCTCTCAGGCCTAAATTTTTATTGAATTTTTGGCGTTTGTATTGTTACGACTTTCTGGACCAATGTGTACGCAGCTGCGTATTCTGCGTACTGGTAGTTACGCGCCTGCAGTCGGATGAATCACTCAGGCGTTTGAACATTGTGCTTGAAATTAGTCGCGTGAAAAATGTTAACAAGAACCCGGGAAAGGACATACAGGAGCTAGAGCATGAACCTTTTACGCTATGAAGTAATCGGTAGACCGGTGATGAGTTTAACCCTTGCAGTCTTGCTATTGTTGTCGCCAGATTGAATTCACGACTTCGTAGATCTGGGCCTTACTTTTCGCAACGCTCCCAGTTTACACACGATCAACTCCCGTTAGAAAACCGCTAGAAAACCGCAAAGTTATTCTTCAGCAAGATGATTTCCATGATGGCCAATCATCTATTAAGTGAAAAAGCCAAGTCTAAGATTAGTCCCCAACTACAGTGTATTTCATGGGTGATTTAGTGTATTTGTTGTCAGATAAGAGTAAGCTCAAAGCCCGTGAAAGGTATCTTGTTGTGTCATGTGATGGTGAATGATGTAATATTAAGAAATTCGCAGGAAACCAGTTGCGGGCTACACCATACATACAAGGTAAAGTTCAATGAGTGTTACCGTGTTCCAAGTGAGAACATGCCCTCTAGGTTAATTGTGCATTCTGATTCTGATCAGTATGAATCCATTCCCAGTGAAGTTTGCTTTCCTGTACCTACCAATGTTTGTTTGTTTGTTTATTGGGTTTATCGTCCCACCAACAGTATTTCAGTTATCTGGAGACGGTCCTACCAATGTACCTCCAGTGCTGACTCAGCCCGAACCACTGCCATGTACAGTTGATTGTGTGCCCATCATTATCGGTGAACCTGTGTCCCCTCCATCTGCAGCCTCGCTACCATCAGAAAAGAGTTTTTAGACTCGTCTGTATACACGTTATTGTTTGTATTATGTCTTAAACATAGACATTTCAGTTGTTCGATATTTATTATTAAAAACTAAAAATAAGTAAATTTGTAAGTTACTGAAATATGCATAAGTAATGTTGTGATTACCTTATTTAATTATAATTTAGAACTTTATTAGAACTTGAAAGTGTAGTTCAAAGTGTTTCGGCCACCTTAACTTTTTGTTGACTGCGTTTAAAACAGTTGGTTATTTTGATGTTACTTTATAAATTTGATCTTTATGTATTAAAACAAGTTCACAATAATTCAGTATTTAAAATGATTTAAATTCTAAGTTGCTTTTAAGTGAAGTACAAACACCACCTACTGTTCACACATTTTCATAAGTATTACATGTACCCTTGTTAATTATTTTTTTATAGATATTGTATTATTTTGAGAAGAGAGGTAACGCCAGTACATATTAATGTTTAGTTGACTGTAACCGTCTTGATTTGGATCGGTGGAGTGCTCCCCCTTTTTGTTTAGTGTCGGCATTGTATTCACGTGTTTATTAAAAGAGATTTGTGAACTTCATCGTCGTTTGTCTGATGTATTTTCCTTACTGGTGCATATTAAAAATAAAATGTATTATATTTCTTATATAAAGTGTATGAAAATACCTTCCCACAAGGGAGATAACTAAAACATTTCTTTCATTTCGAAATGAATATGTACAGGATATAAATAATGTAATATGACAGAGCCTTTACAATTCAAACAAACAAAACAAAATGTAGTATTGCGAAGAATAATCGATAATGTAATCAAAATGCTTTCTTACAATAAGCCTAGGTTTTAAACATTTTCTCGAGCAACTAACAAGAACTTAGACTAAGAAACGGCATATCAAATTTCGATGAAGTTTTGTTGTATTCCTATGTTATTCTTTTTTATGTAATGTAAAAATAACTTGGAACTAGTGTCTCAGATATGAACTTGCCCGGGAAGCTCCATCAAAATGTAAAACTAAATAAAGAAAATCACAGTTCTATTAATTGATATCGGCAAAATGACTATTTAATGGAAGTTGGTTATGTGACCCAGACTAAATAGTCGGAAAGCACTGAGCCAGGAATTACATCTTAGAAAATGCTAACAATATTTGGGTATCTTTAAGGGTCAAGCTAAAGAATATTAGTTATTAGTGATTTTGCCTAGCATTGTGCGGGTCTCGTCATATAAAACCACAAATATACTTCAGTGTTATGACGCACGTCTTTGTATTTGCAGCACAGCAGGGCGGATCCAGAACATTTTGGTGGTGTTAGAGGGGGGGGGGGTATAAACTTGTTCTCCCTATGTTACATATACACACACAGTAAGGGGCCATAACTTCGATCTAAGCAGTCAAAACAGTCAACAAAAATTTACTTTAAAAGCTTAGTATTTTTAATCATATATGCATGTGCTTTCACAACTCTACCCTTTTACCTGCTTGGTGGGGGATGCATCCCCTACCACGGATCCATCCCTGCATCCCAGTGAAATATATTAGAACTAGCCACAAGCCACCGCTTGACCACAAACGCAAAATGTAAGGTGGTATCCTGGTTCTTTTATCTATATTGTTGAATACAGTCGGTCGCAAAACTATGTCCGTGTAAAAACAGTGGTTAATGTTAATGTGTTTATTTTTTGCGAAAATCCCCATATCGTCTGAAATAGATAAGAAAATGATAATAACGCAAATTAATTAAGTGTTTCATGACTCTACCATTAAATTATTGGTACTTAACTATATCGTCTTAACGTAAACAAGGCCATACCCGTTGAGCGTGATCATTCTCATATACTTAAAGACAGTGGTTTATTGCCGTGACATTTATTTGAAAATGGAATAATTGTCAGATATAACCTTTCCATGGAGCCTGGGTACTAAGAAGCTACGGATTTGGACACAACCAGTTTTTTACACAACCGTTTAACCAGAAAATAGTACCAACGTGGTATGGGAGGCTATTATGTAAATAAACATTGGAATTACTTGTTAGCGTACAGCTCTAACATGTCTTATATCAGGAGCAAATGTTCATGACGTTGTGCATGAAACGCTTCGAGTATATTTAAATCTCAAAACTTCCAGTTAGTTCTTTTTATTGAAATTGAGGTCTCATAGAAGAATACTAAGATATGAGTACGCGTGTATTTTAATATACGTATCGTACACACGCCTTACTTTATATTACTTTGAGACGATACATGCACTGAATTTAGGGTACCTTTTTAGTAGTCTATGAACAATTATTCATCCTCTATGAAGTTTAAAAGGGTCCAATATGTCTCCTTGTCATAAAATTTCTTGTTTATGTTGTGGATGAAGCTGTAAGCACGCTTTTCATATGTGCGGAAAATAAATACTTCCTTTGACCTTCTTCAAGGGTAAAGATATTAATCAAAGTTTGGTTAAAAAATACCTAATACACGTATAAACTTCCTTTTTGAGGTAACTTCTTGTTGTATTTTGAATGTCGGCGAATGTTGAAGAGTTGATTGGCCTGCAACAGGGTAATAAAACTCCCTACACATCCTTTTCAGATGTCCTTGTGTAATTCTCTAATTCGTGTGATGGTTTCTAGTCGGGCAAATTGCTATTTCGCTTGGATGGCTTTGTATGATAAAAAGGTGTTTGATCTATATTAATGAAAAAAATATTATTAAAGACATCTAAAACGTGGATAACAAAAGCACATTTGTAACTGATGACAGGTTCAGCAATGCCATAAATAGTAAGAATGGAAACAAAGCGAATACAAGAAATGCACATTTGCACCATATAATCCGACAACTTTTACTCTACAGCTCTATTTCACCTGAAATGGTCAGAATACACGATATCATGAATCCACGATGTACTGATTACTAGGAAAAATCTTAAAACTGTACCATCTATATGCAATGGAGTGTGAAAAAAAATCTCCGAAAAAAATGTCTGTCATTGTCTTTATGTGAAAAACAACAACATAAGTGCAATTTCCTTAAATGCACATTTCTACATACACTTGAATATTCCCAAATTAGTTAACTTACTTTAAATATTGGTTATTAAAGCGCTAAAGTATTTGAAACATTCATTATGTGTAATGAAATATCCACCGCCTCCTTAACAACTATCAAATCTGCCTAACCTTGGGCTGGCCATCGCAAACACGTGGGGAAATCCCGTTACTTGTAACAACTGGTGCCTTTCAGTCATTACCTGAGGAAGGGTCATTTTTTCTTACACCATAATAGACATTATAAGATAGAAATATTTAGCATGTGCAGTACTATAAATTGTATACCCACAACTATCCCAAATCAGACATGTAAAACATTTAACATTACAAGTGAAATTAAGAATAATGGCTGTGTTAAACACAAGCTGGGTTCATTTATTAAATAAAACATTATTCACACCAACGCCACGGCGTACGCAGTTTATTTCTTCAACGAATATATGAAAAATCCTATGAGCATTGCAACATATACCAAACTCCGAAAAGGCACAGAACAAAGGTATTTCGCATGCAAGCCAAATGAAAAGCAAGAACAAATTTGTGATGAGTCTTTTAACGAAAAAAGCAAACTCGACAGTTACCGCCTTGGAACGGTCAGTCGGCAATATGGGCCGACTGGGGTGCTTAGACCGGTTTTACAAAGCTATAACCTCGCACTTCCTGATGAGTTTATCAAATGCAAGCAATGAAAAGACAACCGATCTATTTGAATACAAAATGCCCAAGTGCTAATGTTTTCTTTAATTAAGTTATGACGAAATTAGTGACGTCATTGAAAAATAATGTCCACATAGTGTTTAGAAAAGAAAGAGGCATTATTTCGATTTGAAAAACTACACAAAAATTGTTGATTATATGTGAAATTAACTTTCTGAATCAAGAAAAAACCATGACCGGAGAAGAATAAATGGTTGTAGCATCCTGTTCATGTGAAGATGGAATTGAGGAATCAAAGTACAATGCCCATCAAAGGAAATAAACGTAACAATCATTATAAAATGAATTAAATGACAACATAGATTACAGGCACGGGAAGATTTTTTACGACCGCCACACTGCACAAGTAACATTGTTGTGATCATGAATACAAATATATGAAAAGTTATATGAGCATTGCAACATATACCAAACCCCGAAAAGGCACAGGACTAAGGTATTTCACATGCAAGCCAAGTGAAAATTAATAGGTGTTGACCGTAAAAAGACATGGCTAAAGCTGGCTACCTGTGGAAAAAATGTACCCGGCTTATAACACATGTGACAGACGCATTGCTGGATTAGTCAATGTATCAAAATCCTTTGACACAGGAAAGAAGATTTGCATTTGGCTTGCATGTGAATACCTTTGTTCTGCGGCTTTTCAAATGTAGGTAATATGTTGCAATGCTCAGATGACTTTGTCATATATATTTTACCCATAGGCATGTGGTTACGTCAAAGCAGCTGGTTGAATGTTAGCTCACCTGTAGATAGACTCAGGATAAGCTATCAGGATCACCCTCAGTGATCACCCTCAGACCGGCGTCCTTCGGTTTCTTTAAACGATATTTCATGGCTCAAACTCAGTCAAATTTCGTTAGAAGCAGCATTAGTACGCAGTGGGAACGGGAGGATGCTAAAAGAAATTTGGACGGGTCAAAAACATGGCCACCATATGGACAGAAACTTACTATAGTTAAATTAAAAAAAACACACGCTATATAGCAATGCTGTTTCGTATATAAGAGTGACCCTTTATCGAGAATATATATAATGATTACTCAAAAATGCTTGTATAATTGGCAAACTGAATAAAATGTTGATGACACGAGTATTGTTTCTAACTACTTTACATTGTGTTCGCACATATTCGTTGCTGAGTCTTTTTTGTGTGTAAATAATCGTCTGCAAAATGTCAAGCATAATAACAGACGCCGTGTCCGACATTTTCTTTGGAAACTTTAAACATGAACTAAAAGTTAACACAAATACTTATTGGTTCCCGCGCTACACGTTGAATGAGTTTAAGAAATAATTCAGTTAAATTGCATATACAATCAAAAATAAGTTCAGTGTTCACAATATAATCCTGTTGTTTTTGTCTCCACCACAAAATAGGGAAGTCACGTTTTCTCACTTATTGCAGTCCAAATATAGCTCATGTAGTTTAAATTAATTTGTATAATCCCGCAAAAAAACGTAATAGCGATAGAGTATCATGAAAACTTGTCGAAGGGAAATAATAAGGTGAATAATGCCTATCAGGTACTTTAATTTCCCACAAGCTCGGAAAGGATGTATTTTTACTCCATGTACTAATTTGTTTACATTTTCTTCCGCAGCCTTTTTTTTTAGGCAAGGGAGACAGCTTAAGTTGATCATTATTTTTCAATATAGTATTTAAGTTGATGTTGCCATTCAGAAAAGTATTTTAACAACTGATTTTCAGAATGTCCAGACTTTGAATATATGAAGTACTGTATATATATTTATACCGTTCAAAATGATAAAAAAACATATATAAAGACTTTTTTTAAAATAAATCTAATCTAATGATACAGAAATTCTGTTAAAAAAAGGAAATAAAGTCATAGAATTTGAACTCTAACCGCCAGGTGCAGAACAGCTGACAGTAATTCTAGTCTATTAATTTTTATTTGGAGGTAAGGTATTTGGTTTTGAGACATTGTCAATACAAGCAAGAGCACGTAGGAGACACATCCAATGCGGCGCAGAGAGCACGCGCTTTAAACAAGGAGATGGCACTTCTGGGAATGTAACACTCTCTTAAACTATCGATTCTTTATTTTGATATGTGAGTGTAACAAACTGTATCTCGGATGGGAACTAGACTACCTGCTACTTTGATTTTGTCAGCCACATTAGTAATTACAAGCTGCACTGTTAACATCGGCATACACAGTTTCTTTTGTTAAACAAGACCTCGCCAAACAGCTGCGAATTTGTATTTATGCCGGCTATCATTTAATAAATGCAAGTCTCACATTGTTGTTGCAAGCTACTATTTTAAAAGCGGAATACTTGGTTCTTTTCTTCGAAAAAAGTGTCACAGAACAGATGCGATTACCTGCTACTCTATCGTCCACATAAAAAGCATTCGATAAAAGACCGCTCTTCAGAGCCATAAATGTTTACATCTGGCTATTCTTACTACCTTGACACTTTCCACCGCTTTCCGATAAATTACCGAGGTGTTCCGAGAGACAAGAGATATGAAAACAAACAGCCAGCACCGTCTTAATATTTTTTTCTCCAGGCCTTTACATACAACACATTCAGCTGGTAAATGTATATCGTTATGTGTTAGGTTGTTTTTAAATTTTGTAGCTTGTTCTACTGCTTATTTAAGGACTGAATCTCATTTTCCTGACGTTCATGCTTTATGAATGCTAGGGCTTCGTGGTTAATTTACCAGCGCCCATAAAACATTTATGTTATCTGTCAGACAAGGTTTAAGCCCATAGTTTCACGGCAAGAGTTCCGAAAGGTAAAAAATATTACATTTTTCTTTTCTAGGAACCAACTTAGTGTTTTATTTATCCAACTTGGCTAAAAGAAGACACATCAACTAAATAAACCCAAAGAAATGATCATCATAATTGGATTAAACGACAAGGAGATATTTTAAAACATATTAAATCCATTTTTGGGCGGTTAGCGATTTTTCATGGGGTAAATAATCAGAAATTGACATTTTTTAACGATGTCAAATGACATGATGTAGCACGTTTATTACATTCCTTAGTCTCTATCAAATCTCCATACGACACCAAAAGTGACCTGGCTCAAACTACTGTGAAAGCATTTTATTTAGTGGGGCAGAAATTTCGTTGTTTGAAGAGGACGGGCATATTCGTGGGTACTTGATTTCGTGGATTGCCCTACCCACGAAAATAAAAAAAAATACCTTCGATTTTTGACAGAAACTGAGGCCTAACACTTCTTCTTTTTCTTCTGGCGTTCGCAATTACACAACTACGCCAGTATCTACGATGAAGGATGTGGTCCGTCTCAGGTCCTCAACATCACCATATAGCTTCTGTTGGAGGGTTGTTTCCTGAGGCCACGTCGCAGTTCGCTCCTGGTCGTGTCGCTTACATCTTTGGAGGACATGCTCTGCAGTTTGATCTTCTTCTCCGCACGGACACTTTGGGGATTGTACGAGTCGGTACTTTTTGTACATGTGTGCATTCAGTCTGTTATGTCCTGAGCGTAGTCTGACCATTATCACTTGCTCTGGCCGGTTCAAAGAATGATATGCATCAGGGTCTTGTCTTGGCTTTGTTAGTGCTTTGATGATGGTGACTTTCTCCTTATACGAGACCTGGACATCTGGTTGCTCTGATTGGGCTCCTAGTTTAGCCAAGTGGTCAGCTTCTTCGTTGCCAGTTATTCCACAGTGTGCTGGTATCCACTGTAGGGTAACGTTGCAAGTGGCGCTGAGGTCATTTATTGCTCTGGCTAGGTCTGGGGATTTGTTGTTTGTCAGGGCTTCCAGGACTGAGCGTGCATCAGTAAGAAAGACCACTGTAGAGACAGCTTCTGACGAGTCTATAATCAAGGAGACTGCTTTTATGAGTGCTTCAGTCTCTGCTCTGTAGTTGCTGCAGTGCTTTCCGGTGGCCATATGGTGTGTTTCTCGACGGCCTGATGGGTGTTTGATGAGAATACCAGCTCCTCCGTCTTTGATTGCTCTCGTGGCTGACCCATCTGTGTAAACGTGGGTCCACTTGTCATGAGGATAGTCTTCGTTGATCATGGCGAGTGTAAGACTCTTTCTGATACTCTCACATTCTTGTTTACCACTATCAAGCTGTGGAATGTTGAGTTTCACCTTTATGTCAGACAGGTCGTTTTTCAATGGGTCTAGTATGTCCGTGCTGCACATAGGCGAGGTAGGTATTGTCAGCTCTGGTGCAAACTTTCTGTCCAGTTTCTTGGCTTCGTGGACAAAACTGCTTCGCTTGAGCCTGTTCTTTGTATATCCTGCCAGTCTGTTTTTCATGGGGCTATCTGGGATACACTTGAACTTCTCTGCCTGAAGAAGAATCTTGGCCTGCCGTCTTTCCTGTAGAGGCTGTATACCTGTGATCTTTTCCATGAAGGCAATAGGTGTGGATTTTGTGGCGCCTGTTATGATACGCAGAGCTTGGTTTTGTACTTTGTCTAGGGTCTGCTGGTTTGTCTTGGCTGTTGTTGCCCAGGTAGATGAACTATACTCCATGAAGGGTCTCACTGTGCCCTGATACATTGTCTTGAGTATCTGTTCATTTGCTCCCCATGTTGTACCAGCTAGCTTGCGCATGATTGCAAGTTTTCTTCGGGCCATGCCTTCTACACGTTTTATGTGGGGTCTCCACGTTTGTCTCTTGTCAAAGGTCACGCCGAGGTAAGTGGCTTCGTCAACTTCAGCCAGAGGAGTATTTCCCATCATGACTTTCCCAGCTCTTTGCGTTGAAGACAGGGTGAATAGTGTTGTGCACGATTTATCTTTGTTGATCGTCACACACCAGTCCTCAGCCCATGCGTTAAGCTTGTCAATGGCTTGTTGCATCCTGTACTTAGCTGTGGTGGCATGTTCTTCTTTACACCATAGCACCAGGTCATCAGCATAGAGAGCAGCTTGAACTCCTCTGGGCAGTTCGGACACGAGATCATTAACGAAGACCAGAAAGAGTGTCGGGGACAAGACCCCACCCTGGGGAACGCCATGTCGCAGTAGGAACTTTCTACTTGTAGCTTGGTTCAAAGTCACTCTGGCTCTTCTGTTGTTGAGATATGACTTGATCCATTGGAGCATAGCTCCTCCAACCCCGCTACGCATGAGTTTTACTTGCAGTCCATCAATCCAAACTTTGTCGAACGCTCTCTGAAGGTCAATCCATGCTGTTAGGACCACCTTTTGTTCTTGAAAGGCGTCTTCGACTTCTTGTGCAAGGAATGTTGTTTGGTCTTCGGTGGAGCGGAATTGTCGGAAACCAGCTTGTTGTGTGGCAAGTAGATTGTTGGTCTCCAGGTACCATTTAAGGCGTGCATTGACAATCATCTCCATTGTCTTTACAACGCAGCTAGTGAGACTGATAGGTCTATAGCTTGCAGCCTTCTTAGGGTCCTTCCCTTTCTTGGGGATGGGGATCATAATCGCCTCTCTCCATATTTGCGGAAGTTTCCCTTGATTCCAGCTGTGGTTGTAAATCTCAAGGAGTTTGCTCATTGCTGTAGGCCCTAGATGGATGAGCATTTCATTGGTGATACCATCTGGACCTGGAGATTTCTTGGTCTTCAGCTTCTTGAGCACTGTCTTGAGTTCGTGCAGTGTCAGGCGCTGGTTCATGTGACATTGTGTTTCCCTGTCTGTTTTCCTTTCTCTTTGCTCTCTCCGAGCCTCTCGTTGTTGTTCTCTGTTGACTGGGATGTCACTTACATCCTTGTAGTTGTGGGCAAAGACATTAGCCGCTTGCCTACCAGTCAAAATTTCCCCATCTTCCTCCAGGGTGACTTGGCCTCTCGCTTGGTCCTTGTCATCGTTCAGCTGTTTCGTTAGTCTCCACAACTTACGGCCATCTCGCTCAAGGTTCAGCGAGGCTGTTTTGCTCTTCCAGCTTTTCCTCTGTGCTTCTAGCTTATATCTGAGGAATTTGGCCTTTGCTTGTTGTAGTGAGAGATTTGCTTCTTGTGATGGATTGGATTCTGCTTCCTCCCTGGCTTGAGACAGTTTGTTCTGAAGTTCATCCAACTCGTCACTCCAGTATGGCTTGTAGCCCACCCTAGAACCTCTTGGGATAGCCTTATGTGCTGAGCTCAGGACACCATTGTTGAAGTCTTTGACAACATTGTTAATATTTCTTCCTTCAACTCTGATATCTTTACAGAGGTTGTCACTCTCAGATGCATATAGGGTCCAGTCGGCCTTCTTGTAGTTCCATCTGGGAGCGCTTGAGGCAAGAGAAATAGATTGGTCCAGTGTTATCTGGATCGGGCGATGATCGCTGCCACCTAGTTGTTCAGAGACTTCCCTTGTAGTGTGCCCATGTAGGTCATTAGTGCAGAAGGCGAGGTCAGGAGTTGTTGTGGTGTGCCATCGTCTGGAGTAAAATGTTGGTTGATCATCAGGCTTATTAATCAATATCAGCTTCCTATCATCTTGCCAGGTTTCCACTTCATCTCCTCGGTTGTCAATGTGGTCATATCCCCAGCTTTGTGAGTGACTGTTGAAGTCGCCAACAATGATGAGGTTGGTATCATCTGTTGGTATCTTGTCAAGGGATAGAGTTTTGTCTTGTGGGGAGTAGTAGTTCACAAGGGTCAGACTGAAATCATTCTTTCTGAGACTAAATACCTGGAATTCGGAATCATCCATGTGCGTTTTAGTCTGGAGAGCATTGATGTTGTTCCGGACTAATGTCAGGATTCCTCCTTTCTTTCTTCCTACCCTGTCACTTCGGAAGCACTGGTATCCTCTGACCTTAAAGGATTTAGCAGGTTGCAGGTGTGTTTCCTGAATGCAGCAGACATTGATGTCTTTCTCATGTAGAAAGTGCTGCAGTTCAGTCTTCTTGTTATAAACCCCTTCTGCGTTCCAATGCATTACCTTAAAGTTTTGCTTTTGATCTTTCGTCCTCCGGGGCTTCCTGTAGCCTTTTAGTGTCCTCCTCTTGGTATGTCTGAAGGAGGGACCCCCAGTAGCTTGGGGCGGACTCTGTCGAGGCTCAGAGCCCGGCACTGAATCTCCCTGGAGGGAGTCCAGAGATCCAGCGCCACATCGTTCAACACTAGTTGATCGTGTAATATTTGCGTAGGTACATGGTGCCGTGGTTTGTTAGAGAGTGCCAATGGCCCGGCACCGCTGATTTCAACTCTCTAGGGGTTCTGTCGGGGGTACCTCACCCTTAGCCTTTGCCGATCCAACGACGAACCACAAGGCAGTGGTGGTTCTACTTAACCCAGTAGTAGGAGGTCAGTCGATGGGCACCAGGGCATATCCACACGCTGGTGGGCCATGCATGCCGCATCTTATGGGAGACTGACCACCGCCCCTGCCAGGATATCCCGCCCAGCGGTCGGTCGCACCCTCAGTAGACTCTGTTTGCAACAGGGAGCACGATCGGGAACGCGCTACTGAGGAAACATTAACACAGTAGGGGGCATATGCAGAGTCCGAGTGGACATAGCGGCGTAATCTGTGTCTAGCATGCCAGAGGCTTACCGGGTTCACCTATGAGCCCTGTGATACGCATAACATGCCTTGCGTGAGCGGGACATCCAGCCCAAGACCTCACGGCTCCCCAGGCCTAACACTGAAACAGGGTCAATTGCGAAACTACGAATTAGCGAGTGACTCTGGCTATTGTCTTACGTCACGCCTGGTGATATTGATCCACGGCAGCCGGTCAATGTTTTCACAGCCGAGTCTCATCAGACGACTTTTATGACACCTGTCAATTAGCGTGTCATTTAAGGGATTATATTCATAAACATGTTAGGGGCGCGGGTTCTTTTAAGGGTTTAATTTAACGAAGCCATTGACTGTCAATTAACGCCAATTAGCGTACTATGCAAACTGACACAAAACAGACCCTTGAGTAAAAACCCTACACCTATAAAGTTTATAGTGCTTGTGTATATATTACAGTTTAAAATTACTTAGCATAGATCGTTTTTTATGATTAAATAGCTTATGTTCGTAAACATGTTTTATCGTTCTATGTCAATACAATTCAGACATTGCCATCCAATCTTCTATTCTTAATCGTACAGTTAAGCCTTTTCGTACTGACAAGATGACTAGAGAAAGATAAGTTTATTTGACAAGGCTTAATCCGGCACGAACTGTTGCTGATAGCGGGGTTAACAGCTTTGTGAATGTTTATTTATGATCTTTTGCAATTGTTCTGATAAAGAGAAACATGTTTAAGCAGGAAATAAAACAGTTGTTTCATGCTTTCTTGTAGGACATGCAGTGTCGGTGTTAAGTTTTAAAAAAAAATCAACCATTCTTCCCGGGGATACAGGTTTAACTATTTCACAGGCATGAAATTACTGAATATAATTTTCTCAGTTTACTGATATTTAGCATCTTCAGCTTTTTAAGGCGTCACGTGACTGCTTAAACCTGTCGTAAGGTATGAACCGTTACCCGGTTATCGGTTCGATAGTATAAACTGTTTCCCGCTCATGACGTTATGCTATCGGTTACGTCATTATTGCCTTCATTATGGAATTGGAAGCTGAACTACGCTTTGTTTTAATGCTTAATTGTTTTTTAAGTTAGTCCTTCTGAATAAGAATAATTAAGTTTGATTAGGTTAAGAACAACAACAGTTGTTTCATGCCTTCTTGTGGAACCTTTGGTGCCAAGCTGACATTTTGAAGTGTTACATTCGGCTTTATTCACAAGCATTAGTTCAAAAGATGTCGCTCCATATAAGGTCAGCAATTTTGACTCTTTCACAAAAAGTATGAAACAGCTATACACAATTACCTGATACATTATATAAACGGGTAGCTAACATCTTCAGCCGTTTAAAACTTCAGCTGATCCAAATAGTGTTACGGTGACCGACCAAAAGTATGAACTGTTGATAGCTTTTATCGGTTACCTCATTTTTGTACTTCTTGTTTAACTAAAAGGTAATTTACTTTAGGTTTTAAAGTTTTTTCTAATGAGACAATTCTATTATTCTGATAAAATGTTTGATCCTGTAATTAACAGATGCACCCTCTGTAAGTGTATGGGTGACATTTTGAACCTCCGACCTCAGGGTACAAATGAAAAACAACAACAACAACACGTGTGTCATCCGTCGCAATGCGCCTAGAACACGGTACAATTGTGAATAAATGCAAGATTTAGATGTGCATTCTGATTCTTTTTAAAGGTTGCTAGAGGAAGTAATTGTCAAGTCAAATGGTACATATTTTCCTTTCAAAAAAAAACAAAAAATGGGACTGTTCCTATTCATTGTTGAAGAGCCCTCAAACATCCTGATCTGAACGTGAATAAATTAGAAGATTAAAGCGAGGTATGGATACTGTGCGCTTAGCCTGCATACAGGGATAGTCAAAACGACAGTTAATAGGACTGCATCGAAACCCAGATCTAGGCAAACAGCCATGGCAATGCTAGGATGTATGTCATCGGAACCCAGATCTAGGCAAACAGCCATGGCAATGCTAGGATGTATGTTACTCCTGATTCTTACCTGTACCACCGTAGAAGCATCTGACACAGGTGAGTATGGTTATGTTTGCTTTATCATATATACTAACGTGAAAAGTTGTTAAAATATTGTCATTTTGGCATTGCAATTGTCGCACCTTTTATTTCAAAGACATGCTTACAAACACCAAATTTGCCAGGCTATGCTGGAAGTTTGTGTATATAGACATTGATTAATTAAACAATTATGATAAAAGATTATACATAATGCATAGCCCTATATATGACCTACTCATTTTTCTTCTTGAAAACGTGTGCTTTTGAAGTCTCAACTAATGTCTGCTTTAGGGAAGTCAATAAACTTACATAATAGTCTTTGTTTGTAATGTAACTGACGTAACAACAGGAAATAAATAAAATATGACGGTTTCAAGTTCAAAACAAATAAGACACTTCAAAATGTTTGACTTGGTTATCAGTCGTAGCTGTTTTATGTGTATTATTTGGCTATTTTGAAATGTCACTCAGTGAATAGTCGGTAAAGTCCGTACATTCTTCACGAGAACGATAAAAGTATACTCACTGAAGTCAGTAAAATATATAAAGATAAATATGGTCTTAATCAGCAAGAAACGTCATCGACATATTGAGTAAGCATGTCATGGCATTACTTTATTAAGGGTTGTAGGTTCGAATGTAACTTTACGACATATCGAAAATACATTTCTTTACTATTTCAAATCGGTGTATACCGTCAATTCTATCATAGTCTAGCATATATTGCATTATGTATTATCGTTATATAACTCTCACTGTTGATACAAGTTGTACTTTTTATACACCTCATATATTATTGTACACGTATATTTGATTTATCGCATGCACAAATTGTTATAATTAGTTTTTTTGGAAGTTAAGATGTTATACCTTATAGGAGAATAATGCTTACCACTGAATTATGTAAAAATTCCTGTAATAATTAATATACAAAAATTATCTGTCCCAGGAATACCGTGGAATACATGAACATTTATCTGTATATTTATGTATACGTTTTCATTCGAAAGACATCAATGTTTTGCTTTAGATGTCTCTGTAAAAGAAAGGCATGAAAACATGTAAACTTTCAAAAATAGCTGACTGTTTTAAACTTGCTGAGAATTTTAACATTCGTTCATTCCTGCAACAAAGTAGACTACATTAAACATATAATATATAAAAAGTATACAAAATGTAACATTGATATAATACGGTAGAATACAATAGAAAGGTATCAATAATATAGTGATCATATTTAAACGTTCTGTCCATTACGTTATAAATTCTAATATTAAAGAAAACTAAATTTAAAGAAAATAAATAACAATGAGTACATTAGCACCTGCGACTTTCAGATGTGATGAAGGACATTTTATTCATTAACCACTTATCGTAACTGTAAAACGGTGGAAGTTTGAAAAAAAAATCTGCTTTCAAACAACGGATACCTATTTTACTTCCCGCCAGTTATATCACCGAATTTTCGCGGAAAGGTGTGCCTTTAAATGTTTCTAAACATGTAGAAAACGAATGTATTATGTATTAAAATACGTATTTTACATCTTATATTGCCTTTATATTATAAAAGCGACGCCCATTTCTTGTATTCGTTATAAAAATTCATTGTTTATGATAATTATCGTGACAAAAATACTGGGTTCGCACGCGTCCGAGGGGTTAAAGTAGCCAGTTTGTAACCTCTCAGCACCTCATCGTGTGGGCTCGAGGTCCAGTTGAAACAATGTATTTAGGGAGGTCTTCCAGCAGACCTGTGGTGCGCCGAGAAATCTACCAAGACACAGGTCTGGAACTATCCTCTAACAATTTTAAGCTGGACGTTTCCTGTATGACAATAATTTTGTCTGTGCAATTAAACGATAACACAAACACAAGCACGCACGCACACACATTAAATCATGTATATATGGTGAAAGTAATGCAACAAATGAATGAGAACATTAATTATTAAAACATGAGTGTTGACGACAAAAGTTCTAAAATGAGTGTGTAGGCTTGAAATGTTACTGCTGATAGTAAAACAACATTTTTCAGATTCTTATTACTAGAAATGTTAACTTTTTCAGACTTCACGACCCGAACCAATGCAACAATTGATAGCTTTAACACAGATTTTAATATAAACTTAACATCCAAAGACTGCATGCAAGAGGCGACAAATAAGGCAAATGAATTCGCTAATAGAAGTTACGAGTTTATGGCAGCTGTTACCATTGTAAACCTTTACACGCAACTCGACTGCATGGACAACAGTGGATGGCGGTTCTACAGTCGTCTCAACAGCAACACCACCGTACCGCCATACAATAACTTTACCAGACTTTTGAACGAAGCCATCGATATTCTGTCAAAGGAAAGCGGTGCTAGCGGCATCACAGTATACAGAGGTCAGCCGGATTACTTTCCTACAAACGGACCCTATCAGCCAAACCGTTTCACAAGCACAACAACAAACTTCTCGGTTGCGCTTTCCTGGCAATCCTCTAATTGTTTTGTCAAAATAAAAAACGCCACTGGTTTAAAGGTCCGTCAATTCTCGTCAGAGCAGGAACAAGATGAAGTCCTTATCAAAAGCACTGCTAAATTCTTGGTGGATATGAAGTGGACCAGCTGCTTGTTTTTAAAACTAAAAAGTTATGACCCCACCCTGAAAGCTGCCCAGAATATCTCACACGTCACTTCCATCGTAGAGATGACACACATGCCAGACACATGGAATATGACGGCACTACCAGTTAAGACGGATCCTGAAACGTGTAATAGCAGAGGCAGCCTACATCAATTGTACCTATCTATGTCTGTTACAATTATCCTGGCAGCGACGATCTCTGAATTGTGCAAACGTTTGTAAAGTCAGCAAAACAGTGTAAGCATTCAGTACAATTAAAATTATGTTTATAAACTAAAAACCACCTTCAACAATAAGAACAACATTAATAACAAGAACATTTCATTTAAAGAGTCTTCGTTTGCAATCCTGATGAAACTGTGAAACATCTATCGTTTGATTTCCTTGATTTGGGATTTGCATTACCTGCAACAAAACTTAGGCTCAAACATTCAACGCTTGTTAAACATGCTATTTGTTCTTTAAATCAGATGCTGCAATAAGGATTTTTTAGACATTATGATCATAAAGTTACACTAAATTAATAAATATATCCAGTTTAAATTTTGGTTTTAATATTACACACTTATTAAACACATTCTTAAAATATATAACATATTAACTATATATATATATTTGGACATTTTTATGATTCGCTGGCAAAGTAAGCTAATTCTGCAAGCGGCGGGCCTGCTGAACGGAACTTCACCTTGCGTCCCAATCAAGGTACACAGTAGATTTTCAGTGTACTTAAGCTAACTTTTTCATGTCATGACAAAATGGTACGATACCAACAATATTCTTGTTGTTTCTGTAAGCTTTTTTGTTGTTGTTGAGAATTATGAAAATATATTGAGGTCACCGCTTTTAGGTTGATTCTGATATAGCAAAGAGCAAAAATGCAATTTAAAGTTACATCCAAGCAAAACACAAACACAAGCTAGTTGTTAGCATTTATATTACAAAATCCCTTCCGTTACTTTTAGCAAAAGCGGACAAAATATTAAATTTAACAAAAGCAGACAAAATCACTCCTGTAAATTAATTAACATAAAATATATCTCGAAATTGGAATTAAAAAAAGATGTCATTATCATATTATTTACGAGACTTTATAGTGCAAACCAATTAAACAATATTGCAAAATTTACAGGAGGGATTTTACAGGCATTGAAAAAAATTACGGAAGGGTCAGCCTGTAATTAACTGAAGAATTTTGCTCTGAAAGGATTTTGTCCGTACTCCGTTTTTAGCAATAACACAGTCTTTACAGAATTATGTATCTAGTTGCAGAAAAGAGGAGATACATTGCTAAGTTGATGGTGGTTTTATAATTTAGTGATCTGCAGCTGTAGGAAGCACCATGTGTTGCCAATTTCCGTTGGCTCACTATTGTTGCTGTTTCAAATATTTAAACATATCTATAGACCCTTTCAGTTACTCGCCCTAAGTCAAACAAGAGTTGCGTCCCGCGATATGTCGGTGCATATATGACGTCATACGAGGATTGAAAACAAAAAGGCTACTATAGTATTTATAAGCGGATTTTTGTGCTGTTTTAACGTAAGTATGTGCTTTATTTATTTTTTAGAACTCAGAAAATCACCTTATTCAAAGACAATGATAATCTGTTTTAATTTACAGTAAAAAAAATAAGAATAAATCAGGAAATCTGGGAAAGTTCGTCTTTTTTCCAGACGAAGTGCAACTGTCATACCAATGAAAGTAAATAATAAAAGGCTCTTCAAAATTACTTAAAGACCCCTTGAAATGGTAGCTGGAGTGGGAAATGATATTTATAATCGCACGTATCTCTTGTATTAGATCACGCATGATCCATGCTGCAGAGATAGCTATTTTTAGATTAGTTATGGGATAACGTTCGCTCTGACGTTGATATCTATTTTTAGTAGACACCTCTATCATGCTTATTTATATCTTTGGGAAGAATGAACATTAAGTATGTTTTTTTCCATTTTGTACTGTATACCAATATAGGTATTGTTGAAGATTGTCTTTACTTAGACTAAAGTATGAATTTTTGCTGAAATTAGGCCCATATAATGCATATTCCCCAAAGCAGGGGAAATATATCATTACATGTATTTGATATAGACAAATTGTCGGATACCACCTTTAACATAGGGGTCCTACTGAATACAGAAGACACTTGTTTACCGAAAGATACCGAAAGAGACTTTAAATTACCGAAATACACTTAATAAATTGACATTAAAGTATAATTTGCTGTTTTATTGAGTAAATATGTTAATCAAAATACAATAATGCATTCATATCAGGAATAGCTGGGCAGAAAATAACACACCAAACTTAAAAAAGGCAGTGAAAAGATAGCATGGTTTTATAAAATGAATACAAATAATAACCACATGATGAGAATCTGATGTTAATGTCGGTGCATATTTAATGCGAGGGCCATTCAACTGATTGTCATATCCGGTTGTCAATGCAGACATCTAGTTATATTTGTAAAAAAACAAAAACAATTTTATACAGACATCTAAACATATGTAAACAAATAAGTTTAGTTAAACTGAACCTATTAGCTGATTCTGTATAGAAGGCTCTGTAAAGTGATGTCAAACTCATATATGCAATACAGTCATGACAACATGAAAAGAGAACAGGATTGCATTGGACTTTTGTCGGTGCATGTTTAATGCGTGGGCCGTTCAGACTGCTGAGCGTCCTATCCGAATTCCAATACATACATGAAATAAATAGAAATAGAATAAAAGAATATTATGTTTACTGCATTAAGGAATAAAATTTGATGTTTCAATTGCCCTAAATGATAAAAGAATGTTGACGAGGACTGTAATAACTGACATATATTCCATTATTATTGTAATTATATGAAATGGGTATCACTGTGTTGTTTCAATGGCATTGTCACTGTCCGTACATTAACTTTTCGTTTTCTTTGACCTGTTTTTTTTTTCGTCTGTGCGCGGTGCCACTACAGAAGATTGACCATTTGAGGACAGCTTTTCACATTTTATTTATCGCGAAAACTCATGACTATCAAAATTTACGCACAACTTATGGAGAGACAATAACAATAAACAAGCACTCTTATTGCAAATACAACAACACTTCATAAAGAAATCAAACATACCCACACAATCGCTGTAGTTTTCTCTTTCAATGATGTTTACGTTTTACGCGTATTCAGCCGAAATCGAATAACAATCCTCGTATGACGTCACCAAGGGGGAGGTAATTGAAAACCGATAATAACTGAAAGGGTCTATACTATGTTAATCGGAAAGTGCACTTATTTGGAAATATTTAATTATATTTTGTGTTGCCCAAAGTATAAAGTATATATGTATGGGGAAAATTTTGCTTGTTTGATAATATTTATCATAGTTATATGTTGCTTAGCAAAGACGTGTGCAAATTTTGCTTGTTCTACAATATTTACTGATAGTTATATATTTCGTCGGGTCCAACATCTAATAAAGCCTTCAGTACTGTGTTGTTTGTCACACCATTTGTTAAAGGCTCCAATGGAAATTTTTGTATTTTTTTATAAGACGAGTTTTAGTTGTAACTTCCATAAATACTCTACATCGAAATTATGCACAGCACATTCTCGAATATTGAAATCTAAATGCAGGCAACATTTATGTATATTTGTTCAACATAAAATCTGACGATACAGTAATGCTTGTTTGCTGACAAACTAAGATAGCAATACTGTTTTACAAACAACGATCGATTGGAAAACAGAGGTACAAATATAATCTAGCTGCATTTTATAATCCACCAGGTTTGTGAACTAGTAATTTAAAACAGAACATGTTATAAACCGTGATTAACTGGACCACCTGGTGCTGCTTCTTTCTCTCTCTCTCTTCTCTCTCTTTCACCCGCAATAACCCACATACATTATGCTCTAGAAAAGAAAGAGGACGCAAGAATGATAAGTTAGAAAACGTAAAGAAAGAAAAGAAAGACAGCACCGTCATAAAATAAGAAAAAGATGATCCCCTGTCCTCCTTCCATTCCCCTTCTCCGACTCCTACGCCTCCCCACCCTCACCCCCCCTCTATCCAGCAGATCCAGAAACCCTACTCTATTCATCCCTCCCTAGTATCGCCTTCATCCCCTCTACTCCCCCCTCTCCTCCTCTCCTCCCTTCCCCCTCTCCCTCCCTCTCTCTCTCCCTCCCTCTCACCCTCCTTCTCTCTCTCCCTCCCTTCCTCTCCCTCCCTCCCTCCCCTCTCCCTCCCTCTCTCCTTCCCTCCCTACCTCCCTCTCTCTTCCTCCCTCCCTCCCTTAATAAAGCTTTTTGAAGAATTTATTTTTATATTTAACTGTAACATTCCGGAACAACTTTTACTAGTATAAATAGAGTTAATTTCACATATTCCATAAGACCGAACAATTCACCCAGACCTTCCTAATAAATCGTACATTAGCCAGTGTTTTATATTCAATATGAAATAAGAATGTACTGGATTCCTAAGCTTTACAAAAAATCGTACAAATCACGACCCATAACTGCACAAAATTCTGATCATTTGTAGATTTTATAAATTGAATTATGATGTCCTTTATGCCCCTTTTTAGGACAGCACCGTCGAAAATGATATTAAAATACAATAACTCACATGACATATAAGCGATATAAGCATGTCTCCTTAAATATTCAAATATATGTGCCCAGTTATACACAACAAAAGTCGCTACAAAGAGAACCAATAACACACCAGCAACAAAAAAATGCCGATTAAGTATGTTGCCTGAATATGTCTTCTCAACGACTCATAAGATTAGTCAAATCATATTTATTAGATGCAATTTCCATCAACATGCATAGTTCCTTATTTAGAATAAAAGTGAGAGTGAAAAGGTCGAAATTACGTCGTTTAATATTGTGAAAAAGTCGAAATTATGTGAAAAAAAGTCGAAATCTCATTGTTTAATATTGTTAAGAAAGTCTGAATTATGCTGTTAAATATTGTGAAAAGGTCGAAATGACGTTGTTTAAGACTCGAAATTATGTGAAAAAGTCGAAATCACCTTGTTTAATATTGTGAAAAAGTCGTACGATGTTTACTTTTTTGGGAAAATATCGAAATTGCGTTTAACTCTCATCGAAAGATCTTTTGCTCGAGAAAAAAGTCAGTACATTGTTGGCAATGAAAGTAATGTCTACTTAAGTTGCATGTTATTAATAATTTATTCTCAGTGTTTGAATAAGAAATAATTATTGTCTGTTAAATCATTTTTCTGTGTGTATCATACAATGCTAATGGTATATATCTACACATACGTACATAAACAGATTAAAGCAACACACACACACACACACACAGAGACACAGACACAGACACACACACACACAGAGAGAGAGAGAGAGAGAGAGAGAGAGAGAGAGAGAGAGAGAGAGAGAAGTGGAGAGAGAGAGAGAGAGAGAAGTGGAGAGAGAGAGAGAGAGAGAGAGAGAGAGAGAGAGAGAGAGAGAGAGAGAGAGAGAGATGTCAATATGTTTCTGTATGGCATATACAGACGCCAATAAAATATGCTACATCTGATGACGGCATAACCCAAGAGGTTACAAATGAAAACCCATTTCGTATGCAGTCGGAATACTTTCGGCTCGTACTGTTTTCAAGACATAAACTGAAAGCTGACGGAAATTAACAGAATATGTCGAGGTTTCCCGATTAAAAGCCTCTTCCATCCCTACATTTATAAGGAATCGTTTGTATTGGAGAATGTCTCAAGTCAGTGGATATCAGTAAACTCGATGTTGCAGTGCCGATCTCGTATGGAGATGTTAGGTACAAAGGCTATGTCCTAACGTTCGGAAGTAAATCTATTAGATAAAAACGGTGAATTTCGGATACTGTTGCTTAACAAAATCCCACCATAAACAGTTTTCAGACAGTATTTTTCAATTTTAATCAATAAAAGGTAAGTATCTTACTAGCTTCTACCTTGTTGTTGTTGTTGTTGTTAATTTTAATGCTTTTTTTATGTATGCCAGTTGTTGTCATTCATTTCTTTTAGCTAAATCAAAATATAAATTTTAATTTTAAAATCTTTGAGAATAATATTAAAAATGTCATCTTTAATTTAAAGATTATATGAAGTATAAAAGTGTAAGCCAATACTTAGGTAGTTAATTAATAGCAGCAGAAAAGCAAAAGTAATCGCTATACGTTTGACCATAAGTAGCTACATGTTGTTGAGACTGTACATTTATTGAAAATATATTTTTAACATATGTATTTAGGAAATTTGAAATCAATGTACATAAGTACATTTGGAACCTCTTGGGTTATTCCGTCATCAGATGTTGTATATTTTATTGGCATCTGTTAATACCATACAGAAATATATTGATAATACTACAATTAAATAAGGATTCGACCACATGTTCGAAGGTTTAGCTCCTTAGTCATATTTGCAGGATATATATATATAAACAAAATCAAGGATATCAGTGACTATTTGACCTCTTTATAAAACTTATCTCGAAATTTATTGCTGGTAACAATCCGGGAATCATTCGTTGTACTGCACTGCATTGCTCATTGCTTGCCATTGACCTTTTTACAGTCAAGAACTTGCACTGCTTTGGAATTACACTATGACCGGACAGGTCATTTAAAGCCATAATTTTTACAGTAAGTATATATATATATATATATATATATGTATGTATCCTGCAATATATTCACATATGTTGTTGTCTACTACATCAGTAATTACAAGTTGCATTGTTACCTGTACATGCTTGTGAAAAAGTATATGAAAATTAAAAAAATAACATTTAGGTCTATCAAAAATCTTCAGAAATCTGAGACAAGTTTCTTACGTTAAATTATCATTGCTTTGCAGAAAATACTCATTGTTCCTCCATGATGTACACTTCTGTACTTTATGACTAAATTACGACCAAATTGATTGCCCTCACTGAAAATAAACAACGTTTGCTCGAGAGCAATTATTGTACATGACATGTAATGAAAGTAATGTATTTTATACCAACACTTCCTTGTATGAGTTTAGGTTACTATGTGGACTTGAATGGATGCTTGTGAAGCTCTATATTTCCTATTTGATCATAATTAATATTAAATGTGGTGAAACTTTATTCAGACCTGTGAAAACGAACTGTACACATCTGGTTGCAGATTTGTTTCATATTGCTTTGAACCTGCTTTCGAGTTAACTTTATCCCCCTTCTAACCAAAGCCACATTATAGAAGACTGTTAATTCAACGCCACTCTATCTTGACTATATTGTTACTATAGATAATCATATCTTTGATCAAATGATACTTCGTGCTACCTCCTATAGTATTTACATAGATTTACAGTATCCCAACTTATACGGTTTGTACGAGAGTATACTAAAGTAGAAGTTTTCAAAGCCAGAAACCAGTTGATCACTTCATATGACAGCAGGCTAATTTCCAATTAAGGAGGCAAGGCCTTACCTCAGTTTCAACCCAAAACAAATCACACACACCACACACACACACCACACACACACACAAACACACAACACACACCAATAACAACACACACACCCCACCACACACACACACACACAACAACACACACAAGAATCACAACACACACACACACACACACACACCACACCACACACACACAACACACTTTTAAAAACACACACACCACACACACCCACACACAAACACACACACCACACACACACACACACACACAACACACACACACACCACCAAACACACACACACACCAACCCACACCCACCAACCCACAACACACACACCCTACACACTACACACACACCACACACCCCACACCCATCAACGCACACACCACACAAACACACAACACACACAACACCAACACCACAACACACACACACGCACACACACCAACACACCACATCAACTCACACACACACACACACACACCCAACTACACACACACACATCACACACCCACAACACACCACAACTACGCCCACATACACCAGCACACACAACACACACACCCCAGCAAACACACCACACAATCACACACACACACACACACACCACACACACACACACAACCACGCACACACACCCACACAACAACACCACCCCACAGCACACACACACACACACACACACACACAACATCACACCCACACACACATACACACACCCCCACACCCCATGCCACAAACCCACACATATATATACACACAATCTTCCTCAATGACTGTCGTTGGGTATGTCAATCCTTTATTAAATGTATACGGAAAGAAAAACGGCTCTGTCGCGAAAAATGCATATGTACACTGACATAATCAGCGAATAAGGCTCTACACACTATATGTTTTATCCATGTGTGGACTCATGGGATATAATTCACAAGTTGAATTAAAAAAAACAACACTACAATTTGAACCTGCGCTAAAAGATGCAAGCGGCGTGCACATACGTTTTCATGCCATGAATCGTGTCAACTATGTTTTGTTTTTCAATTGATTAAAGTCATTGTCAGACTCTTTACGCATAATTTTGTATTCGGCAGTCAAAAAATGTTTGGTATTTTTTATCTATATACCTTGATTTGTTATAATTAATTATCTGCATGAAAACACCTATCGGCTTTATTTGCCTATCGTTTTTTTATGCATTTAGATATGTTTTTCTCATATACTTTTTACTTTAAACTGTTGTATAAAATTAAAACACATTTTTAAGAAAGGGCAAACAGATTTGAGTATCAAATTGAATAAAAATGACAGTTGAGGTAAAAGCCTACATCCGAGTAGCCTTGTTTTTTGTCATGCTGTGCGTCGGCTGAATTGCCCAGAGAGCAAGGGTTTCTTATGTAAAAAATACAAATAATACCGTGTGTGGATGTTTTTAGCAATTGATCAAAAGAGGTGTTGAGCAGCCTTAAGCAAACATGCCTTCAAACTATATTAGCCCAACCAAACAGAATGTCAGCTTGTTTCATAGAAACTTTAGATTAAGGACATCTGAAGTAAATAGTCTCGCAGATCTTCATCAAGATTATGTTTGTGGTATTTACATGAAATGTTCCAAATTCGTGGTCGGAATTATGATATTCATTAAATAAGATTGTGCATTTTCTTATTTTAAACTTCTTATATTAAATGTGAATGTCAATCTTATTTTACTGCCTTTATCCATGCTTTCAATCATATGCCTTTACAATTTAATTTGACGTGCAGATACAACACACAAATGGGAGGCAATAAAACAAATATTAAAGACAAAATGTTGCATTTCATCTATCCCCGTTTCAAACTTATGTATGTACGATGTCCGGCTGTTAAATAAAAGAAATGAAACACCAGTAGTGTGGATCAATATAATGAAAGGTAATTGCAAACTATAATCCAGTTTAAACTTACATTGGAATGACGGTTTTAAACTACTTGCCATACATCTTCACTAGAATACTGTGGAAATAAATTATAATCACAAAAAATATCACTTAATAACTATTCTAAAAGGATATTGACAAAAAGTATGTTTTTCAATTTCTTGTGAGACAAAACCCTGACTAAAAAAGAAACATTCCGCTATATTTCCACTTTAAAAGTAAGTTACGGATGAGTAATATTAATTTTTAAAGAATCTATTAAAAATACACGTATAATATGATTTTAAGGACATACAGTTTAGAATAAAAAGACCTTAAAATCTGAACTTTCATAAAAGAGAAAAAGAAGCCGTTATTGCAAGAAGGTCCTAGATAGTTCAAACAGAAATGATATTAGCATACATGATTATGCTACTTATGCACCAATCAAACTGACATGCAATTATATCGTCGGGCTTTTAGAAGCTTAATTCCTGCCTTTGAGGACTTTGGAACAGGTAAAACTTAAACCTTTTAAGATGTTACAAGATGTTACAAGATGCTACAAGGTGTAACAAGATGTAACAAGAACCTCACGCACCATCACCACTTTCAGTCTTGCTAAAAATGAGCGGATTTAGAGACATCGTTCTGGGTTAACTTTCAAGATTAATCTAAATGTTTTGCCCATACCACTTTTTCCCTATCAATCCAAAAACTGTTCTTTTTGGAAAACAGCTTTAAATGGAAATGTTTGAAATACGTATAACCCAACGTTCCAGAATTAATGAGAAATATATACAGAAAATATGTTAATCATCAAATTTAATCAAAGGTGTATAAATCTCCTGAATTAGTTAATGTTCCGAAATCTAAATCAATTGATAAGACCATATGCATTATTTCTTTAAACGGGATGGGGAATTGGGATTCGATCACATGCCAAATCTCATTGTTTAAACTAATGATGTAACTGATGGTTTTTCTTTTTGTGTGTTATGTCTCGTCTCTGTGTTTTTTGTCACATTTACATTTACCTTGTCTGCCTTGGTCTGCAGGTAGATAAAATTTAAATATCTGTGAAAATTTGATAGGATCTATTCTTATTTACCAAATCATTTACTTTTAAATAAATTAAGTTCAGATTTTCAAAGACCAGAGAAAGCGTAGACCTTAAGCACTTAAACACACTTTTCTTTCAACAAACTAGTAAACTGAATCTACATCTATATTTAATATTATCTAAGTAAAAACTCATTATACCATGCCCATACTTTTCTATACCATTCATTCTTAAGAAAATTGGTCTTGTATGTGACTTTTATTGTATGTTATTGTATTTTCCTTCAAAAAGAATCACTATAATTAGGAAACGTACCGATAAATAAACAGCGTATAATTTACCTTCTACAAGATTTATTTTAGTTAAAAAGTCTTCATTTTTATGGTATAAACTACCGCGCGAGCCTGAGGTAACACTCATGCGTCATTTTTGGTAACACTCTGTTTAGTTATCGTAGTGTGACGTCATTTAGTATGTGTAGTGTATATGCAATTTCCTGATGACTTTGTTGTCACCGTTTTATGCATTTTGCAGGACAATCTCATTTTAATTTATTAAAATAACATTTTAGCCATGTTGTAAACGAATATGTTCCCTTTTTATAGAAAATGGTCGAGTAAAGAGTGGAACTATTTTTTTTTTGTGTTCGGATTCTTCCAAATCGAATTACACCGATTGTTCATACTTTTAAAAGAGGATGGATTGTAAACAAAAAAAACAGCTGAGTTTTTGTTATGTGATAAATAGAATCTCATATTCGTGTTCATTCTAACGAACACTTAAATCATATCTTCTATTGCCCATCCAACTTAAATAAAAAATATATGTTCTTTATGAACAATCAGTTTTAACAGAGAAAACATACAATATATAAAACAAACATAAATATATACAATTGATGATGCGTGCCTTTCCATTATGCTCTTATATAATCTTTGCTACGTTGTATTCTGTACATAACTATGTTGGCCATTGTTGATATAACAAATCTTATCAAATGTCTTACTTATACTGTGTAAATGCAAATAAATTACCATTTTATCAAGTCAGCTTCAATTTTCATTTATCTTGGAAGAAAATATCGACGTTGTCATCAAGGATCTAGATGTCTTTTATTTCAAAATCTGCATTGAAACAATTATTTTAGTTTTTATGTTTAACCATTAACTGCGGGCATATAAAAGTTCTAATTTCAAAGATTGTTATCATTTTTAACATTGTCCAAACTTTCACAAGCTGACAAAGTAATTTTTATCTTTATTAATTCATTGGAATAAAAATTAAATGTTATCGGCATGTAACGGAAACTATGAGGTTGCCGGAGCAATATATATTCATGCCGACTTAAGAAAAAGAAAAGGTAACTACTGATATTTTCCATTCCTTTATCTTTTGCATGAAGCCAGTTTAGTTTACTTCATTCGTACAAAGCACGCCATCAAAAAAGTTCACGTTAAAATAAACCGTCTTAAGTTGATAAATAGCTTGCACATAATGTTTAGTTCAAACATTTGTAAACAAAATACTTAGCTGTAACGTATGATTACAAACGATTACCTCATTGTTCGGCATGAACTACTTAGTGATTGTTATCTGACACTGAATTGCCAGTTATTTTGGACAAACTGCCGTCATCTTGATATAAATATTATGAAATATTCACTAACTCGCGCATTCACGTTGGAGAAAGAAGTTGAGTCGAATTCATATCTAATTATTTATAAAATCCCTACATCTACTACCATGCGCTAGTTACTTTATTTGAAGCCTTATCTTTCAGAAAGTCTGTCACTTACTGTTTAACAGGTAAAATAACCAACTATTCTAAGACAGCTATACTATTTATAGCTTGTATATTGAATTAATATTTAGATTAATAACATCCCCTTTGATATAACTTGATAAGAATATAAAGTTTTTTAGACCGTGAGTTTTTAAAAGAAATGCATTAACTATGAATCATTTACGTTTATATGCATTCTGAAGGTTAATTATTTTGTAGAAATATAAATAGTGACATTTTTTTTTTCAATTGTAAGTTTCATTGCAGATAATAATTATATTGTAATAATGTTAAAGATGAAGTTCAATAACAACTATATATTATTGAAGAAGGCCTGGAAGTAGGTTTGTATTAATCAGAAATGTACTGTTACTTCACAATACTTATAGAATGTGTCCAGAAATGTTATATAATATAATACTGTTTCATTCAATTATTACATGTAATCGCTAGGGATTTTATTGACTTTATGAAATCCCTAAGTGAAACAATTATTTCACGAATTCTCTGGAAGTTTTAGGGATTTGATAAAATCCATGGTTTCACAGTCTTACGGAATCATATATAAATCTTAACTATACAAAGACTCAGTTACTAGGAATTATTTATTTTATGATAAAACCTATGCATGAAATATATCTATTTTGTGCGACGTTTAGCATGAAAATCCAATTAGCTAGATTATTAAGTGGGTCCGTGTTACAATTCCTATCTCCGTTTAACCATTGACTATTGACGGATGTGTCTCACACTGCACAATGAGAAGAATATTTACAGAATCTTTATATGACATTCTAAGGCCTCGGTGTAAATCAAGGGGACTCCGTCGATGTGCGTGTGTGAGATTTTCTGAAGTGAATCAAAATCTCCCAATAACTTGATAAGAAAATAAACTGGCTTCAACCGCAGTAACTGCACAAGATCATCTTAATAAACTGTCTTGTAAACAGATTGCAGAGTGGCTTGTTTGCATTGCTGTCTGATTTTTGTGAAGCATTTCCGCCCACTCTCAATTTACGGAAATATTTCCTACCTTTTCAGCACATCTAAAATAAAGTTAAACCCTAATATAGTACTGTTGATATTTGATAAGTCTCAGTTTGTTTCCTGTGTTTGCATTTATTTGGTTTGTAATTTGATAAAATGAAGCAGTATAACGTCTCTGATAACTTTCCATGACCATAACAAGAATTGTCTTCAGCAGCGAAAGCACACAAAGCGTCTCGCAATGTAGGAGTAAAACGAATCTTACAGCGTTGTTGTTAAAGACAACAACAACAACAAAAATTAAGTCTCTCACAGCTTAGGAATGAAAAGACCCGAAACTTAGGAGTGTAAAACCTGTAATAATTTACGTGTAATAAGTCTCTTACAGCTTAGGAATGAAAAGACCCGAAACTTAGGAGTGTAAAGCCTGTAATAATTTACGTGTAATAAGTCTCTTACAGCTTAGGAGTGAAAAAACGCATAAAAGTCTATTAGAATTAACGTGGTTCAAGTCTCTCAAAATCTCGTATATACTTTCTCACACTAGTGTACCGAATAGCACATAATTTAGGAAGAATAATTTTCTAAAAATCGGATTTACACTTAGTAGGCCTCGTGACGCCTATATTATCAGGTCACGAGTGGTTGTTTTAGGGATATATATTTACAATAAATTGTTGACGAGGTTATAGCGTCCTACTGAAGCTTTGTGGTGATGGCATCTAAATCACAAACTCGACCATTTGCCTGATTAAATATTGCGAATGGTGCTTTATATTGAGAAGGCATTGGGTGCCTGGAAGGGGGCACCCTGTCTTTCTTTCTGATGACATTTGGGACAATCTGTAAACAACTCGTGCTCGCCCTCGTTGATTTAAGACTACTGGTGATGAATTAGTCGACGGGTTGGATTTTTCGGCCACATCAGTAGTTCGTTTTTCTTATCCGAGTTTTTAAATCAAGAATAAACAAAGTAACCCCTCGAAAGCACACTAAACTAATCTTTATGTATTAATGTGTACTTCGACACATGGCTTCAAAAAAAAGGACACGCGAAAACAAACTACTTCTGTCACGCATATGTGCCTTGTTCTAAATCATTATAATCATCTCTATCGTCGTCGTTATATACGCCGCATTTTGTCGTCGTCGGCATCATCATCATCATCATCATCATCATCATCATCACCACCACCACCACCATCATCAATATTTATCAAAATCATCATAGTTGGATTTTCGCTTATTTTTAAACGGCCCCAGTGTTCAATAAGTTGCGTGTTTTCTATGTTGTCATTTAATTCATCATATAAGGATTGTTACGTGTATTTCCTTTGATGGACATTGGACTTTCGTTCTTCAATTCCATCTTCACATGAACAGGATGCTACAACAATTTATTCGTCTCTGATCATGTTTGTTCATGATTCAGAAAGTTAGTTTCTTTTATAGTCAACCATTTTTGTGCAGTTTTTTCAAATCGAAATAATACCATATTCTTTTTTCCTAAACATATTGCCGACTGACCGTTCCGAGGCGGTAACTGTCGGGTTTGCTCTTTTCGTTAAATGACTCATCACAAATTTGCTCTTACTTTTCGCTTGGCTTGCATGTGAAATACATTTTTTTCTGTGCCTTTTCGGCATTTGGTATATGTTGCAATGCTCATAGGACTTTGTCAAATATTCTTATTCTTAGCGCCTATTCAAGAGAAAAAAGAGAAAGAAAACAAACTACAGATAAAATTTCTAAATCTTCTTTTATTTCGAACTTATTCTTGTCTAAGTACCTGCTTTTTTCAGAACAAAAAAAATAATAAAAGAAATAAAATATTTATTTTCCCCATTTTTAACACGTCTTCCAAAGACAAGAAGAACACACCAGAAAATATTATTCATAACATAAACAAGAGATGTCATTTATGTCAGCTTGCTTAAAGCTCAGAACATGCCCGCCAGTTGTAAAGCAAATCAAAACAAATATACCGATGTAAATATTTCATTTTTCTGCTTCTTTGTATTTTTTGTTTAGAATTTTTCACGTTAACAAGTTGTGAAAGTATGAATGTGTAATTTCAGTTCCTACATGTTTGCTAGAAATGACATATTTATTGACATGCTGCTGTTAATGTTTAGTCTGACGATGCTGGATTATTTACAAACACATCGCAAATTAAAAAAAAATGTTTATAGAAATAACGATGGTTAAGTGGAAAAACAAAGAAAACAAACAAATTAAAACATATACTACAACATTCTGCTCTTGACAGTGGTAAAATGTATATCACAATCTTGTACAAAACATTACACAGTATAATCAATTAGTGATATCTCACAGTATCAGATATTTGTTGTTTTGTGCTACATGAAGTACATGAGTACCGAATGTTAATACTTTTCTTCTGAAATTCTATTAAAAATCTTGCTGAAGAATAGACATCCAAATCGTTATTGGAAATAATTTATATGTTAATTCAGAGTATGGGCAGATAAATTCGATTTTCAAAAGGAAAAGAGACAAAAGTGACAGATTCTGAATTAAAAGAAAACATCAACATTTTCTTAAATTGAACAATTCTTTAAACAAGTTAGACATTCGCACGCAGTGTTACAATTAAGATGATATCATTCTGTAAAATCGTTAAATACTTCTTCAGTTTACACTATTTTGACCATAGTTGTGCTGAAACATTCAGATTGTCCTCTCCTTTGTTGTTGCTGACAATATGACATTTTCCATCGTTGTTAGGTAGTATCTAGCACTTAGAGAAAGAAACAATGCCGAGGAACAATAGTTAACCCTAGATGTCTAGCTAAAATTTTGTTAGAAAGATAGATTTGTTTCGGTAAAATGTACATTAAAGAATGGATTGTAATGATAGTATCATATGCAGACACATTTATCATGACATGACACACCTATGTATGAACATTAACGCACACCAGTACCAGCGATAGCACAAACAAGAGAAAGAGTATTCTCCTATTTCCATTGTGGTCCCTGAAAAAGATGTCTAATTTGTAAGTGAGTTGCACAAATAAGATTTTAATGGAACAAATCCTATCTCTGCACACGCAGTATAGTTGGCTTATTTGAGAACCAGAACTAAGTTCGTCATAAAAAAGTGACAATATTATCCTGCCTTTTCTATTTGTTTATAGTGTTGAAAACAATAATTACAATATTGAAACTAATGTCATTGAAAAATATTGTTTTCTGCCAGATTGCAAAATTTGTATTTCGTAGAAACTCCAACTTGCATCTTAAACAGATTAGAAAACAGTAAGGTCAGTCTATTTCATGTCCAAATATTGCTATCTAACCATTATGTTGGAATAAAGAGAAAGACGGTAGCTATTATCAATCAAATGCCCAGAGCAAAAGGTTTGCTGTTGTTACATGTAAAACTAGTATATTTAATAATTTGATTGTCGGATAACACCTTATAAGTACCAAATGGATATTATGTTAAGTATGCTTAAGATATAACCGATCATAATATAAGTTAATTAATGAAAGGAAAAATTCACAAATGCAATCTTAAATGAAATTTAAAGACGATCGTGGTAGTTCGTGGGGCGCATTCAGTTTGCGAATCGGTTCACTTCAGTAGGAATTAAGAAGTATAATTAGGGTCAAGCTGCTTCAAAGCATGGGGTTAAGTGTTCGAAACCCGGTATGGGCACGCTTGGTCAACTTGTTTTTTTCCCTACTTTTTCACTTTGACAATTATTTCAACATCACTCTACTAGATTAAGAAGAAAACATGTCTAGTGTTTAGTTTTAATTTTGTGCAGTTATTAATTGTTTGAATTAGTCAAATTCTTTACGAGCACCTGCTCCAGATGTACCCATTTCAGAAAGAAAACACACACACACTAAAATGTCAACCATATCATTTATTATTTTAGTATGTTCAGCATACATAGAACTACAAAATACAACATAATGAAAAAAGAATGAAACAGTTTTCAAACTTACCAAAAACTTGTTAAACTTGAGAAAAACAAATAATTTTATTTGCATAATAAATTGTGGTCAAATTATTATAATGTACTGGTAATTGCATACATTGTTTAATATACAGTGTAAATGATATCGAGTCATATTTTATTTTTAAATCGATCGTATGCAACACAATGATTTTTATATACTTTTAACACGTTGCTAGTCATACTGTTATTGTGTATATAAATACTTTGTAAACATGGAAAAGTGCTTGAAGAATACACATAAGAAGTCTGTGGCCCTATGGTCATGATAATGATTATAACAAACAAATAAAGAAAACAACAACAAAGAGCATGTAAACCCCATTTTTCTTTCCATATTTGAATTCAGCATACTTTTTTCTATAAAATAAGTAAACATGAAAAAAAAAACTCTATAAAAGGAAATAAAATGTAGGAGTCGTCTTTACGTATTAAAGTAGGCCTTATGAACGCGTTTATTTCACCAACAATCCGATTGTTCACTCGACCTTTATGATTCGATGTTGCTAATGTTCTAGTTCTTGGCAGAACAGACGTACTACAGCAACAGAGAATGTTGCATCACTGGACTCAAAAAGAACATTTGTATACGAAATTGATTCCTGTTATTGTATTCAATGTATTCAATGTTCACCATTGAATTTCTGTTCAATGTGATGCCAGCATGACAATGCAACACGAAAACGCAATTTATAAAACATAGTAAGTAATAACTTTTTATATGACTGTTAAAGTTAATGGTAAAGAACATTTATGGCATGTACCTAGATGTCAGTCTTTAAGACTGTTTAAAATTGCATACTTACTCAATATTTAGATGAAAACATGTACCGATTTATTACATTAATTTTTATATTGGTTTTATATGCGAAATAAGACAATTCATGTGTATAAACCTTTTTTATTTGCTAAAATACAGTTTTACAATAAAATGTTTTCTGTAACTTAAAATTGAAGTAGGATTCTCTGTAGAGCTTTAATGAGTAATTAAAAAGTAATTGACAAACAAGAACCAAATTGACTAAATCGATTTGGTACTTTTTTTTCAGTACTCGATGTCATTAGAAAATGTAAACATGTAACAATACAAAGAGAAAGAGAGAGGTCAAAATAAGAAACAACCAGGAATAAATCATTTTCAAATATAATAATAATAATAATAATAATAATAATAATAATAATAATAATAATAATAATAATAATAAATAATAATGATGATGGTGGTGATGCACCAGTTTGTTAGTACAATTTTAAGAGTTTAAAATGTCTGGACATCCTTTTTATTAGTTTTGAAAACGCCATCCGCAATACAAGGAATCTAGGAAGTCTTTAATGCGGCTTTTGGTAGGAGTTGGCAGTTCTTAAAGCGCAAAACAGCATAAATAAATCTGCAATCAACGGTGCACAATTCTCTAGTCATTTGCCTGAATAAGGCATCAGCACATTTGATTAAAATGTTGTAACTTGTCTCAATAAATCGTCGTCAGATTTTATGAAAATGTTATCAAGAAGATAACATAGAGCTTCACATCTACAATGAGTCCAAACCGTAAATTTATCTAACAATTCTATGGTGAAAATGAATACATTATTTTCGTTCCAAGCAATGTATTGATCACGAGCAACCTTTTTTTCTAAACAATTAATGGTCTATATTAACGTGTTAAGTCACTAAGTGGACTACAGAGAGAAACAAGTAGAGGGTAGCTTCAGAACAGTGAAAAATTAAAGTACGAAATTTGACAAACACTTCAGAAGGTTTTTTTATTGACCAATAACCGTTAATTACTGAAAATTACTGCACTTTTTCACAATGGCTAATGCGAACTGCAATAAAACACTATGTAAGTAGTATGGAGTTGTAATTGGTAGAGCTGATCTGAGTCATGAGTCGTGATGTGTATGGTGTTTAGTGAAGCTAAGAATTCCAGTACAATGAAGCCAGTTCAGAGATCATCTGCACAATAAATCTTTTTTATTTACTTAAACTAAAAAAATATATATTTCCTCGATACTAGAAAATAGCCTAAGTATGTAAGTGTAACTGGTGTGAGGAGTGTGATGGCCTAGACGTGGTGGAATACCAAGGTCTTATGGTGAATTGTATTTCCTACGACATATTGACGCAAACAGCGGAAAAGCTTATGCCGAACGTGGCTAGAGATATGAATTAATGAATAACAAAGCAATCTCTTACAATAACTAACAAATTTCTGATTGTTGTGCACATTGTCGGGATTTCGTCAAGATGAAACAATCGTTGGCGTGATTTGAATTAATGTGATTTGATTGATTGATTGTTTATATATAAGTCAAATAGCGATGTCCAGCGATGATTGTGGGCTAATTTTCAAAAGGATATCTGGGTTGCAATACCGACACCTCGCAGGTCGACCTGTAAAAATATATAATTTACACAATTATTAGTTATTGCTTGAAATCATAACATGTTTTGTAGCAAGACAATACGTACATACATAACTGTTATATGTAGCAATGGACAAGAGGGATAATATTTTCTACAGAGAATATGATGAATGTTTTATTTCATATTACTAAAAGCATAATATATGTATTTAGAAACATTTCTTACAATAGTACGAGATGTGGACCTCAGTTAACATGGACAACTTTAGTTGGCCTAAGTGAAGCAATATATTTTTATATATAAAGATCTTACTTTAGAAAACCTTGGACAACTTTACAGAAAAGTGATATTCAGGTTCTACTTGTTTTAGATTACAATTTGTGCACAGTCTCTCTTTTCTTGTAACATTAGTATAGCTTCCTGTTTCTATGGTAAGGTCATGAGACGACGAAACTTTGCCATGGAAAATATTGGATCCAGCGCACTCGATACTTATTATGAAAGGTATGGATACATAGAAGTTATGTTTGCATTTATATTGCTTAATGAACGAAAGGCTGGCTGAACTCTATCGACATGTGCCACCACACTATGTGGATTATTGTCTTCAAATGAAAGAAATGTATTAAGTCGTGTCCCTTATTGGTGTGTCTAAATGCTTACTTAAATGTTTATTTGATTAAGTTAGCAACATACTCAGTGTACTTTTACCCAATCTGATCTTATTTAACCAAATTATGATCATTGTGTGTGCGTGTTGATGTTTGAATCCTTGTCAGTAGATAAACTGATAAATGCATTATACTTTCTCAAATGGAGATACCACACAATCTAATCTGAGCAGATAAACGTAAACGGAATAATGGAATTCCTTGTGTATCATCGATGACATTGGCCAGGAAATATGTTCAAACTAATTAAGCAGTGGGATGGAAATGATTGATTACCCCTTCCTTGTTATATACACCATTTTCCACAATAAAATAGTATGCATCAAGAGCCAACTAAATGAAATAAGATAAACATATATACTTGTTTTCGGTGAAACGTGTCATATTCACTGACACATTGTCAATAGATGTTGCCATCGATAGGCATTCTCTATGATAATTATGTCTGCTATATGAAAAATGACATCCGGGCAATTTGATTCATTGGAATATTTCGCCAACAGTAAATCATGAATTTTAAGAACACCGGCTGTAATCCTTAGCACACACCACAAGATTATTCAAGCTTAGGTCTTCCATTCATCATGGAGTAATGACTCATCTCAATGACGCTTAAAGAGTTTTTTAATTTAAAAACATATCTGCGTGTTATGTTCTCTTGCACCATATTTCTACTCACATATTTTAATTTTAAGCATTATACGTTATGCATGTAAAAGCTTATCCTATTCGGCGCCGAACGGCCTATCAAGTGTCGGTGTACCGTAAAACCCAAAATACCACATACCAGATTACATCTCAGTCGGTAAATATTTGTCAAAAATGACATTGTCAGTAACTGATATGCTTAGCTGCAACTAGATAAAAATTCGGTGCTATGCTAGAAACATGGCGGTAGATAGTGCAGATCATGACTAGGCTGTTCCTAGTGGGGGATGATTGATCTAGGTCCGGTCATTGTGCGCCCTGTAGCTATGGAGCTAACACATTCATTTACCACAGACATGTGTTCAGTTCACTAATGTCACCAGCTGACAAACCCGGATGCTTTGTAGAATTATTTACGTGTTTTGGCACATTTAGTTTCCTGAACAATGCTAAACTTAACACCCTTATACAGTTGGAAATATTTACTTTATTAAGTTGGTTGGAGCAAGGAAGTTGATGAAAGTCAAAGCGATTATATACACGTATAGGCATAGACAACTTCAACTTAAGTATTGAACGAAATACATGTACTATATTTACATTGTTTTGTTGGTATTTTAATGACGTACTCGATACAGTTATGGTAATATTTGGGTGACGTCATCGCTGGTCAGCTGGATTTTCCCATATAAAAGTTCATCGCCACGGCCGTGACCAGACCCCACAAAACATGAAAAATAGGTTGATTTCTGTACATTATTGAAAACGAAATAATGTTTTCGTTTATTATTATTATAACTATCATTATTATCAAGTACAATTGTAGTAGAAGAGGTAGAAGCAAGAGTAGTAGTAGAGGTAGTAGTAGTAGAATTATTATTATTTTTCGTAGAAGAAGTACTAATAGCAGTAGAGGTAGTAGTAGTAATGGTAGTAGATGTGGTAATAGTTGTAGTATTAGTAGTAGTAGATGTGGTAGTAGTAGTAGCAGTAGAGGTAGTAGTAGTAGTAGTAGTAGTAGTAGTAACTAGTAGTAGTAGTAGTAGTAGAGGAAGTAGTAGTAGTAGTAGTAGTAGTTGTAGTAGTAGTAGTAGTAGTAGTAATAATAGTAGATGTGGTAATAGTTGTAGTAGTAGTAGATGTGGTAGTAGAAGTAGAGGTAGTAGTAGTAGTAGTAGTAGTAGTAGTAGTAGTAGTAGTAGTAGTAGTAGTAGTAGTAGTAGTAACTAGTAGTAACTACTAGTAGTAGTTGTAGTAGAGGTAGTAGTTGTAGTAGTTGTAGTAGTAGTAGTAGTAGTAGTAGTAGTAGTAGTAGTAGTTAGTAGTAGTAGTAAGAGTAGTAAGAGTAGTTGTTGTGGTAGTACCAATGTATTAGCTGGAGAAGTAGTAGTCGTTCATCATTATCGGAATATTAGTTGTCTTCATCACAGCTGATTTCATTGTTGTACATTTTTCTTTTATTGTTTCAGTATTATTATTTCTGCCTGCATTTACAGAGTGCCTTTGAAAATCACTATTTTCTGTTCCAGGTCAACATGGCTGTTCTCTTACGAACCTTGCTTTCAATGATCGCTTTCTTAATGTGCCGACCTGTCCTTGGATCGCCGAAGAACGAGACGCGTCTCCATAGATACCTCTTTAACACCAGTCGTTACAACACCTATGTGCGCCCTGTCCTTGACCCGTCGTGCTCTGTAAACATCACGTTCCACAAGTTCTACTTGTACTGCATTATGGACCTGGACGAGAAGTTGCAGGTGATGAAGAGCAGCGGCTGGCTTACCATGACTTGGACCGACGACCTCCTGACCTGGAACACCACAGAGTATGGCGGGATCCATCATACACTGGCCTCTCAGGACATGGTCTGGAAACCAGATATTGTAGTCAACAACGCCGTCGACACAGTCTCCAAAGGTCTTGGCTTCTCAGGTCTGGCGGCAAAGATATTCTACAACGGAACAGTTCTTTGGGAACCAGGCGACGTGTTTCAGACGTTGTGTATCGTCGACGTATCCCATTTCCCGTTTGATACACAGTACTGCGTGTATGAGTTTTCAACTTGGATGTATCTGAGGGGCGATATCAATGTGACAGTGATGCAAAACAGTATTGACATGAGATTTTACCATGAGAACGGAGAGTGGGAGGTGATAGAGACGAATGCGGCAGAGTTTGACCAGTCCTACGACCCGTACGCCGGAGCTCTGTATCAGCTGACGTTACGACGACGGCGTGGGGTCTACATCCTGAACATAATCATACCAATCATCTTGTTGTCCTTTCTCAACTCGTTTGTATTCATCCTGCCCGCTGAGTCGGGCGAGAAGACAGCTTTGTGTGTCACGTCCATGCTATCGTTCATGGTGTATCTGAGCTCTATTGTGGACATGGTGCCCAAAACGTCCATTAAGATGCCGCTGATTGTTGTCTACCTCGTCATCATGCTCTCGTTCAGTGCCATATCCGTTATCTTTACCGTGATTGTGTTGTTCACCTACCAGAAACAGAGCTCCAAACTGCCAGCATGCTTGCAGTTTCTAATAAGGTTCCGATCATGTTTAAAGTCCAAACGTTCTGACTATAGAAGGAAAAATCCCCATATTGTCCACACGTTCGATGCTAACGATGGTGAGATTAACATGAATAAACACATGCTTTTGAATGATATCAACATCATCGATAAAGACGTGAGAGAAAATGGGACCGAAGCGACAAACACTGGTGGATGTAAAGAAAGAGGAGAGAAGAGGGGAAGCTGTCTGGGTAATGATTCCTTTTGGCACAGCGGGTCGGCTCCCCAGGTCGATGCAAACAGTTGGAAGGTTGCTGCGGAAACTCTGGACAGAATCTTTTTTTACTGCGTCTTCAGTTTATCAACACTTGTGTCATTTGTGACCGTGTCTGTGCTGGCTTTTCGCTGAAGTATGTGACTTTCACGGACGTGTTTATATCACATTGCGTAACATTATGTTACCCAATAAGGACTCTCATCCACACTAGTGAGTTTGTATCTTGACTTTGGTCACCAGCGATGACTGAAAATATTACAAGGCGACGTAAATAGACTTTGTGGTTTTGTGAGAAGGTGAACAAAGCGTCAGATGCAAAATTAAGTCTAGCTTTAATAGACATTAAGAGACTCGTAAGGCTTGTGAGACATAGCAGGTATGGCAAAGTTGAGCTTTGTCTCGCATGATAAAATCAAAGTAGTGGGCGATTTGTGAGATGACAGCGACTTCAACAGTTGTGTTCCATACAATAAGGCTAAAATATATTTTAGGAAAAAAATAAAGTTCAATATATTGAGCGAGTTTTCTGTTCGGTATGTTTCCATATACTGCACTGCAGACATTGTTTCATAAGTTAAAACTTTGGGGGAGGAAATGGGATGTAAGCGATTTTAATATTACTGACGAAATGTATTAATATCTATTGCTATCAAATGGCAAGTTTAAAAAAGTAGCAATCAGATAGAATATTTATACTTGAAGGGGATCTAAGACTTGGACTTACAGAATGATTGTTTGTGGTTAAAACGATTTGGAATGAACAGATATGTAATTTCGTGTCAGATAAACATGTTTGTTTGACGTTTATGGGTTGTTACATTCGTCTAGAAAAAATGTCTAGGTGTTGTTACTGTCTGTATTTATGTTTGAGAGACCTTCACATGTCTTCATTATACAATATGTAAATATGTGAATTTCTAGATGTTATACCGTAGAAGGTGTGTTATTATGTTTTTGAAACATTGCAAGAAGTCGATAAATCCGATAGAAGGATCATTGAACCAGCATTTATATACCGTGGAGATGGAAATGACAAACCGTTTACCATCGTATCAGTTATAGTAAAAAGCTTTGGTTTGATCAGAATAGATATAATGGGCAATAATTTGAATAATTGTGTAAATTAGGGATACATTGGTGTAACTGCTTGTGTCATAAATAGACAATATAAGTTGCGTTTTTACATTCACTGTTACAGGTCTGAATATTTATCCTTAAAAATCCAAGAACGGTCCAGAAAATGCGCACTGCTTTAAAATGAATTGCATCAACTTGCCCCAAAGAGTTCCGGTAGAAGACGGACTCTAGTGTGTTTGAGTTATGTATGGTTTTGGTCTGAATATTCATTTTTTGATAAATCTAAAAATAGTCCGGAAAGTGCGCATTGTCTTAAGATTATTGCATAAACATTCTAAAAAAGGTGCCGGTAGAACACTGACCCAAGAGTGATGTCGAAACGCCACCATGGCAGTTCCATTCTTAAATCTGTATCCTCAACTATTGATTTTAGTTGCTTTTAGAAAATTGCCAATCGGACATGAATATTTAAATGGAATTACTTTGTTATGTGTACATACAAATAGACTAAACGAAAAATGGCAGAGATCCCTACCTGTCAGCACTCAGCTGGCCGATATTTACAAAATATTTGCTTTCGACACAAACAATGCAGTGTCCCTCATGTGAATATTGACATGTTGAGAAATATTTTTGTGCATTGCAACACAATGCACTATCACTCATATATAGTGGGATGTTATCATTTTGAGTCTTGTTACAATACATTGTCACTTATATATAGAGATTATAGATTATGTTATTTATATTCCATGTTAAGAAACAATTTTTGTATTGTTACTAGTGCGTAATTCTATATCAAAAAGTGGGTAAAACTAGACTGTTTAAGATTAGTTTCGATTATTGTAAATATTTACGTGTTTGTATGTCATGCCAATATAGTGGGAGAGCAGTGGACAATAAAAACATACTAGATCATGTTATGAGATTTAGGTCATAACTGACATAGTCTTAGATAACTACTGTTGATCAAAACATTTTGTATTTCTATAACGACAATGATATCAGATTTTGCTATCCAACATGTTTCAGTCATGGTGATCGAATGTATAGCGTGTTTGCCTGAGCCTATTTAAGATTCCTTGCTCGAATCCTACATGTTTCTTGTTATTTTCTGTTGTTTTTCCCTTGAATATGTGGCGAGACAAATGAAAAACATGCGCCTTAACCAAAATGTGAATAAGATAAAATGACAAAGTATTGCAACTTATATTAAAGTTTGAAAAGGCACAGGACAAACGTATTCCAATGACCGGTAAATTGTATAACGTATTCAAAACTATGAAGAGATACACAAAACAGAGCAAACCCAACAAGACAGGAACAGTCATCGGCAAAATGGTGGACTGGGCGCTTCAATCGTTGTACAGAGCTCTAATCTCGAACTTCCGGACGGATTTTCCAAATGCACGCAGTGCAAAGACAACATATCTATTTGAAACAAAACTGTCTTAGTATTGACATTGTTAGATCTAAGTTATGACGTCATTTAGAAGAAAGTTGCGTCATTAAAACAATGTCTACTTTTGTACTTGGGTGAGGGGATATGTATTATTTCTTTAAGAACCGCACACAATTCTTGATTGTTACAGACATTTAATATGTAAATCAAGTCGGTATGAAAATTTCAGGCTAGTCAAATATCAAAAGACATATTTTCCATCAATAAGTAATTCACTTCTTCTATGAACAATTGTAGCTCAAACATGAAAACCAATCACATACCTTCCGGCATTTAATAAATAGTTAATCCGTTTTCTCTCTGTCGGCACTATGAGGCCATTCATATTCAGAAAATAAAACGAACATTTACCGCTGATTAATCATAGCTATGGTTCTTAAAGCATACATTCTAATGATTTTTGTCCACATCTATTTAATACAGGTCTGTTGTATTTCATCTAGATGTGCAGGTTCCTTTATCATCAATAAAAATAATAATAATAACAGGACAAAAGAACAAAGACCGCCCCTTAGGTCTAATGTGTCTTGAATATCGTTTGTAATTAAATCGATATTGTCCCATCAGTTCTTGGAAAGTCGGCTTCAAAGCTGCAATCATCTTCAATTAACGTCTTGCCGTTCGATGGCAGACACGGATGTAGGTCATGTAGTTTTCCAGACAATGCGAGATTGCGTAAAAAGGTTAAAGGCGGTATACAAACTGTATCCACGGTACTTGTTAGCGTATCCCCTATATTACCCGGCTACATTATCAAAATGTATTTGCGGGGTAATGGTTTACCAGCAAGAGCCTACAACAATCTCTATTATTAAGCGCATAATGAATATATCAAAGCAAATCAACTAAAAGTCTTGAAGACCCGCAACTCAGACCAGCTAGAAATCTCATCGACACGCTCACTGCCGTTCAGCTTGAAATCCTAGACACGCTCTTGCATTTCAGCTAGAAGTTTCAAAGAACCGACCACGCGGACTAATTAGAAGTCTTGCAGCCAAGCTTACGCAGATCGAACAATTACAGACCAACTCACACAGATCAAGTGAAATCTCGTAGACCAGCCCACGCAGATCAGCTTAAGTCTAGAAGACATGCTCACATAAATCAATTAGTAAATCAATTAGAAGTCTTGCAGACCCACTCACGTAGATCAATTAGAAGTCTCGATGACCCACTCACGTAGATCAATTAGAAGTCTGGCCGAGCAGCTCTTGCATATCAGCTAGAAGTCTCTATCACGCAGATCAATTAGAAGTCCAACAGACCCACTCACGTAGATCAATTAAAAGTCTCGATGACCCTACTCATATAGATCAATTAGAAGTCTCGAAGACAAGCTCAGGCAGACCAAATAGAAGCCGAGCAGCTCATGCATATCAGCTAGAAGTCTCTATCACGAATATCAATTAGAAGTCTTGCACTCACTCACGCAGATCAATTAGAAGTCTTGCAGACCCACGTAAGGCACCACTCACGTAGATCAATTAGAAGTCTTGCAGACCCACTCACGCAGAACAAATAGAAGTCTTGCCGAGCAGCTCTTGCATATCAGCTAGAAGTCTCTATAACGCAGATCAATTAGAAGTCAACAGACCCACTCACGCAGATCAATTAAAAGTCTTGCAGACCCACTCACGCAGATCAATTAGAAGTCTTGCAGACCCACTCACGAAGATCAATTAGACGTCTTGCAGACCCACTCACGAAGATCAATTAGAAGTCTTGCAGACCCACTCACGAAGATCAATTAGACGTCTTGCAGACCCACTTACGCAGATCAATTAGACGTCTTGCTGACCCCCTCACGCAGATCAGTAAGAAGTCTCCAAGTAAGCTGATCAGTTAAGAGGTCTTGCAGACCCAAATACGCAGATGAATTGAAGTCTCCAAGACTAGCTCATGCTGATCAGTTAAGAGGTCTTGCAGAGCCACTCACGCAGATCAATTAGAAGTCTTGCAGACCCACTCACGAAGATCAATTAGAAGTCTTGCAGACCCACTTACGCAGATCAATTACTTGCAGACCCACTCACGCAGATCAATTAGACGTCTTGCAGACCCACTCACGCAGATCAGTAAGAAGTCTCCAAGTAAGCTGATCAGTTAAGAGATCTTGCAGACCGCATTACGCAGATGAATTGAAGTCTCCAAGACAAGCTCATGCTGATCAGTTAAGAGGTCTTGCAGACCAACTCACGCAGATCAATTAGAAGTCTTGCAGACCCACTCACGAAGATCAATTAGAAGTCTTGCAGACCCACTCACGTAGATTAGTTAGACGTCTTGCAGACCCACTCACGCAGATCAATTAGACGTCTTGCAGACCCACTCACGCAGATCAATTAGACGTCTTGCAGACCCACTCACGCAGATCAATTAGACGTCTTGCAGACCCACTCACGAAGATCAATTAGAAGTCTTGCAGACCCACTCACGAAGATCAATTAGACGTCTTGCAGACCCACTTACGCAGATCAATTAGACGTCTTGCAGACCCACTCACGCAGATCAGTAAGAAGTCTCCAAGTAAGCTGATCAGTTAAGAGGTCTTGCAGACCCAAATACGCAGATGAATTGAAGTCTCCAAGACAAGCTCATGCTGATCAGTTAAGAGGTCTTGCAGACCCACTCACGCAGATCAATTAGACGTCTTGCAGACCCACTCACGAAGATCAATTAGAAGTCTTGCAGACCCACTCATATAGATCAGTTAGACGTCTTGCAGACCTACTCACGCAGATCAATTAGAAGTCTTGCAGACCCACTCACGCAGATCAATTAGAAGTCTTGCAGACCCACTCACGCAGATCAATTAGACGTCTTGCAGACCCACTCACGAAGATCAATTAGAAGTCTTGCAGACCCACTCACGAAGATCAATTAGACGTCTTGCAGACCCACTTACGCAGATCAATTAGACGTCTTGCAGACCCACTCACGCAGGTCAGTAAGAAGTCTCCAAGACACGCTCATGCAGATCAGTTAGAGGTCTTGCAGACCCAACCACGGAGACCAATTGAAGTCTCGAATACAAGCTCACTCATCAAATATAAGTCTTGCAGACCCACTCACGCAGGTTAATAAGAAGTCTCAATGGCAAGATCTATCATATCAGCTGCAAGTCACCAAGAACCGATCACGCTGATCAATTAGAAGTCTTGCAGACCTACTCACGCAGATCAATAAGAGGTCTCAAAGACACGCTCATGCAGATACGGCGTATTTTAAAACCATTGTCTATGTGCTATCTTCTGCTTTACATTTGCCCAGATGTTCTGTATACATGCATGTTGTGTTCACATTAAAGCTTTTGTTTCTCAACAAATTAGACAAGACAGGAAAGGGGCTTAATGATAAATAATTGATAACCTGTCCTGTAAAGAATATTACCAAACATTCAGAAAAAACAAACACATCTTTTACAATAATTCAAGTAACCGTACTTTATATTGCATCTAAAATTTGGCTAGATAACCTTTTCTATCATAATATCTATAAGCTGTTTTAAGGATATTTGATAAAGATGGCAAAAAATTAAGAAGATACCATTAATAATACGAAGGTCAATAAATGCTTAAAATTCTTCAAGATTTACATCACAAGTAAAGTGATTTGTCTTTACCGATCTGCTTCATAAAAGAAATATGATCACTTAGGGAATCCTTTGATCAACCATCATACAGCAGCTTCCATAAACTCCCTAATCTTCGAAGGAGATCTTTTTAAGCAATTACTAGAAATAGAAGTTTAAAGATAAACAGCTTTGCTTTCATGAGAATCGGCCTAGTATGGAAAATCCTTATTGCCTTAAGTAAATCCCAGGACAGTGGTACTTGAGATTACGGGCAACCTTGGCGTGCTGTAAATGCGTCAGCCTGCTTCTCTGTGGTTCTTTAAACATATACTCACCAGGTAAAGTATATATAGCATGTTTTTTCAGGTAATTTCATTGACCGAGTGGAAACAACAGCCACAGGTTTTAATGGCTGTGGGCGCAGCTAATATTGCTCTTTGCCCGACCCCATTATAAAGCGAACGGGAGAAGGAACTCCAAAATTTTAATGCAGCAAGTATTCCTTTAACTTATCGTGACCTATTATGTCTTACCCTTTCATCTCTAACGGAAGGGTACAAAATATAGAAGAAAAAAATACGCAGACTTTAGCATAGAACGAGTAATAAACAAGCAACTATGATGATGTGATTAAAACCTGGGATTGTCTTCTTCAAGGTTGAATCGGAGAGTTTACTTACATCAAACAGAAGTAAAAAAAAAATGTATCTACCAATGTTTTGGGCATTGCATGTATTTCTGCATTAACTCACTCGTTAGTTTAAGTAAACACTATTTTGAGCTTAACCACAATTTCTAGTTTGTACAAATCGTGAAAAATTGCTCTTAATGGCCTTTCCATATATCTAAATACGCACGATATAGACTTCTGCAAAAAAAAAAAAGAAAAAGGGGGAAAAGAAAAAAAAAAGATATTGGCTTCAGCGCGGATTACCCGGGTGATGTTGTAACTCGTCCTCAAAAGTAATTGGTCACGTGTTTTCTTACTATAAAAAAAAATTAGCTTATGGTGCTGCGAGGCTTAGATTGGAAATACATACTTGGTAAAGCTGTTTGAGGTGTTGAACTTCACAATTCAAATAGATGCAGAACATAAATAAACAGCATCTTTTCTGGTAGCAATGATTGATTTAATTGTCTGAGAAGTGTTTTGTCCAAACTGTCGGATGCCCCCCCCCCCCCCCCCCCCCCCCCCATCGGACTAACACAATTTTAGTCGTGTTGTCGATGACAAAGTATTGTTGGAGGAAGTTTCCTATGTATACATTAAATCAAACACATGCCTGGTAGAACTACTGGCGCACCGCTGATCGACTTGACCTCCTTGATGAAATTCTCTCCCCGACCAAGACTTGAACCACCGCGCTGAGGACTTACTGATCAGCGACCGCGCGGCCACAGGCGACCTAAGGATCCACTCTTGTATCGAAAAAAATTGTTCTGAGCTTTTTTAATAATGCCTTAAATAGTGCCAGTGTTTGTTTGATCTGTCTTTAATATCGCGAGGCCACAATTATTGTCCTGCTGGTGACGTCCAGCCTATATGTGGAGGAATAACAAGTTATCAGGGTAGAGCCACCGGGAATAGCATCGCGGTGATGGACTGTGCACTTATGAGACTGCGACTATCAGATCGAACACGGCGGTCCTCATTTGTACTAGAGGTACATAATTTTAGTGTTTTATTTGGCAACATTAAACTAGCACTCATGCATATAAGCCTGTTTACGTAAATGGGTAACCGCTTACATTTTGGTAGAAGTCCACGATTTCCGTGTGTTTGTATATACAAGACAGTAAAATCTCCGAGGCTTGACGATTACATCGTCGAAAAGTAATGAATGCCACTTCAATGTTGACATGCTTTACCATGCGTATTGGCCAAACATGCATAACAATAATGTACATGCATAAACAATGAAGTATCAGTTGGAGTGCTTGAAGAATTAAGCAACGGCCTCAGATGATATTTTGCCTCCGTGTGACAAGTGAACGATTGGCTAAATAACCAACATCAATTATAAATGTTAAATAGTACACGGGTGCGAGTTGTCTTAGAATAATGCATATCAAGTCGTTATATCGACCATAAACTGAGGAAGGGTCACTTATACACATATTTCAGAATGCAAAGCTGAAATCAAAACCTATGGACTCATATGTATAGTATGACAAAGTTTTGATTTGGTCACGCCGTGTTTGTAAATGTGAATTTTATATTTTTGCAGGGGTGGTGTAGTAGTCTTGCTCAAAGCTTAGGGACCGGCACATCAATGAATATGGAAATTATATTTCCTTACGCCGTCGCATTCAATTACTGTCAGTGGGAATTGATGTACGACCCGGCGTTTTGGAAGAAACAAACGTGTATATCCAAACCAACCGTTTGAGAAAAAACAGTACTTGTAACTAGTTACACGAATGAGAACAAAGTAATTAATGTGCTTTACAAAATGATAAAAATTACTAAGTTAGTGGTATTCAAGACATTTAAATCACAATGTGCTTACTTATCCAAGTCTTTTAACAAACCAATTGTTGAGTGGGCAGGGGACCTTCTATTCTTCTTATGAAAGACTATCCAAGTAAATGTTTGAATTTATGAAACTATGGCCTGGGTTCCTATTATAAACAAGGGCTATCTGTAGACAGCGCGCACTCCTTTTCTCAGTGTTCATTAGTATAATAAATTCGAAGTCGAAAAAGGGGCACAACTCTATTAAGCGGATAGGGACAAAACTTTACCTGTGTTTGATATTAGATTCTTATTCGCAAATACTTTCAGAGTTAAATTCTTCGGATCCACCAGAAATTATTTATCAAAAACAAAACAAAAAAATCATTAAAATACAACAAATAAGTCCTACTTTGCAAACATCAATTGTACAATAAACAAACAAATGCAATATGTACATTATTTTGATGTATACACTTATAAACCAAATATCAATTAAATCCCAATGATGGACATAAACAATAATTGTGAACATGTATGTAAACATAACAAGTTCTGCAGTGTTTAAAAAATCTATTGTTCGAGATTCCTTTAAAGTAATAACCTCAATGAGAGTTGTATTCCCCCCACCCCCTTTATTTGCTTATGCCTAAAAGAGGTCACAAAGCCACCTTAAAGCATAACCCTTCTGAGATAGTGTTTACTCCTTGGTACACCTGCTACTTCAACCATCCAAAAAAAGAAGGCATACTCCTTCTAAGACAGGATTTAGCTCCATGGTAAGCCTGCTATTTCAACCACCCTGAAATAGAAGCATACTTGAGCTAAGACAGGGTTTTGCTCCATGGTAAGCCTGCTACTTCAACCATCCTACGATAGAAGGCACACTTGAGCTAAGACAGGGTTTTGCTCCATGGTTAGCCTGCTACTTCAACCATCCTACGATAGAAGGCATACTTGAGCTAAGACAGGGTTTTGCTCCATGGTTAGCCTGCTACTTCAACCATCCTACAATAGAATGCATACTCGAGCTAAGACAGGGTTTTGCTCCATGGTAAGCCTGCTACTTCAACCATCCTACGATAGAAGGCACACTTGAGCTAAGACAGGGTTTTGCTCCATGGTTAGCCTGCTACTTCAACCATCCTACGATAGAATGCATACTCGAGCTAAGACAGGGTTTTGCTCCATGGTAAGCCTGCTACTTCAACCATCCGAAGATAGAAGGCATACTCGAGCTAAGACAGGGTTTTGCTCCATGGTTAGCCTGCTACTTCAACCATCCTACGATAGAATGCATACTCGAGCTAAGACAGGGTTTTGCTCCATGGTAAGCCTGCTACTTCAACCATCCTACGATAGAATGCATACTCGAGCTAAGACAGGGTTTTGCTCCATGGTAAGCCTGCTACTTCAACCATCCTACGATAGAATGCATACTCGAGCTAAGACAGGGTTTTGCTCCATGGTAAGCCTGCTACTTCAACCATCCGAAGATAGAAGGCATACTCGAGCTAAGACAGGGCTTTGCTTCATGGTAAGCCTGCTACTTCAACCATCCGAAGATAGAATGCATTCTCATTCCAAGACAGAGTTTTGCTCCTTTCTAAGCCAGCTACTTTAACCATCCGAAGATAGAAGGCATACTCGAGCTAAGAAGTGGCTTTCTATAAATATCAAGAGAAGACTGGGTTTTGCTCCATGGTAAGCCTGCTACTTCAACCATCCTTAGATAGCATATTGTCATATTGCTCCCAAAGTTCTAATTCTTAAAATCAGATTTATAAATAAAACAATGCATGGAATAATAAACAACAAACACCATTTTAAGAAAAAACAGTGTTAAGTATTCAAAAAATAATTGCAAAAAATGTCAGCATACCAAATGTACTCCTGTTGCCAGTCTACACATTACAATACACTGTCAGCATAAGTTTGTTTTAATCCAAACATTTTGCAGTACTAAAGGATACTCAATTCCCAGTTAAGAAGTTGAAACTTCCATGAAAATGGGAAATCCTCTTTGACAATGAAAATGCTAATTTTCTGTGAAATTAAACCAAATCCTTCACATCAATGGTTATCAATTCTCCTCAAAAACAGCAGTATAGTGTATGTCGTAACTATGGAAACAATAATTCTGATAGACTGGGTATTGGCATCTGTTGTTACTTAGTTCCACATAAACAGTCCTTTGTAACCATGGTTACTTTGCCTCCTCAACAATCATATCCCTGGTGACCTGGAATGCAGCAACAAGAGAACTAAGCTGGATCTTCTCACTGGTCCCAGATGCCAGACGGTACCTGGAATCAGAGTACTAATCTTGTTTACACTTGTACACAACATTCGAGAACAGATGGTACCTGGAAATGGAGTAATAATCATGATATACCTTGTCTACAACATATGGTACCTGGAAGTGGAGTAATAATCATGATATACCTTGCATACAGCACTCTAGGAAGGCTTCGTTCTTGCATTAGCTGGGGCGTCAATATCAGGTACAGAGAGCTAAATGTTTAAAAGCCACAAAATGAAAGTGATATATAAACTGATAGTGGTACCAAGTTCCTGGATAACATGGAAGCAAGAATAAACCAAAGATTGAAACGGCCACTGAGTTTTAGTTCAATAGAACTAATTAAACAGGTGTCTAAAGGTGAACATGATGATATAATGACTAATGAAGCAGACCCAAGTGATTAAAAACAACAACCTGTACTTCTGTACCTGCAATCTAAACTCTTAAAGATGTTGTTTCTTTGCAACTGATATTCTGGATAATATAGAAAGGTTTTTAAAGGAAGGATAGACAGCTGGGCAGTAATAACAATATTTCCTATACGTTTACCCAAGTCCTAGTACTTTCAATTATTTTAAATGTTTAGACAATGTTTCAAAAGTCTTGCCAATTAAGTAAATTTAATTATCTAAATTTTATGTATTTTCTAGCATTATTACATTATAATAACTGCTTTCATATTCATCCACATTTTATTAGGTTAACACTAATCAATAGGCATTAATAATTAAATTATAAATGAAAGATTAAAACTAAGAAAAACTTATACATTTCTATAACATTAAATGACCAAGTTTTGATGCAGAAAGGTTTCTGTTGATGATTAATCATCAATATTTCAAAATTATCAAATGCATTGCTATGCTCCAAGACATAAAACACACACAAACACACATACAGGTATCTGGAGACGGCGTCCACTTGAAACAGATACAGTGCTGCCTTCAACGAGTATAGCATGCCATAAACACCTGGCGTGATACCACACCCTGTCACATAATCATGACACCGGGCCAACCAGGTGTGGAACTACCTTTATATTTGCTTGAGCATTAGCAAGTGAGCTAAACCACTACCATTTTAAATGAATTTGGTATGTCTTGGCCTGGGATCAATGGCTTATGAACCTGGACCCCACTCTCTACCGATTGCGCTACCAGGTCCAGTATATTGCTTATAGTTTTAAGGCTATTATCAGTGGTTCTAATGAGGAATAACTGGTTGATTGAAGAACTAAGATGACCTAAGCTTGCTGTGTAACTTGAACAAACATATACTTACTCTACTTCTGCCATCTTCTCCAAAAGGTGAAGCCGAACATGCATTGGAAGGTCAACTACAAAGGACAAATCATAAATCATAATTAACACAAAGCTTTCTACTTCCAATAAATTCTGAGCTACTTAAACCTTAGTTTGCTAAACATGCAAAGTTTACATTTCTTTGAAAACAGTCTAGATCAGGAAGCTGTCTGATCAGGATCTGCACTTATTGTTGCTGAATCTCTAGAAATATGTCCAGGTATCTTTGCATGTTCATGCAAGAAGATAAATTAAAATTAGTCTTGGTTATTAAAAATTGCACAAGCTAATGGTTAACAATTTTATGCAAAAGCAACAAAATGGAGTAAACGTCTCAATCAAAATTATTTGTCCAAGCCCGATTGTCATACTAAAGCATGAGGCTTTCATCATTGATTCAACATGAAATTTTCTTCAAACAGGCTTTATTATCATCATCAGGCTTTATCCAATCATCATCATCAGGCTTTATCCAATCATCTTCATCAGGCTTTATCCAATCACAATTCATCAGGCTTTATCCAATCATCATCATCAGGCTTTATCGATCATCATCATTAGGCTTTATCCATCATCATCATCAGGCTTTATCCAATCATTATAATCAGACTTTATCCATCATAATAAGGCTTTATCCAATCATCATCAGGCTTTATCTAATCATCATCATCATCAGGCTTTATCCAATCATCATCATGATCAGGCTTTATCCAATCATCATCAGGCTTAATCCAATTATGATCAGGCTTTATCCAATCATCATCAGGCTTAATCCAATAATTATCAGGCTTTATCCAATAATCATCATCAGGCTTTATCCATCATCATCAGGCTTAATCCAATCATCATCAGGCTTTATCCAATCATTATAATCAGGCTTTATCAACAATTATAATAAGGGTATATCCATCATCAGGCTTTATCAAACCATCATCAGGCTTTATCCAATCATCCTCATCAGGCTTTATCCAATCACTATCATTAGGCTTTATCCATCATTATCATCAGGCTGTATCCAATCATCATCAGGCTTTATCCATCATTATCATCAGGCTATATCCATCATCAGGTTTTATCCATCATCATCAGGCTTTATCCAATCATCATCAGGCTTTATGGAATCACAATCATCAGGCTTTATGGAATCACAATCATCAGGCTTTATGGAATTACAATCATCAGGCTTTATACAATCATCATAAGGCTTTATCCATCATCATCAGGCTTTATCCAACAATATCAGGCTTTATCCAGTCATCATTATCAGGCTTTATCCGATCATCATCATCAGGCTTTATCCAAAAATATCAGGCTTTATCCAATGATCATCATCAGGCTTTATCCAATCATCATCATCAGGCTTTATCCAATCATCATCATCAGGCTTTATCCAATGATCATCATCAGGCTTTATCCAATCATCATCAGGCTTTATCCAATGATCATCATCAGGCATTATCCAATCATCATCATCGGGCTTTATCTAATCATCATCATCAGGCTTTATCCAATCATCATTAGGCTTTATCCAATCATCATCATCATCATCAGTGTTTATCCAACCATCATCATCATCAGGCTTTATCCAACCATCATCATCAGGCTTTATCCAATCATCATCATCATCAGGCTTTATCCAACTATCATCAGGCTTTATCCAATCACCATCGTCAGGCTTTATCCAATCATCAGGCTTTATCCAATCACAATCATCAGGCTTTATCCAATCATCATAAGGCTTTATCCATCATCATCAGGCTTTATCTAACAATATCAGGCTTTATCCAGTCATCATTATCAGGCTTTATCCGATCATCATCATCGGGCGTTATCAAATGATCATCATCAGGCTTTATCCAATCATCATCATCGGGCTTTATCCAATGATCATCATCAGGCTTTATCCAACCATCATCATCAGGCTTTATCCAATCATCATCATCATCAGGCTTTATCCAACTATCATCAGGCTTTATCCAATCATCATCAGGCTTTATCCAATCACAATCATCAGGCTTTATCCAATCATCATAAGGCTTTATCCATCATCATCAGGCTTTATCCAACAATATCAGCCTTTATACAGTCATCATTATCAGGCTTTATCCGATCATCATCATCGGGCGTTATCCAATCATCATCATCAGGCTTTATCCAATCATCATTATCGGGCTTTATCCAATCATCATCATCGGGCTTTATCCAATCATCATCAGGCTTTATCCAATCACAATCATCAGGCTTTATCCAATCATCATCAGGCTTTATCCAACAATAACAGGCTTTATCCAATCATCACCATCAGGTTTTATCCAATCATCATCATCAGGCTTTAACCAATCATCATCATCAGGCTTTTATCCAATTATCATCATCAAGCTTTATCCAATCATCATCAGGCTTTATCCAATCATCATCAGGCTTTATCCAATCACCATCATAAGGCTTTATTCAATCATCATCATCACCAGGCTTTACCCAATCATCAGGCTTTATCCAATCATCATCAGGCTTTATCCAATCACCAGGCTTTATCCAATCATCATAATCAGGCTTTATCCAATCATCATCAATCATCATTATCAATCAACATAAGTAGTTATCCTTTAATTCCAAGGTATCCTCAATAAAATAAAAGCCCCTTAATAAGAACCTTAAGTGCATAGTAGATTTGACAATGCTACCAGGTCAATTCTTTTAAACCCGTCACTGGCCAATGAAAATTTATCCCAAATAAAGGGTTCTGCTTTGTTTACAGAAATAAGAGCAAAACACATACCTTTATGAACATACAGATGAACTTCTGTTAAAATATCCTGTAGTGCTAATCCTTTTGTAGTTTTTAAATCCATTATATCTGAACATTGAGTCAAGGAAGTGTTGTTCTTCAATCAGGACTGTGAGTTTAGTATTTATAATTTAGATGTGCAATGAGCTCCAAAGGGAAAAACAAAAAGCTTCATTTTTTATAATGTTGTTTCGAGTTCTTTTAAGTTGGAAATTTCAATAAATGTTAGATCGTCTTCCAGATGACCTACTGTGCAAAGATGTGGGGGGTCTTCCCCTACTTTTAAACCTCAACCAATAAAAGCTAGATGTTGCTATATATGAGTTGGTGTAACTTTGAATACTCTACTTAAACCATTTGATGCTGCATTACCTGGATTGGTAAGCTAGATCAGACATGCACTCACGAAAGTGCATACAAACTAGGCAATGGTAAGATAATCTACAGACAACTGTTAGCAAAGAATAAACACATTTAGTACTCTCATTCTTGAAAGAGTAATGTCACATATCAGCCAGATTTATAAATCAGTCATTGTCACCAGTTTAATAAGGTTACTTTCTGGGAAATTCTGTAAGACATCTTCACTATTCAGACCTTTTAGTAATGCAACGAATTTTGAAAATTGAAATAAAAACTACTTTTTCATGCTTGTGCTATTTTTTTTATGTAAGGCCTTCCTTCTTCTTTGTCCTTGTAGGTGATAAATATTTTTTCATTGTTTCAGATTTTATATTGTTTTTATCTATATCTGGGAATATATATCCATATTAATGCAGCTACAAACACACATGTTAAATGTTGGCATGAGTATGAAGATACATCTTTTTCAATTATTTCTTACCAATTACTAGTAGCATGACTTTGGACATGTGGCATACACACATCTTAATTGGCACAAAGTCTAACAGTTCCCTTCTTGTATTACAGATATGTCAATGTATTAATTGCCATCCAAATGAAAACAATATTTGTATATAACAAATGTTTCTATTAACATATGCATGTTTTATGCAAAAATACTAATCACAAAATGTTATTGGTATAAGATATCACATCAATATTTACAGCCAAACAAAAAGAAAAGGCACATTTTCTGACAACACAGGGCTCGAAGTGATTACACATTAAAGGTGCTATCCGACAGTTATTGACTGTTTGGTGGAACTAAGGCATATCTCTGCATAAACTCATAAATTAGTCGAAGTAAAGTAGACTGAAGACAAACTATATTGTTAGACAGTACACACTAAGACAAAAAAAAATCACTCTAAATGTTTATTCTTTTCAAATTTATAAATAAGGATGATAGTTATCTCTGCTAAAAATAGATATCGTAATCAGAGCTGACTACATGGATGGCAATATAACGTGATCTCAAAAATAAGCTGTCACATGGCTTTTTTATATTAAAAATAGTCATCTCTGCAATTTGGCTCAGATTGGAAATATCAGTGACATCAAATAAATTATTGGCAGACACATGTCTGTTGGACGACCTCCCAACATTAAATTTCCGGCCTTGACAAAGACTCAAACCCACATGGTGAGGTGCTAAGGATTTACAAGTTGGTGAGTTTGTGGGAGTCATGGGAGCTCACTTCAACTGATTAACTTGGTCCCAGATTGAGTTGAGATTTAATTCCAACATCAAGGATACTGTTGTATGCTGTGGTGAAGTTCTCATTGAGGACCCAGTATACAATATTTTCAATGTCCTTGCCGTAACGGGTGGCCCACACACAGGTAAACACTGTCTTCATTGATTACATCATATGCCATGTTACAACTCTGTTGAAAGGGAAATAATACATGCATACAAAAATAACCAACAGAAGGTGAATATATATATATATATATATGTATGTATGTATATATATATATATATATATATATATATATATATATATATATATATATATATATATATATATATATATATATATATATATATATATATATATCTGCAGATAGAAGATGTCTGTAGACAGAATACTCCACATTTCTCAGTTCCGGATAGTGTCATGACAATTCTTAGTTGAAAAGGGGCATTACTCTGCCAAAATTAATTTTAGGGTTACCTATTGATATTCCTAACAAGTATGTTTGAAGTAAATTGATTGAGGGTTTTCAAAAATAGACCTTAACACAACAGTTCACTATTGTCAATGTAGGTAGGTTATGACAATAGCTTTACCTGTTTTTTGAAAAAAGGAGCTGAAAATGCCAAGTTCTGAACTGAACAAGTCAGTCTGCATGCACACACACGTGACCCTGATGAAGTGCTTAATCAAATAAACATCCTAATCATTCAACACTAATGGAATGTAATTTGCCAAGAGTGCAAACTTTAAAGGCTTTTTTAATAATTAGAAAACAATCAAAAGACTTGACAAGCATCCAAAAGGTAGTAATGGATCCACAAGAATTGATCCAATCTCACCTGAAGGATGTTCAGTGACTTTCTCATGTCTCCTGTTGCAAGGGTAACAATAGCTTTCATCCCATCTGGCGTTATGTCAACTCTGAAACAGAAAAAACAAATAGCTTCAATTCAAATAAATGGGTACATTCATCTTATTTCTGTTTGATTATGAAGTTGGAAAAAGGCTCGGAGTGAGTGTAATTATAAAGGTCAAAGTGTATTAAAAAAGTCTTCACCAATAATGCAGCACTTTACATCAACAGAACTTCTAGAGAACGTGTCCATATTTTTTTTATAAGTGATCATAACTTAGCATGAGCCTGTCTCAATTCACTAACCCTATTTACAGTCAGTACCTGGTAGGTGGCCGAACAAGTAGCATTTCTGGTATCTATTATCATTCTCTTTAATTATTCAAATGCAATTATAAGCTATGTTACACTTCAATTATACGTGAGTAAATTCTAATCTTTAAAATTGAAATAGAACTGAAATAGAAGATTAAGATAATATTCAACAGGAATCGAAATTAACACGTCACATCTACCTAGGTGACTTAAATTACGAGCCTGCATTTGAATTTTTAAGTTTTTCACCCGATGGACAAGCATTTTTTCCAGATTTTGAAAGTGAGTTGAGAAAGAAATTGGTTGGATTTTACAGAGACTGGTGCCTCTAATTACAGCACAATAACACAGAATAAATATATTGTTATTGTTCCTGAAACCAAACTTCGGGCACGTAAAATATGCTTCAGATCAGGGAATTTCCAAGTGTTACATGTACTTATGGCATGTATTTATTGGATGTTCATTCGAACACTGATTTAATTAAATTATTATTCCAAATGGTGGCATAGCAGCAAGACAATCAGCCCTAAGAATATGATTTTTGAGCTACTATGGCTTTGTGCCACTTTCCAAAATCACATTGTGTAAATTGCAATACAACAACCACTTGCATTGCATTACATTTCATCATTTACTATAACTCACAGAATTTTCTGTTCAGTCGGCTTCTTCTTGCATTAACTTAGTACTAGTTTCTTGATTAAAATTACTGTGGCATCCAGCAATTTTGGAGGAGAAATTTTTATTTTCAAATTTTATAGGTTCTTAAAGGTGGTATCCAACACTTTGTCTATTCCTTATACAATTAACAACACCTCGCCCCTGCTTACGCATAACTGCTGAATATATTTATACTTTAATTTTAGTAAAGACTGTTTATAACACCACCTTAATTGTTGTCAGTACAAATTGTGAAACATATCACTTTAATGTCCATTATTTCTGAATTTTTAAATAAGCATGATGAGGATTTCAGCTAAAATAGATATCGACATCACAGCTGATTACCCGGATAATGATATAGCTTGATCTCAAAAGTAAGTGGTTAAGTGACTTTCTTACATTAAAAATGGCAGTGTGGCTTGGACAGGAAGTACATTTTTGTAATGACAAGTGGGGTGTTATGCTTTACTTGTGACATGGATCAGGGCAGCATGTCATGGGATTTTTTCAGGTAACAATGAGTTTTTGCTTGCATGAGAGAAAAGAAATGATCCAAACTGTTGGATACCACCTTTTAAATGTTATTTCCAAACAAATCATATAATCAGCAAATAAAAAAAACATTATTGGACAATGAAAAAAACCCCACAACTCTTGGCTGACTAATTCAGAGCTAAGATAACAGTCTTTGTAAAACATCAACAAAATATCAATAATCAATTTTCATGTTGTAATTGTATTACTTCTTTAAAAAAAAAAAAAAAAAAAAAAGCCAAAAGACAGCAAACTAACACAAAAAACATTCACAAAGGTTGTTGTTTTTCAACATTATAGCCTTTGGATTTATAATGGAAGCCATTAGTGTTGGGAAATCAGTTGCAAATCGTAATCAATCATCGGTTGCCATTTCTGATGCGATTTCACCGATTATAATCGGTTTATTTAATCTATACAGTGTTAAGTTCACAAATGGTTTTTGGATTAGTAGCTTACATAATCACTCAGTACTATAGTGTAATTGCTGCCATTTTGCTGCCACTTTTTACAAAAAGTTTGGTGTTTCAATGACAAATTACAACTTTTTCACTTGCTTTCTATTTTTATATGCTTGTAAATCTCACGGGCCACCATTTTAATTTTCAGAGTGATTTCCCTTATGGCCGGATAATGGTAAAAGCCGGAACCTGTACCTTTCTTTGGAGTGCGTTCACAATGTTCTATAAATCGATTATGAGAGAATGACATCGATTATCGACATAGAGAAACTTTAGCACGCCGCTGATCAATATCTTTTGATCATCGGCGCATCACTATCATCCAGCCATATAAGTGGTAGGGAAGCCCCCAGACAATTCTCAGTAGAACTACTGGTGTAACATAGGTAAACTGTAAGACCTTCCTAGATTAGGTCCTTCCTCCCAAATGGGACTCAAACCCACAGTGAGAGACTAAGCAATCAGTGGAGTTTCAAGTCAGTGACTCTACCACTACACCATTGACGCTCCTTAAAATACATACTTAATACAATATTGTCCCCTTGTAAGGATAAGTACTCACTTCTCCTCTGCTATGACGTGTTCTAGACGGGGAAGCATCTGATCGGTGGTTAGTGGTCCGAATCTGAAACGTGTACACCTGGACTGGAGGGCTGGGATGATCTTAGACAGGTAGTTACAGATGATGCAGAAACGAACATTGTCTGTGAACTTCTCTATCACTGAAATTGTACAGAGGCTGGTAAATACAATGTTCTGTTTTCATTGAAAGATGCATCATTTAAACACTGTTTTTTTCTTGTATATATTTTTATATTCTGATTTAGATTTTATTCTACATGTTTCGTTTCTTAGATTTTATATCTATCACACATTCTAAATTATTAGAATCTTATTCTCTTTGTCTTACCTAAATCAAAGCTCAATACAAAAGGTGTTTTATTGGTAATTAATACTAATGTTACTATATATAGTAGCAAAGTCTAGTTATTTGGATGGGATTATTATAGTCATGTACCAAAACGGCATAATCGATAATCTGCCTTTCAAAGTGAAGCCCGTAAAAAATTGATGTCATTATTATAATATCCATCCAAGAAGTTGTTTGATCCCCCTATTTCATTAAAACCGTGTTTTTAACTTTTTTTTCTAGCGGTGCCATGTTCAATTCTGCTTTCTCACTGACTTCCTGAATCTCATCGGTCTAAAAGTAGAAGTGTATTTACGAAGTCAAAGGAAGATCCCCGTAATTTCTAAAATAATTGTAAAGTTTAGTATATTTTTAATATGATTGTAAAGTTAAGTATAAATCTCTTTTTTTCCCCGCAACATATTTGCCAGAATAATGATTGAAAGATATCTTTTAATCATTATTCTGACAAACATGTCGGAAATAAAAAGAGATTTGTACTAAACTTAACAGAGTAATTTAAGAACATCCACGTGTATTAAAGACGTAAACTGACCTCTTGGCCTGGCACTGCATTAACCTCTAAATCCTTCATTTCTTTTATCGTAGGTGTTGTTTTTAAGGTAAATTTGATATTAATTAAAGGATTACAATACAGTGCAACTTTAAGTCATGACATATTCAAACTTTTATAAATTAAGATCTGCATGATATTTCAAAAATATAAAAAAAAGAATATTTTAAAGAGTAAAAAAGTTGCATGGGGATGATTACTGAAATGGTAGATGAAGTCAACTTTATTGTTGGAAAAGAGACAATCTCAGTTCAAAAATAAACTTTGTGTCATAATATTTTCCTTAGTTCGTCAGATAGAGAATACAATGTTTTAAAATATATCGCCATTTAACAATCTTTTTAAAATTTTGTTATTTATTTTATATATTATTTCAGCAGCTGTTACTTATATGTACAATTTTTCCTTGTATTTCAGAGATTTGTTTTTGCATCAATTGAACAACTACTGATATTCTGATAATAATGCATAAAGCTTGCCAAATAAAACTACAATACCATAAAAATGTGAAAATACAATTATGGTTGGTATGAAGTCATTTAGAAGAAAAAATAATGATCCTAGTGATTGTTGTTTTCTGAAGCTTTTTTTTTATTAACCAGTAATTTTTACCTTTTTGACCAAGTATTAATTTTAATTTCCAATATTTAATTTCTGAACAAATCTATTTATGGTAAGTTCTTTTTATAGAAATTGTCCCCAAAATAGTAACAACATATAGTTGTAGAAGTCCTTTGTGATTAATTTGTAGAACAAGTTTGTTTTTGCAACTTATCCTGCCTGACTGTTTGTGTATTAATATCTAAACAAAGCATGCTGACAATAATAGTCATTATAGCAACACCCAGGTATATGGTGGAGGAAGATCCAGGATAAATGTCTGAATAGAAGCACTGGCTCATAGCCGGTCAGCTGGAAGACTTTGGAACATTTCAGTTTTGGCCCACAGGTTGCAGTTGGTCTCACCTCTTCTTAAGGCATTCTGTGCATCTCTCGTCATTGCATCTGCCTCATCCAATATAACCAGCTTGAAGCCTTTTCTGCAATAAGACACATTCCATTGTTCCATAAGCTGTGTTTGTAAATTGATGCTAATTTATTATTTGCTAATGCATAACCTGCAGCAGTCCTTAATAACACGTCCTCATGCTCAGTATGTCTTTATTGTATCAAAGAATTACAGTGGAGGTAAAATTAAGTTGCTAGACTCTGGCATTAAAATATCCAGCTCTTGATCTGTTTGCTTCCTACAAGAGAATATCATAATTATATTAATTCTAATGTTCTTCTACAACATAAGTCTTACAACCACAAAGAATAAAATGTTGATAATTAACACGATCTGTTTAAACTTTTGTTTACATCTTATCTTATGCAAAATTAAAACATTGCAAGCAAATTCTTTACTGTTACGAAAAATGTTTGTTTTTATAGTCAGTCACGCTTATTTCAACCCAAAACAGTAGTAACACTAAAATATTTTCTTCACTTAGCCACACCAGTACAGGTTGTTATTAAAGCAGGCATCATCTTACTTGAATATAGTTCTGGTGCTAGCAAAGCTAAGGATCTGGCCTCTAACAATCCCTATACCTCGATCGTCTGAAGCATTCAACTGAAACATCAGAACATGATAAAATTTTAGTCTAATTGAGATTACATAAACAAGAGGGCCATGATGGCCCTTAATCGCTCACCTGATGACACAGGCTTTTAGAAGGCTCTTTTAGAAATCTGGCATCAAGTAATTAAGAGTTATTTACTTAAGAAAGCTTTTTGAAGATTGGACCATTAGTGTGGCCACTGGGTTGATAACATTTTCTAAAATTTTACCGAGTAACCTACTGAATCCACATATCTCACTTTAAAACATATGTAAGATTTCATACTGGCAAACATGCTGGCCAAGTTTAGTGAAGATTGGGCCATAAATGTGGCCTCTTAAGTGTTTTCACAAGGTTTTTCTAAAATGTGACATACTTTTTGACCCCACATGACCCAAGAATATAATCATTCAAGATTTGATGCAGACAAACATTCTGATCAAATTTGGCAAAGATTGGGCTATAAATGTGGTCTATAGTGTGTTCAGAAGCTTTTTCTAAGATATGACCTACTTATTGACCCCACGTGAGCCAGTTATGATCTAATCTGAGATGTCATGCAGGTGAATATTCTGATCAAGTTTGGTGAAGATTGGGCCAAAAATGGGGCCTCTAGTGTGTTCACAAGCTTTCTCTAAATTTTACCCTAGTGACCTAATTTTTGACACCACATGACACAGTTATGAACTCGTCCAAGATTTTATTCAGACAAACATTCTGACCAAGTTTGATGAAGATTGGCCTATAAATGTGGCCTCTAGTGTGCTCACAAGCTTTTTCTAAGATTTGACCTGGTGACCTACTTTTTTGACCCAACATGACACAGCTATGAACTCGTCCAAGATTTCATGCAGACAAACATTCTGACCAAGTTTAATGAAGTTTGGTCTATAAATGTGGCCTCTAGTGTGCTCACAGGCTTTTTCTAAGATTTGACCTAGTTACACTCCTTTTTTGACCCAACATGACCCAGTTACGAACTCGTCCAAGATTTCATGCAGACAAACATTCTGACCAAGTTTAATGAAGTTTGGTCTATATGTATTTGTATTTTGGGTTTACCGCACACCAACACTTAATAGGTCATACGGCGCCGAATACATTGAAGCCTAACAACAAAGTTTGGTCTATAAATGTGGCTTCTAGTGTGCTCACAAGCTTTTTCTAAGTTTTGACCATGTGACCTACTTTTTGACCCCATGTGACCCAGTTACGAACTCGTCCAAGATTTCATGCAGACAAACATTCTGACCAAGTTTAATGAAGTTTGGTCTATATGTATTTGTATTTTGGGTTTACCGCACACCAACACTTAATAGGTCATACGGCGCCGAATACATTGAAGCCTAACAACAAAGTTTGGTCTATAAATGTGGCTTCTAGTGTGCTCACAAGCTTTTTCTAAGTTTTGACCATGTGACCTACTTTTTGACCCCATGTGACCCAGTTATGAAGTCATCCAAGACTTCATGCATGCAAACATTCTGATCAAGTTTGGTGAAGATTGGGCCATAAATGGGACCTCTAGTGTGTTCACAAGCTTTTTATAAGATTTGACCTGGTGACCTACTTTTGACCCCACATGACCCAATAATGAAATCGGTCAAGATTTCATCCAGTCAAAAATTCTGACCAAGTTTGATGAAGATTGGCCTATAAATGTGGTCTCTAGTGAGTTCACAAGTTTTTCTTAAAATTTGACCAAGTGACCTACTTTTTGACCCCAGGTGACCCAATAATGAACTTATCCAAGATATCATGCAGACAAACATTCTGACCAAGTTTGATGAAGAATGAATAAAAACTGTGGTTTCTAGTGTGTTCACAAGCTAAAATGTTGACGACGAACGACGGACGAAGCTGTATCACAAAAGCCCCCCTTGAGCACATTGTGCTCAGGTGAGCTAAAAACTAACAGAAAAATATGCACACAAAAAAGTGTTAATAAAAACTATTATACCAAGGTTTTATATGAATTTAACAATTAACCTGTGAATGTGAAGCATGAACAAATGATAAAATATTGGGTTAATATATATTATGTTATTTATTTCATATATAAAAATAAAAATCAACCTTACACATATTAATTGGGGATGTATCTTCTAACGAGACAAAAATTTATTTGAAATATGTTTTCAAAGTTAAAGCTTTGAACTTAAAAAGTCATAATAAAAGTTATTTAATCTGTTATTCCTACCCTACATAAAGAAGGACAAAATTTAAGAAAATTAAAATGTGACAAATGAAAACTTAATATCTTCTATCTCAGTCTTAATCGAAGCATTCATTTATGATTTGTTTGATCTGCACACAAAAAATAATAAAACCCTCACACAAGTCTCCCCTGTGTAAATTCTGACCCCAAATCCCCGCCCATTGGAAAACAAAAAGCTACACAATTTTGTGAAGAATTTTTATTTTATTTTTTCATGTGTTTTTGCAAGTTTTTGGTGCAAACCAGCGAAATTGAATATGCAGCTTGGCCTGTCACTTATATCTTCAGCAAATAGCGTCTATTTCCGAAAGTTGCTGTTACCTTTTATTGGCTAGACTGACTGGTAGACTAGATGTCATAATACAATAATATTATTTTAATCAAAATTAACTTTTAAAAAATGTGGGTTTTTTTTTTCTGTGCCTAAGTGATGCTGTAACATGGATGCAGAAATACCACCAGCTGCATTTAAATCTATTGTATGAAGGGATTTTGGGCTTGTAAAGGGTGATAAAACCAAAGATATGTGCACCCATTGTAAATCTCAACTGAAATATAGTGGAAACACAACAAACATGTCCGCTCACATAAAAAGGCATCACTCTATGCTTTCCACACAACAGCACAAACAGTGGCTTCTAGAGTTACCTCCACTGGATCAAAGCAGCCTACACTCCACGAAACATTAAAAACAAAATAAACTTAATATTCTGTGAAAAGTAATGAGATTACTTTGGCCATTAGCGAGCTATTTGTAGATATGCTTCTGCCCTAATCACTGATTGAAAATAAAAATTAGAAAGGTGATTACTCACTCGGTAAATGCCAAATAGAAATATTTCTCAGAAGAATTGTCATCCACATGTACATGAATAAAACGTAGAAATTATGTCCAGAATTAAAAACTGTTGAAACTGAATTGATGAGTTATGTTGAAGTTTACGCATTGGTTTTTTTTTTTTAACTCTAACTAAGCTGAAAGTAAATCATCACTTTGAACAGCAAACAATCTATTACTTCTAATTTACAGCAGAATATTATTAGATTGCCAAGTTAAAACTACATTATATATTATATATAGGTCCATTTTTATATTATCAATTATAGACATACTCTATTGTATGGGGCTTACAATATTATGATGCACGGTGATACTTTTTTGCTGGAAACCCAGCTCTCCTCTGAACAAAGTCTGAACCCAAGTGGTGAAATGGCTAAGCAGTCAGAGGAGTTACAAGTTGGTGACAACTGTGCCATGGGATATTATGGCATGTCAGAAAATGTTGTCCTGGACTGAAGGCATATCTTATGCAATGGGCATAAATGACCTGGAAAGAACACTGGGTGTATTCTCTGACCTACCTCTAACACCATGGAATGGAACTCTGCTTGGGTGTACATTTGTTTGGCTACAGCCAGGATAGTACTTGTCTTCCCTGTTCCTGGGGGTCCATAGAACAACAAGTGGGGTAGCCGGTTCTGTCCAACAAACTTGTTGACTGAAACAGACAAGTTTCTGAGTCAATCTTATTTTCATGACTTATTCATAATTTTTTAAAGAGCACAAATCAAATTTACTTTATATTTTCCTTGTTTTTCTCATAATAATGAGTAATATGTTCACTTACTTGTTGAAATAATGTCTGCATGGGAGATAAGATCATCCAAATGTTTTGGTCTGTATTTTTCAACCCTGTAAAATAAATAAAATGAAAATCCAAATGGTTAAGCACATTATCATCTGCATAATTAGGGCTGTCATTGATTCCAATGATACCAATGTAGCTTCGGTATTTTTTGCTGATCGATTATCGATACACACTATAAAATATTCTTTAATCAGATAAACAAGAAACAGAAGGAAATTATTTTAACTTTGGCAACTTACGACCGGAAACGGCTGCGCTGTCAAATTGGGTCCTGTACAAAACTTTGACTAAAATAGCATATTAAACTGCTTAGTTATAGCTAGTCGCAGGCCACCTATCTGAAATTTATTACATAAAAAAGTAATTCTGATGATTGTATATGTTTTTAGAAACTGAACCCATGAAAATAATGAAAAAAGAGACAAGCTAAATATATCTAAACATAGTTATCAACTCAAAACTTGTCACTATGATAACCTCATTGGGTTATAGGGTTACTATTGTGCATATAACTGTGACAGCAACAAGTTTATTCGTTGCTGTATATTCTTAACCATCATGGCAGATGATCAACGCAATTGTTGACAAACCATCTAAAAGTAGGGGAAAAAAATCTTTATGTGGCAATACTTTGATTTTAGAGAGGAGAATGACAGTTGTCTGCAAATTGTGCTTAGTGACTATGCCATACAGTGGCAACACAAGTAACTTACATTAAGTCCACGTTTGAGATGAGTCTAAAATATAATCTGCTGTGCTGTCAAATGATATGTTTTTTTAAACTTGACAAATTAAATATGTTACTGCAATATGATTCAGAATTTGCCTTTCAAAACAAATAACTTACAGTATGATTAAGTTTGTAAAGTTACCAAAATAACAAAACATTATTTTACTAGTATTAGTTTTTGAAAATAGTTAAGTACTAGGCCTTTTGAATATAGTTAATCTTTCTGATAACAAATAAATCAAGAAAGTTAATTAATTTTAACTCTTCATTTCTTTAAATTAAACTGAGCAACATCATCTTATATATTTGATTATTTGGAACTTTATATACCAAACAACCAGAAGAAGTCTTGGCAAATACCTTTTTAAATTTGAAAGGAAGTTTGTATTGATATATTATTGATATCTGTCTCTTAAAATATATAGATATGGATATTGTTGATATGCAAAAAGTAGAAACAACATCAGCCCTAGCTTAAATTATGTCATTTTTCTTTGTACTAAGGTGAAGTAGGTAGGACTCAAAACTGACTCACGCAAGTCATGGGTTTACATATCTTATTGGTGGGATGGGACTGGGATCTGTCTCGGGCTGAGGTATGAAATTATTTTCACGCGTGGAGATATCCAATTCTCTGTTTCAATCAGGTATTATGCTTTATGTTAACCTAATTACCGAAACAACTAATCCCTATATAACATCAATTTACCGAAATGGTCATTTACCATTTACCGAAGTGACCTGTACCCCTTAAGACATCTACCATGTCATTTAGGACTTATGAACTCTTATTCTGTAATTTAAATTGTGGACAATTTGAGTGTATGTGGGGCCTTAACATGAAATCGAAGCTTGACACTACCTATATACCACACAAAATACACTCTTGTCGGCCCAGCCTGCTGCCTAATTTTGGTCGAAACCAGTAGTTAAGTTACAACTTAAACATTAACCCACAACTGAATAATTAAGGTGAGGTTAAGATTTCGCTTAATGTTAGATTAAATTGACCGTTTATGTTTAAAAATGAACGTTACCATGGTAAGTTGGGATTTGTTTTATCTTTTTCTGTCATTTTGTTCATGAAAGTCCAATTTTTGCGGGAAATTTGCAGTGAAATCTGGTTCCTGGCTTACAAGCTTCACTCTGCGCCCAGCGTCCAGTACGGGCCCATTCCGTCCTCGTACAATCTCGGATTTCGCAACTCTCGCGTGAATTGACAAATCCAATATGGCGACAAAAAATTAACAAACTTAACTCCAAATTGCTCATCAGTAATCAACCGTTCAAGTTAGATTTTTTCGACATAGGTTGTTGTGCGTTCTTGTTAGAAAACTTGACTTTTTGATAATGCATTGGACGTACGTGAATAGATGATGATTTAAATATGTCGGATTCAGAACCCGAACTTGAGAGAGCTCTCGCTGATCTTAGTCTTTTCCAATCTATGATTGACAATATTGAACAGCATCTGAAGGGATTAAGGACTCAGTGTGCTCCAAATGATGAATTCACACAGAAAGAGATACGGGTTACTGAGGTAAGTGAAATCAGCATGCGTGTCTGCGTAACTGGATATGAAACAAATTGCATATTGAAGGAATCTTAAAACAGTTGTGTTGTTCACTTTTTTGTCCATTTGACAAAGCAAACAAGAATTCAAGAAACAGACATGGCAGTCATTATCAAAAATAACAGAATAGACTTACTGAAACACATACATCTGCACATGTTTACTTTGTCAATTTTGATTTTTCCTTGCTCTGGCAATGTATTGGATATATATCCTAGTGTTACCTAAGTTCAAAGTTTTAAGCATATTTGTCTTAGGCATTTATAAAATCACCTTACACTACAATGTTAAACTACTTAAGAAACTGCCTCTTGCATTTACCAATTAAACAGAAAATATCTTTAAACTAGTGACATATTGGGTTTTAAAAATATACATCCAACAAATTTATGGAAATGCCAAATTTTGGTAACAAACGATATTATTTGAAAAGCATAGTTACTATATTGATGCTCCAATGTGATGAAACAAGTCAAACAAACTCAGGGTCGACTATTAGTTTTGGATGACATTTAAATGTTGACCAAGTTCAACTGTGTCATTTACTGCTAAAACTTGCCTTTTTTACCTATAAATGCATATTTTTAACCTATAAATGTATATACATTTAAAGATATGACGTTATTTATACGACACAGAACATTAAATATCTTGCAAAAAGCACTTTGGAAATCCATAATATGAAAATATTATGAAATTACTGACTGTTTATCACGTTAAAAAAATCAAACACTATGGAAAATTGTACCATAGGTCTACTTAAAAGGCTTAAAAATTTAGAAATAAAGTGTTAAATTAGTTTCCTCATCCTCAACTGTTTTTAAAGTGTCAACCTATGTCTTATTTCTGAAATGAAAACAATGCATTGAAGCTTAAAATCATGCCAACACCTACACAATACTATTTTGCCAGTTCCTACTTGGATGTTAAATTTATTTTTATTAAAGGCAAGGACTAGAAGAAGTAAAACTTGATATACCAATATGCATCAAACATACTAAATGGGTCTCAAGATTGTTAAAAGATTAAACCAAACATAAGTATGAATACCATACCTCTGACAAGACCTTACTTGAACACTCCTCACTTGAACATTTGTGTCCAACTGGAATACTACCTAGGACATAAATGGCTTAATGAATTTAAGGGATGGCCCTTTATTGCTTGGTTGCACTATACAATCAGATATTCATATTACACGCTTACTCCTGTGAAATAGAATAAAAAAATTGACACAGTTTTGAAAGTACTTCTTTAGAGATTTTTTTTTGTAATTGGTCACTATAGGCTGCCCATTGTAATTTCTGAAAGTAAATATATCCCTTATGCTCTCCTCTCCAGAGTGTTGATGTGCAACATTATGGTGCTGCAGTCTGAACCAACAATTTTCTCAGGTGATGGTCTTTTTATTGTATCTTCCGTAGGCACTGTAGGTCTGACATACTGACAAAACCTCTGCAATCTTGTTGTTTCCACTGCTGATATATGTGTGATTTAATGACACTATGAACTGAAAAGTCATCAAAATAGTAATAAAACAAAAATTTGCTATCCCTGGAAAAAGAACATAATTGATGGTCAAACATTCTGGTGACAAAATTGTGACAAAATTGTGACATAGTGTTTATATAACCTCAAATAACCTGTTAAAAGATAAAACAAAAATCAAGAAATTATTAAGACAGTCATTGCATAAAAACTTCTTAGTGATATTTCTTGCTGAAATACTTTCTATTTAGGATGCTTAACTTTCTCAGATCTATAGTTTCTAGAGTCTAAGTCATGCTATGATTGTTGGCAATCCTTTCTTCACTTGCACAGGAATTAAGATGCCAAGGCACACAGCAACTGATACTTCGGTGATGTCATCATCTGATGAGAGATCCTTCCCTGTTATGATTAAAGCAAATTGTTTTGAAAGATCATTTATAAAAAGATTCAGTTCATCATGAACATTTTATGGCACAATAGAGGAGCCAGATTCTCCAGTGGTAGAGATCATGACTACGGATCATGTGTCTGTGGTTAAAACCTTGGCCAGGTTGCTGCTAATTTGTTTTTCTTGTTTTTGAATTACATTGCACTGACATTATAGCGATTTCCAGCTCTTTTGACGGGGAAAAACCCTGACCAACTAGTAGACTTTTCCCCATTAACTCCTTCACTCTGACCAGGACTCGAACCCACAAGGCGAGAGGCTGAGCAGTCAGGCCAAATATACACTACCGTATTCACTCGTGTAATCGCCGCACCTTTTTACCCGATTTTATCGTTAAGGAGTTGAGGGTGCGGCCATTCTATAGGTGTAAGGCCTTGGGACATTTTTTCTAGAACAATTCTGCCGATTTTTGGGACGCCATGCGTCTAGATGAGCTCTCTAAGTAGGAGGTTGACGGACGATATGAACGAGATAGCGCCGTTCTATGCTTTTGTCTAACCAATGTGAACATATTCCATAATTTATAAATGACTTCCTAGTTTTATCTCATGTATCATATTTATGAATGTTTGCATTATCAAACAATTTCACCCAGCTGTCATGTGCACACTACCATGCAGATCAAAGGATTTCATAGTAGAGCCGATTAAACAACACAGCTTTGATATGAGGCGACTGTCTCTTTGACGAGGTGAAAAATGAACAGAAGCGTCGACCAGTCATGCTGTCTCAACAAAAGGGTTATTTGGTAAACAGTGACTGTATTTTTGACACGTTGCGAATGTATCTAGTCTCAGTCGCACTGCTATCCTGTAGCTCGTGGCGGCATGAAATTAATTTCTTTGATCTACATCACCAAGTCTGGTATGACAGTACACGATTTATCGGGGAACAGTGCACTGTCCTTGTGTACATTCCACTAATCAATAATTTCATGGAGAAATGTATTCGGCAGCTGCTTATAAAAACACATCGTTCACTCTCTCACTGTCAAACTGCTCCGATCGATATCACCTTGACAACAGCTTATCTCAGAGTCAGTCACTTGACCTGTGTAATGAGGCAAGTCTACACAGAAACGCCAAGTAAATTACAGCTTGGTGTATTTAGCAGACTGAAGTTGAAAGTTTGTTTAAGTGTTTACTGACGGATAATAAGCTGTGTTTCATGCAGAACAAAGGGAAATGTATGTGAGACAGTTAATCGTTGACCGACAGTATTGACGATATATAGTCATTTTGGGGGTGCGGCCATTACATTTAATTAGGATTTTTTCTTCAAATTTGGCGGTCATTTTGGGGGTGCGGCCATTACACGGGTGCGACCATTACACGAGTGAATACGGTATTTGTACATGATGTTCGAATAAAACAAAACAGTGAATAAGGTCTGAAGATAACTGCTTTGGTTATGAAGAACACTGCCACTGCTAAACAATCCTGAATCAATTTTAAGTATGTTCAAAATAATTATATGGATGGAGATTTACCACATTTCTATCTGAATGGTTTCACTAGTTGTTTGACAGTAGAAGCAATCCCCAGCACTCTTCCATAGGTTTTAAGTCAGCTGGAAGTTTGGGCTTTATTAATTTAAGTGTAGCGTTGAGACTGTTCATACTGTCAGGGCCACCAATGGTGTCAATTACAGCAGTTAAAAGTAAAGAAATAATTTCATTAGCATATCATTGTTTAGATAATTTCATATACGATATAAAACAAATTTAGGTGAATACATTTTCTTTTTGTCAATAACACTATTATAGCCATTGTGGCAACACAAACCTTTTCATATATATATTAATGGATGCTAATTTGGAATCTGAATTACAAGCAAAAACTTGACAGCCATAAGTCAGTAATTATACAATAGAGGCTTGGTGATTGTTTTTTGAATATATCCTAATACTTCTTCCATTAATGTGCATACTCAACTCCAGTGGTCGACACTAACGGTGTCCCGGGATCCCGAGGACACCAACTATTGGGAAGGGATTCCAAACTTCAAATGCCAGGTGTTCTGTCGGGACACTAACTTTTCGAAAAAGAAGGAAACAGAACATACAAAATCATCGTAAACCGATATAAGCAGTTAAAAAAATTGTTCTCATTAGTAACCTATTATCGCTAAAAATCACACTGTTACGGTCAATACTTATAAGAGAATAAAGCCGTTGTATCCGAATGACACCGGAAGCGGTGTTCTGCTAAAAGCAAACTCCGCACAGGGTTTACGACATCGCTACGCTCGCTTAAAACCACTGCCATCATACAAAATCACGTGACGATAGTAACCAACAGGCAGATTAGCTATGACGTCTTTGCCTGCCAACAGAGACTGCAGACACTCGATTTGTTTGGGTTTAGCTTTTATGGAGGAGTCAAACTCCGTTATTACTTTGTGAATTTCTTCAACAGTATCCATTGATTGTTTACATTGAACCGGTGTAACACTGAAATTTCGCCCTCGGCGAAAGGACGGAAATGGCCGAGTTGTTACGATTGTAGTGATAAATACATTGTTGTTGTTTTTTATCGTTAGAATTTGTTTTTTCACCCATTATTAGTCGTTTTTCTAACATACACATTCATTCCGATTGTCATTTTACTGAACAAAAATTAAAAGTAAAAAAAATCAAATCCTTCCAGATCTGGAAGGATTTCTGTGTGGTGGCAGAGATTCTCCTTACTGAAAGGGGGAGATCACTGCGTTGGAGATTGTGCTAAAAGAAATGTCACATATTTTCACGTTTTTTTAGAAAGGTTGAAAGTTTGAACGCAGGAGTTCAAACCGCGCTAGACGGTTATTACTTTCTGTGCGATCTAAAATTAGTAACGCCGTGGAAAAACCCAAACTGGGCATGCGCATGCGTGGGATCGAATGCGCAGAAACGTGATCGGAAAACAATTGAGCGACAGATGAAATGAATGATTCAACAAATGACACAAGATAAAGTCAAGACCATTCATAGTAAGGATCAGTCGTTTTTCTACTTGCCCGATCGGGCAACTTAAATAAATTTTAACTTGCCAAAAGCTACTTTTTACTTGCCCCGGGCAATCGGACAACCGTTAATGTCGAGCCCTGTCAGGTTAATAAGACATCATCCCATTCCCAGGAGGTTGAAGAAGATCATCTTGTAACATCTGATACAGTTCACATCCCTCTGGTTGATGTGCAACAACTGGCTGATGAGTGTTACTTATGGTCCAGTGATGAGGATGATGCTGGGGAAGACTTGGAGAGTTCTAGCAAACATGACCTTTTGCTGTTACAGCAGAAGGCATACAAATGCCTCCTTTCTTCCATTGATTGAATAAATGTTTCAAAACTTGAATGTTTTTTTGTTTTATTAAAACAATAAAAAAGTTCATATAGCATTATTATCAGGGACTCACTATTTTCAGAAGGGATTCCTATATTTCAAAGCAGGTGTCCCATTGGGATACCTGGCTAAAATGTTAGTGTCAACCGCTGAACTCTGGGTTATTGTTTTACATTTTGCCATGTGTCACATACATGCCAAATAAAACTTTAAGGCGGTATCTGCCAGTTTGGCCATTTTTTTCTCTTTCGAGAATCCAAATTAAATAGTAACTTGGAAAGATATTACAAAAATGCATTTTCTGTAAGTCACATTGAACAATTTAGCTATATTTTAAGCTAAGAAAAACACATGACCACTTTCTTTTTAGATCATGATACATAATCAGGTAATCAACTGACCTCAGTATCTATTTTTAGCAGAAGTCCCATTATGCTTATTTATAAATTTGAAGCTGTAAGTGTCATGTTTTGTATTATCTTATAATTGAGTCAATGTTATTCAAAGGTCAATGTTATTCAAAGCCTTCACATAAACTATGCGACAATTGGGCACAAAGTTGTAAGAACATTGGTTGGATCATTGGTTGGCTTCAGTTAATGGGCATCTGGATGTAAATTACGTCCAAAAATTACCAGCATATGCCAAGATTTTAAGGTCAAGAAGTCGGCAGGACATCCAGTTTTATGGCTTTATGTTTGGTCACAGTGCACTCGGCTTATTGTGTATGACAATTCTGGCCCATATGCTTTGTTAATGCCGTAAGCATGTTTTTTGTAATGCTGCAGTCCACAGCAGCAGATCCGATTGTTTGTCGCCATATGGCATCCAGTGAAGACGTACACCAGCAAGGTTACTCGGATTGTTCTCGTCAACTATCGAAACTCTGCCTACCCTAATAACTATGCATACAAATGGATTAATACTAAATGGTCAATGGCAAAAGTTCAATCAGAACACCTCAGGCAATTCCATTTTCTGGACAATCATCTCTCAGATAATCTGGTGCAGTGATACTGTCAGAATCGAGACTGTTTTGTTCGCTGGAAGAAGAATACACCATAGTTAAGTTCTTTAAAAAAGTGACAAGTATAGTGTATAGGATTATTTCACCATAATAAATAAACTAATTTATCAATTTAACTGTTCACATCTTGATAGATATACAACTGTTACTGCATTTTCAGTAGAGATAACAAAACATTTATCATTCTTTTGGTGACATCTTAGGCACCGATATATATTTGTGGACTTTTCCTGTCATTTATGTCCGAGAGATGATTCGTCAATTATCCCAGGCATTTCCATTGAGTGAAAGATGTGTACCGCTAATGGTAGACACTTCCAAAACTCCTATTGAATATACTTTAAAATTAGTACTTGATGCAACTGTTAGTAATTATCTGACAACCATTTTCAACCTTTAAGCTTCGTCCACTGTTGCTTTAAAGCCGGTTTGATTGACAGTGTCTTGCTAAGCGGCCTCTATATTTTTGTGATCATCTGTCTGCATATTATTATTCATTTTAGGTAAAGTTTGTTGCAGTGCACTTACTCTCATTGACTATAATGGTTGATAAATTTGTTCAGAGGGCATTCAAGTATGTATTGATGCCATGTTAGTATGTAATAGTGTTATTATATCAGTCTTAAATTTAAAAGGATAGGCGAATGAATTAAAGCACTCTGTAATTATCATCTTTTGCCAATCAAGAAATAACACTTGATAGTTTTATTTATTCAAAGTTTGTAATTAGAAGTGCTTATAATGGGATCTGAAATTGATATCCTAATTTTTTAGGTAATTCTTTTGCCATTTTCTACAGCGTTCACTTCTGGATTTTGGTGTTTCTAAGTGAAAGGTAGATGAAGCATCACACCAGCCAGCTAAACAAGTAGCTTTAGAGCCCTAAGCTCGATCTTTCTAGTCTTTAATGCTTAATCAATTCTCATGGCCAGCGTGAATTGTGACACTAAGATAAACTGTAAAATTTGCACAGCATCCAACAAGCAAAACTCCTTCTCAGAGGAAGGTTCAGTACACTTACACTATCAACAAATATATCTAAGTTGAATGTTCTTGTTTAAGCAAATATTCTGCAGTAAAATTACTTTAAATAATGAAAGTAACAAAAAAAACAACACAGTTGAATACTTAAAGCACATACGTGCGCGCACACACGCACGCACGCACGCACACACACACACACACAAACACATTAAAATTATATGCTATAGATTACATTCGTATATAATGAAGGTAGGTTACATTTATAAGGGTTTGATACAAACATATTGATATATATACAAATACCACCAGACACCACCAAGGAGTTCATATGTATATATATTAATAAAACATTTAATATGTAAATATTAAGGGTCAACATAATATATACAAATAAACATACAAATGTAAGTTTCGTTATTCATAATAGTTGTCGCATTCTGCGCCTTCCTGGAAAAAATGGCTGGGACTTCCAGGAAAATAAACACCTGGAACATCTGGATTCTTAGTGTAATCACTGGAACATTTTATATTGTTACTTTGTATTGTTAATTCTGTAATAGTTAATCTCAAAATGAAGAAAATGCATTTAAGTCATTAATACCATGGTGATAATGCATTAGTCAGTAAATATGGTCATAGGTTGCAAAAACAGATCAATGGTATAAAAAGGTGAAAAATGACTGCTTAAGAATGCATGTACGTTTGTCTCTTTTATCTTTAAAATGTTAAAAGTTTAGTAATTTCTAAAGTTAATGATGTCATATAGCGTTAACTGGTTGAATTAAAAATGCTTTAAACATGTGTACATCTGACATAATATTTGGCAAGATAACATACATTGAGGCCATGAGCTCTCATTAAAACCCATTACGTTTACCACCAAGCCTCCTTTTTACTGCAAGTTTTCATGTTTAATCTTACAGATAATTAAAAGTTAAGTAGTCTGCATGCACTCCATCCTGTAATTATTGCTAACATATTTTCATTTTGTGTTCCTAATGTATTTTTTCCTCAAAATGAAATGGTGAAAATGTTTTGACAAAATTGTGAGAAATATTGAGGCTTGATGTAATAAAATACTACTTGAGGGTCACATTACACTCATACCCTTACAAAATTCAGTCTAATTTTCAATGCTTTTTATAGCACTTAGTAAAACACCCTCAAAATGCTTACTTCATGTCCAGCTTCATATTGCTGTGGTATTTTTTTTCGAGCTGAATCAAGTATGCAGCCTTGAAATGTCTCTGTATTTTTTTTAATATTTTTTTTTCTTTCCTTTATGAAGTGAAAGAAACTTATCAAGCCCCGTAATAAAGAAAATAAAATTATATGAAGGTGACTTAATCACTTTTCTTCTTAAATCCATACAGTTAACGCTGTATGTTATATTATGAAAGGTGTGAAAATGACAAACTGTCATTGTTTTCATAATTTAGTTCCCCTGACCGATGACTTTCACACATCAATGTATGATTGGTGTAATTAATTGGTAAGGTAGGTAAGGTCATTACCAATCAAGTGTACCAATCCAGGCAAAAGTAAACTTAATTATCTGTAAGGTTACCGAAAACTGAACACCATGGAGAAATATGCAGACTTGATAATAATATGCAGTGTAATGGGAACTGACAACAGAATATAACTTACTTACGACCTTAGTTTGGTCATTCGTTAAATGATCGCAACCAAGAAACATGTCTTTGCTTATGTCATAATGTGGTTGAAATCTGGGAAATATGAAGATCATCATGAATGGCGAATGAGAATGGCAGGACATGTATCAATTACTGAGGACTTTGCTTAAACGATTGAACATGGTCAAATGAAAAGGAAGTGCAAGTGCTAGAACTTTTCCACAGAATTTCCCTGAAATCAAAACAAAGTTCCTACAAAGGATCATTGGCTGTGTTGGTGAACATTCAATCCCAGACATTTATCATCAACTTTAATCAGACTTTAATCAGACTGGCCTTAAGTCTGTATGGAGATTGGACCATGGAAACTGAGGGAACAACCCATGTCGAGGTTGCTGGCTTCAGTGATAAGCGCATGATAACAGCAGTTGTAGCGTCAACTGCCAGTGCTGAGCTGTCGCCGCAGATAATCTTCAATGGAAAAACTGAGAGATGTCACCCTGACTGCACATAACACACTCGAAAAATCACTGGTCTACCAACAGCACCATGATGGAATATGCAGAGAAGATATTTATCCCGTATGTGAAGCGAATATGAGATGGCCTACTACTGACCCAGTCTGATCAACCTGCGCTGGTGATTTTGGACATGTTTAAATGTCACCAAGATCAGCAGTTCCTCCAGAAACTGCAAGCTATAGCCAGTGCATGCCAGGTGGATTATGGAGACGTTCAAACAAATAAGTAAAAAGAAGGACACATTGAAGAGTGCCGTCGCAAAGCCAGGGATTACAGAGGCCATCACAAGTACATGTGATAAGTTATGAATTTTGTGCAATGTGCTGTTGTGTTAGGGTGCTGGTTACATTCAGTGCAGTCAAAATGTGATAAAGTAATTTACTACAATTCTACGCTTGGATTTTCTCATTTCTTCACCGAATGCTAGACACAGCTAATAAAATACTTACCTCTATCTAAAATGCCGATCTAAACATCAAATTACCGTTCGCGCTATTTAATACTCATGTAAAATATTTAATTAACAATAAAGGAAGAACACTCGTACATTTTAAATTGAAAATCAATTGATAAGACAGTAATAAGACCAAAGTTGTAATGGTTATTTATATTGTGGTTGGTATTCAGTGCAAACAAAAAACTATGCCTAGGATCTTACGTTACTGGATTTTAAAAGAAAAATGCAAGGGGTTAAATTTCCATGGATTTCAGTTTGGCTCGCAAAAAAAAAAAACGGGAATAAAATCCCAAACGGAAATAACCGTCTATGCCGTATATAGGAAGATTTACTGAACCCCTGATATATCCAAAGTAGCAAATACAATGAGTAAATTGCAATCCAAAGTAACGTGATTCTAATTGTATTGTTTATTTGAAACATCCTTTGTTTTGGCTGCAGATCTTTCTTTACATTGAACACATGCACTCTCTGACCACAGATGTACCCTTACAAAAGATTAACCAGTTGTTTCAATGTATTTTCAGGGCAAGGTTGTGCTGTACTTCAGCAAGCAACTGCTGATCAAGAGCAAGCTCGACTCACACAGCCAGTCAGACAAGTTCTCCCAGTACCCAAACACACAACAATGGCTCAGTATTGTTGGTCTACCAAAACAGGCAATAGAGGTACATTCATGCATTTAATCTGATGATTCAACTTCTGGAGCTGTTTTTTTCTTCATGTTTCTGTGGATTATTCTAATTTAGTAAATTTCTATCTCCCAACAGTTAAGCATACTAGTGTGGAGGACCTGCAGCGTTTTGATCATTATTGATTTTCCATTGCCCACGAAATTTGTCATCAACACTTTAACCAGACAACAAAGTTGTGCGATATATTTATAAAAATCAAAACAATGGCAACTGAACTACAAGAACTTGGAAATTAATTTTTCTTTTGTTCTTTATATAAGTGTTACATTTAAATCTTTGCATTGTTTTATTTACCAATATATGTGTCTGTTGATCTCTTTAACTTCCCCAATAATGCAACTTAACAGAACAACAAATTGCTTTGATAGATTGTCAATTAGTGTATATAAATTTAAATATGTTTGTGTGTAGAATTAACATATGGCAGATTTTCTGCTCTTCACTGAACATTCCTTAATCATCACTGCTAAAATTCGAGTCCGTTACAGACTGCTGAGTCTTTATATTTGTTATTGCAGGGTTTGATGTCGGAGAAGATAAGCATGACCAGCCTTCTGGGAATGTCAGAGGCAGATGTCAAATCTCTGGTGCTGAAATATAATGCTTCAATTGAGGATGCCAGGAGGCTCAATTTGGCGTTGAGGAGTCTAAAAATAGCAACTGGTAAACTGAGAATATTAATTACATTTGGCTGAACAATATATGTAAAACTTGCTATATTATTATTATAACTTATGCTAAAAAAATTAACTCGGCCAAAAGAAGTATAAATAGCACGTCAGATGATCAATTCCTTATAAGAAAATATAAGTGCAATTAATTGTAGCACAGTTAATACACAAATGTCAACTTGTTCTTAAATCTAGAATGTTAGAATTCAATTAAATATTGAGTATTGAGATGATCGTCAAAATCTTGGTGTCAGGTGTACATTTAAGGTCGATGTCTGACATAACGCACATGCATACCGTTGATTGGAAAAGTTGAACAATTCAAAAACCTTAAAAACAGATGATTTAAACTGTGAGTAGAGTTTGAATTTGCCTGTTATTGCTGAGTATTTTCCTTTGTCCATTATCAAAAAGCTATGCTAAAGGAACATTTTTGTTACCATATTGAAAATGAAATTTTAGACAGATGTTTGGTATTTAATATCTTCAAAATGCATTCATGGCAATTTTCCATGGAGCATTTATTCCAGGGCAGCTTTTCCAGATATGCCCCTGTATTTTTATCATTTCATTATTATAAACCCACTCTTCGAATGTATTACAGATCGAGAAAAAAGTGGTGGTATGGCAGTCAGGTGACAGTGATGTAGAGCTCCATTGGTCTAGTTCTCAGTCAACATACACATATGGGGACTACTCCCGGCCAAGCCCACGCCCCTCTACCTCCTCTATGTCATCCTCGGACAACTCTACAACTGCCAGCCAGCCAACCAAGACACACAGCACTCCACCATCTCCGATGACACACAGTCACAATGAGAGGATACGATCTGTTGGGTATGTGACTGATCTGTTGAGTTTATGACTTATCTTTGGGATATGTGACTGACTAGAGGTTTTTTTTTCCTTAACAAACTGACTCAAATAGTCAGCGTCTTCCCCTAGAAAGACTTTCCCCATCGAAAATCATTTACCCCCTTATAGAGTGTAAATTTTTTATCAAAAAGTAAATAAAATGCTTAATTTTTAGTTTAGTTGAATTTGTCTAACTAAAATCTGCGCATTTCAATGAACTTCTGTTTAGAAACTACATACTCACAATACCGAGTATAATATTTGTCAAGTTTTACTAAGTATAGACTCGGTACGTCATGGACATTGCATCTTAGCAATCAGATCTTTCTGGGTAATTCCGTCATGATTTGTGAATTATCCAAGGTGTTCCAGTTAAGCTTCCTAGCTTTTGATGCTAGTTATTTGTAATAATGAGAACCAATTTTGATAGCAGAAACCAGGCGAGTGTTGTAAGACACGGCCCTCTAGTGAACAGGGTAAGAAAAATCTCGACAATCAATCGGATGTGATCAAAATTGGTGATAAAAATGAAACCCAAACTAGCGAAAGTAGGCAATCTACATCATCCAAATTATCTCGGCCTGAATTAACATGTACTAGTAGTACAGTTACTGGCGCTGCCACACTTTCTGAACAGTAACAGTCGGCATGCAATACTGCATCAGTTACAAACTCCCCAATAGTAACTGACAGTTCCAAAGCAAAAGAAACAAAAACAGACACTTGTTGTTTCAACCAACACATTTATGAATAAAGGTATACTTGACTGTTTGTCCAAAAAAGGCTACATGTGTAAATACTGTGAACTGTTTGCATCAAGAAATGATGTTAATGTGTCCTATGTTTCATGTGGTGCAATGTTAGGTAATAATCCTTCAAGGAAACTTGAAACTCAGGATAATGTGACTTAGTGTGGGATCATGTCAAGTGTTCATAGAATGCTATATATATAACCATAAGTTTGTTGGTAGGATGATAAACCAACACACACACACATGGGACTGGCTAAAAGAATGTTGGTTGGCTTTTATTGAATTAAATAAAAAAAATCGATAATGACATTAACTTTGGCAGGTATACACCGCCGCCTACCCCACCGACCACAGTGAGGACGCCGAAAGCCAAATACCCTAGCACACCTCCACCAAAGAAGAAGAACCAGCTCTTGTTCCCAGAGTACCCAATGAGTCGCAGCAAGTCCCAGGAGTCCCAGCTGGCTCATAAAGTCACAGACATTGATCCAGCACCGCGGTGAGTACATATACCAGGAGAACTGCTTAAACCTGTCATCAGTTTTGTTTTGATTATCAATCATATCAATAAGTATATATCAAAACTATACATATGGTTCCAGGTATGGAAAGTGTAGGTTTTAAAAGGACTCCTAGAGAGGAAAATTTATAGAGATAAGACCCATAACTGATAAAGTGTTCAGTTATCTAGTAAATCTTTTGAAAAGACAGATGCTTATAGAGTTTATTTTCAAAACTATGTTTCGATATTTAAAATTGTTCTGAATGTCATTCAACACCTTATCCTGAATTATATATTGTTTACTGGTGCATTTTAATGCTATTTGAATTGCCAACAAAACAAGTAAAATCCATATTTCAGGAACCGTGGAAGAAAGGTGAAAGACCTGAATTTGAACAGCCACAACTATGGAAATCTAGGAGGCAGCCATGATATCCTATCGTTCCGGAGGCCATCTAATGAGCAGGAGTTTATTGATAGAAGCAGGGGTCCCTCTGGCCCTACCTCTCCCATTATCAGCTCTCCTATACACTCGCCACCATATGTGCAGGATGGTAAGTCACATTACCTTCTTCCTCCTCTTCCTCATCATCATCACTGCCATTACTTCCTAAAGTAGGGTAGAGTTAGTCCCAGACATGTAATTTCTCTGACTGTATGGCATCTCACTGCATTGGCTTGAGTCCAGTTAGGTGCAGTAAGGACATAATGTGGGACAGTCTGTTAGCTGATCTGCGGAGCTTGATGGTTCTATCAAGACATTTGACTGTGTTTTTTTTCCACCAAAAAGCTGGATATCACTATAATTATTGAAGTTGGTTGCTTCGATGTATTTTAGAAACCAAACATTACTTCCTATACTGATTTGTGCATGTTTGCTGCACATCAACTTATGATAAGTAAAGCTCAATAAAACTTTATGAACAATTAAATACTAATGTGTATATCATTATACATAAACTAAGCTACAAATTTCAAGAAAAAAGCTCTGATATTATCAATAATTGGTCTTGTGATCAAAGTAGGTCTAGTAACAAAAAGTTTCCAATAGATACTGTCACCAATTTCTTTAAAGATTGGTAATTCTGGTAAAAATAAGTTTTGAACCTCTATTGAAATTTTGCCATGTGATTAAAAATTTACTAAAAAAATTGATCACTATTTAATTTGTTAGGCAAAAGGATCTGTTGTCTTGACAACGTATAGGTTAAATTTTATTTCTATTACAGCATCCATGATGGCCAATGTACATCCCAAGATGAAACATCAGATAAACCACAAGTAAGTTATTACAAAACTGACTTAAGAATGTTATTGTTTTTTGTGTGCGAACATTTAATCAAAGTCATTAGAAAAAATAACTAAAGGACAAACTGTTTGTTTGGTTATCACATTGTTTCACATCGACTATCATCCAGTTGATGATGTTGACAAGCTTACATGCGAGGGCATCATTGGTCAAGTGAATGGAGTCATGACTTGTAACACCACAGCCCCTCACTACATGGGTTTAAGTCCCGTTCCTGGCCAGAACTTTCATGTGGGATGGTTTTCCAACTAACCTGCAATGGGCCGTTGGTTCTATCCAGACATAAGTATGGGATCTTTTTCCACTATTAATTATCTGGACATTGCCCATGTGACCATAATTCTTTTGGGCTTATAGGACAAAAAACAACAACAAACAAACAAACAAGCTTGTCTTAACTACCAGGTTTGAACCTGGCTCCTAATGCACCTAAAGCTGACACTATCTACTGCAGATAGTGAAAGTTAAAGCCACATACACATGAGAAGTGAAGGACAGTAATACTGATTGAATTGATAATAAAGTAATGAATTAACAATAAAGTATTGAATTAACATAATGTCAGGTGTATGTTGTCTATGCAAAATTAGGTACATGTTTTATGAAATAGAGATTAAATATATACAGTGGTCCCTCTACAAAGCGTCACTTCTCTTAGACTAATACCTCTCTTAGACGTCATTTCTATTTACCCCCCTGTCGTTTTTAACAGTATTTTTCCCTCTAAAGAATGACAACTCTCTTAAACGGCTACCGTCACACATTTTTACTTCCGTATTGTTTAAATTCCCTCCCTTGAACGGCTGATGATTTATTCACCAATCGTTGTTAGCCATTTGCATTTTCTGTGATGCCGAGTGATATGGGAAATTTTCAATCAAACCTGACTGGATCCCGCGTATATGTGTATTTGTAAAGCGACGGGAACCACTTGGTACAATCGGACATTGTTTTCACTTGTGTTATTTAGATAAATGCCCTAATACTTGAACAACTATAAGAACAAACATTTGCAGCCTACCACACGTTCGCCAATTAAGGCAAATAAACCCAATCAAGTTCTTTATGAGTAATTAAGCGGTCTTTTAATTGCACCAATCATTCGTTTATTAGTGGCCTAGTGGGTAGGGTAATTCTGGAACAACTGATTACTGGCATAAATAGGTCATCAGTGTGAAAAACAGCATTGGCGAATTTTCTTATAAATATCAAAGGAAATCATCTCTCTAAATGAAGCTAGGGCATGTGTTGAGAAGTTGAGGTCTTTTGTCGTGGACAAGGGTCTAACAGAAATATTGAGTGCCACCATGGACATGTCAGCAAAGCTGACAGAGTACAGCCTCATCAACATGGCAGCTCAAAAGAAAATAACTGAGTTTTTTAGGACAGACATTTACATTTGTAGAACATGTACACTACTTGGTTGGTGATGTTGTTTAAATGAATATTGTTTAGCTTTTGTAAAAATATTCATGTTATATTTAGCATATTTACAACAGATTAAATAATAACAATAAAAAATGTATCTTAACGATTTAAGGTAGTGCAAGTCAATAAACCTTAACTATATAAAAGACTTTTATTAAATAAGATAAAATATTTTTTTAGATAAATAGAAATAAAGCCAAGCAAATAACAGAAGAAAATAACATTAAATGGATTTAAAAATTTTAATTCTACTGATACTAATACTGATACTTATGTACATGTATATACACATGTCTATGGGTTACCTCTCTAGAGCAACCACCTCTCTTAAGCAACCAAATTCTCTTCTTCCACTTGATGTTGCTTAAGAGAGGGAGCACTGTATATACAAAGAACAATATACAGAAAAAACATTTCATTTGTGCACACGCTTAATTTTGTACAAAAGAAATATAAACATTTTTTATGCTTTGAAATAAATTGATTACAATGGCATTGATGATAACAATTAAAATGGTGTTTTTTGTATCTGTATGCTATTATTTTTATGTCTTTTCAGGTATACAAACAAAGTGTTAATAGGCAGTACATGTGATATTTGTAACAAAAATATGTTGATACGAGGAAAATATTGTAAATATTGCAAGTAAGTATATGAGTTTTAACTTAATTATTGATAACTTAGATTAAAAGGTTAACATAAAACTTTTTTCTTTTTTTTTACCCTGGCATCTCCTGTCTGTGATATGAACTATTAAAATTAAGCACATTTTTCATAAATCTGTATTTATAAGGAAACTGCTATTGTAAATGAACCTAAATTAATTAATTTATTTGATTTATTGCAAAATGTGTTTAAGTTTTGAATCACATTAAGTCTATCATATAATGCCGCTCACGAAAAATTAGCTGCTCAAGCACAAAAAGCTGTCTTCTCACTTTATTCTTGTCAAAAACCATTCGGATATTTTCCTACAAAAGACTTCTTAAATTGTTTGACACTATGATTAAACTGATTTTGTGCTATGGTTCACAAGTATGGGGGTATACTTACTACACTGATATCGAAAAGGTTCATAACAACTTTTGTAGAAGGTACTTGCGATGTCAATAAAACAACAAATACAAGCATGGCATTAGGAGAGTGTGGACGCTTACCGCTATGCATCACTTATATGACAAATTGTGTAAGGTACTGGTGTAAACTATTACATATGAATGTCAACAGATACCCTAAACATTGCTATGACATGTTGAAAAGACTAGATGATGTGGAGCGCACTTGCTGGGCTACAAAGATTAAACAATTGTTATTTTCAGTAGGGTTTGGCTATGTTTGGATTGTGCAAGATATTGGAGATAAAAATGTTTTTTGCACAATTTCAACAAAGACTTAGGGACATATATTCACAAAATTGGCACTTTTCTGTAAGCAGTTCAAGTAGATGTTATCATTATCAGTATTTTAAGACATTATTGAACACCGAACGATATCTGAATTTGGCCATGCCTTTAAAATACAAAATAGCTTTATCAAAGTTTAGATGTTCAAACTATAAGTTAAGAATCGAGTTAGGTAGACATATGGGTATACCGTTAAATAATCGATTATGTGAGTTTTGTTTACAAAATAATATTAATGTTATTGAATGCGAGTACCATGTATTTTTTCGTCTGTCCAAAGTATAACAATATACGTGATGAGTATCTCCTGCCTTGGTATACGGGTGAAAGAAATACTGAAGCATTTTATTTTCTACTAAGCACTGATAAATGCGATATTATAAGAAAAATATCTAAGTTCTTATTTCATTTGTTACTTGCCACAAACTAGCAAAGATGTATAACAATTAAATCTGTCTTTGTTTTGTTTTTTCAAAAAGTCCACATAAACAATAAAAACAAGCTAATTTTTCTATATTATGTTATTGATTAAGCATTGTCAACTATTATTTGAGGTATTTATAAAGCATTGTTAGAAATTACTTCATTATAAAACAATATGAGAATGACATGCTACAGTCAACTCTCGTTATCTCAAATTTCAAGGGACTGTAGAAAATAGTTTGAGATATCCGAAGTTTGAATTATCCGAATTTGAGGATAGTTTGTGTAATTCTTAAAAATCTTGCTACACGATGACTGGTAATGACTGAAATTCCTTGTTATATCTGCCACTGTAAACTAAGTTTCTGCAAGTTTGTGTGGTTTTGCATGTTTAAAGTGTTATTAGATTTTTTACAATGTAATTTATTATTCTCATTTTATTTACAAGTTGAGAAGGCCGTGTCAACAAGTTCTCGAAAACTGTTACAACAACAAGTACAAACTGAAAACACTTTAATCAGCGTTAATTGATTACGAAATTGTTGTTCATTAATCAGCTAATTAAATAATAATCGATTAACCTCTTCTCTAAATTACGTGACGTCCTGATTGCCGATAATTGGCGATAAAACTCGCGCCAAAATCTTCGCGAGTTTCTCGGTAGGTGTGAAAAATCACTATGTGTTGCCGTTTTGCATCTTATAGCATTTGAATTTGAGATAGACCAACTGATTTCACAGTTTTATACGTGTGTGGCCAAAGAATTTAAGTTTGATATATCCGATAATTTGACACATCCGAATTTGAGTTAAGCGGAGTCGAACTATATAGAAACTATAGGGAAAAAAACGGGACCGTAGAAAACAGTTTGACATAACCGGAAATTTGAGATAACCGATTTTGAGATAACGAGAGTTGACTGTATTTATAGTTATATTACATGTTTGTCTGCATGTACTTATTATCTATTGTTTATTGTATTTTGGAACAGTGTGAATGTGTTTTAATTTGTATAGCTATGGACATGAATTGTTAATACTGAAAATTTTGTATATTTGTACTATGGGCCGGAGGCCTAAAATTCTTTGAATCAATCAATCAATCAATCAAAACCAAATTAACTATAGTGGAAACTGTTTTAGCCCTTATCATCCATGTAACCTTTTATCTGAATTTCCCTCGCTGACGTGTGGTGTTTCTGTGGTTCTACCTAGATGTTCCAAAATAGCTAGAAGTTGTTATTAACAAACTTACACCATAATAGTGTGGGTCAGACTTATTTATATTTTGTATTTAAAAGGTGCAAAGCAAGTCAGGCTCCACTTGTAAGAAACATTTCTCAGTTGAAATTTTGCTTAGCTCAAATATTGACTCCAGGAACACTTATAAGTTATAGGGACATGATTTTATGACTTGATAATATAATAATATGTTAAGTGTTAGCAATATATAAGTAAATAGTGAGCATTTCAGAGATAGACATTGAGAATTGTTTCTGTCATTGGAGAAAATAACTTACGTTTTGGAGAGAATGTGCATGTGCTGATTAACTCTGTACCTGTTGTAGATTTAAGTGTCACAAAGACTGCGTAGACAAGGCATCTGCTAGCTGTGGCCTCACAGAGGAACTTCTAGATGTGGTTATGAAGAACCTGTTTGAAGGTGAGTTGGCCACTTTGCTCTTAACTATCTATACTCTTTGTGTTACTGTGTTAGTCCTTGAAAACAGCCTACATGGCAGTTTTACCCTGTAGAAGAGTGGTCATTGTCTTATTTCCCTTTCAAGTAATAGTAAGAGATAATTAAGTAATTTAAGCCTTTCTCAACATAAAACCCACTGGGCTTCTAGAACAACCTCAATGTGGGTTTTCTCCCAAGGTGGGGTAATTTGAGTTACTGCTTTAGCATAAATCATTTAGACTTATGACCACGTGAAGGTACCTGTCCCCGACTTGATTGTGCTTAATTTTCTTTTTATTACACCAAACACTTAACAGACAACCATTGCTGTGTTGCCACATAAAGACCAAAACCCACCTCCACCTCTCTGGTTTGTTTTTGTGTGTTGATAGAGGAGTAGGTCCTTCTACATTATGTAAGTTCTCTGAACCATTAGAATGGAAGATCAACCACAACTGTGATGTTTTCCATCTAGACATCACTCCCATGTTTTAACTCCTAGCATGTGAATGGTGATTTCATACTCAGCCCTGTTTTTATTAATACTACTACAAACCATGCAGTTTCTTAACTGTTTACATTTAGAAATTTACCTAATCCAATTGAATCTGGATACTTTAATACATCACAATTTAAATAAATGTACAAGCTATTATAATTTTAGTATAATGGCCTGTCCTGTCATTCTTTATAAATATTCTGATGCTTAAATGTTACATTCTGGTGAATCACATTGCATTAAATGACTACCACAGTCCCCTGAAGATATTCAGTACTTAATTAGGTCATGGTTTTACGAATATGAATGCACTTCAGCATCAGCAACTTTTCCCTCATCTGTATGTGACAACAACATTCTGGAACCCTGTTTGTATTGATGGACATCTTGATTGAATTTGACAAACAACAAGCAAGCACTAATTAGTGCTGGGCATTGGCTTGATATTAATTAAAAGGGAGAATAAGTCTAGAAGATTTGCATTAGAGATTGAAATTGGCAGCTTTACAATGCTAAACTTATTTAAACATATTTAATCTACTTGATCATCTTTTGTTTGGCAATTAAGTTACTACTAATTTTAGCATGTTTACGGCATAACAATAAAAAAAGGATAATTTTTGGCACAGCAATGGTCAATACATATAAAGTAGTGCCTGTTGTGTAAATTATAATTCTACAGCTGATTTGGCCAGTCCGATGGAGATTGGTAGTATTGTGACCAGATCTTTTTCTCATAATAAACACCAAACTACAACTTTACTGTCAAACTAACACTGCTTGGTGTTGTTGTAAAAGTATTTTATACTTGACCTAACATTAAAGCGTTTTTAAATTGTTTGTTGTAACAATTTGTGAAGTGATTGTATACACTTAGGCATCTGTGTGGCACATTGTTCAAGTGATATTTTTAACTGTGCGAGTGCAAATGTTGATATTTTTGTAAAACTGTTGTACTTTGGTGTTAATTATGAAATGTGTTTTTAAATGTGGTGATGTAGGTTTGACAATAATAATTTATATAACATAAGAATAACTTGTTTAATATGATTGATCGTCTTCATTTTAGCTTTAACTGACCAGTTTTTTCTATGTTTTTATCTTTGAAACCATTCTGTATACAGAAGAAAATATTATTATACCACAACAAAATAACTAGTTCACATTTTTGCTCTTATTATCCACATTTTAAGATTAAAGACCATTTTAAAATTTGATAGGGGTAAATATCAAGTACCGTCTGTATATGCTACCTGGGCTACAGTTGTACTTGTTTTATCTGTTAGTTATTGTTGTGACACTCACCAGCATCCATTGTAACCCTCTGTTGTTTTGGTCTAACACAGAGAAAGGTGGAGCAGCCTGTCTACTGAGAGCTCTTGTTTATTTAGATGTGACAGTTTAAAGTACTTACATTAAGGGCATTTTTTGGCTTTTTATCAAAACCTCGTATTCCTGGGGTGTTATTGTAACAGATGTGTTGCTGTCATGACACATACTTGTTAAGTTGACTTATCACAATAAATCTGGTGGTTTTTTTTTATTAATTCAGTCAGAAATTATGTATATGTTAACTTTATAAATAAGTGCTGATTTGGGATTATTTCATTTAAATTATATTGGATTGTGAAAAAAATGAATATAAGTTTTCAGATTAAAATGACAATTTGCTAATCAAGAAAACAAATGACACAGTAACCTTTTGTGGATGTTTGTTCCAGTTGTTTTGTAAGTGTGTGTACATGTTACATGTCTTCACTTTCAGATTATGGGACGCCAGGTTAGTAATTAGCAATGCATTAGAACATTTTCTTCATGTATGTTTTGTCTTGGGAGAAGTGACCTTTAGATGTACACAGACATGATGGTTCTTGGTCCTCAGTTGAACTCAGGTGTAAGTCCAACAGAAGGGTGTTGCCTTGTTAACCTTGTGCACACGTGCACTCAAAAGTTATCAAATTAGCCCAATGGTATCAAATTTTGGACTACAGTGTAAAACCATTTAAAAGCATTTGATTCGTCAATTTTTTATAACCGATGAAAGCAGAAGTTGATTTGTCAATTTTTTGTAACTAATGTTAGTGGCATTTGATTGTTAAAATTTTTGTAACCAATGGAAGTGGCATTTAATCAATGGAAGTAGATCAGGTACAAATAAATGTTGAAGGCATGTAAAAATTTCTCACCTGATAAAGACATGGTTGAAACCATCATTATACTGATTGAAGCATTCACTGTTGTCTGTACACTTAAATGGACCCATCTTTTCCCTTGGCACTGCATATACTATGCTCTTCAGTAAGCAGAATGTCTGTTTAACAAAGCTGTATATTCAACCTTTCAGATAACCCCATAGTAATAGTACCATGCTGCATCCATTCCATAAAGATATCTTAACCCTGTAGTAATAGTACCATACTGCAATCATTCCATATAGATATCTTAACCCTGTAGTAATAGTACCATACTGCAATCATTCCATATAGATATCTTAACCCTGTAGTAATAGTACCATACTGCAATCATTCCATATAGATATCTTAACCCTGTAGTAATAGTACCATACTGCAATCATTCCATATAGATATCTTAACCCCATAGTAATAGTACCATGCTGCATTCATTCCATAAAGATATCTTAACCCCATAGTAATAGTACCATGCTGCATTCATTCCATATAGACATCTTAACCCTGTAGTAATAGTACCATACTGCATTCATTCCATATAGATATCTTAACCCTGTAGTAATAGTACCATGCTGCATTCATTCCATATAGATATCTTAACCCTGTAGTAATAGTACCATACTGCATTCATTCCATATAGATATCTTAACCCTGTAGTAATAGTACCATGCTGCATTCATTCCATATAGATATCTTAACCCTGTAGTAATAGTACCATGCTGCATTCATTCCATATAGATATCTTAACCCTGTAGTAATGGTACCATGCTGCATTCATTCCATATAGATATCTTAACCCCATAGTAATAGTACCATGCTGCATTCATTCCATATAGATATCTTAACCCTGTAGTAATAGTACCATGCTGCATTCATTCCATATAGATATCTTAACCCTGTATTAATAGTACCATACTGCATTCATTCCATATAGATATCTGAACCCTGTAGTAATAGTACCATGCTGCATTCATTCCATATAGATATCTTAACCCCATAGTAATAGTACCATACTGCATTCATTCCCTATAGATATCTTACCCCTGTAGTAATGGTACCATGCTGCATTCACTCCATATAGATATCTTAACCCTGTAGTAATAGTACCATGCTGCATTCATTCCATATAGATATCTTAACCCTGTAGTAATAGTACCATGCTGCATTCATTCCATATAGATATCTTAACCCTGTAGTAATAGTACCATACTGCATTCATTTCATATAGATATCTTAACCCTGTAGTAATATTACCATGCTGCATTCACTCCATATAGATATCTTAACCCTGTAGTAATAGTACCATGCTGCATTCATTCCATATAGATATTTCCCATATTATAATTCCTGTAGTCTCTATATAGTAAGCATCGTGGCTTAGTTAAGCAGTTGAATTGATATAAACCATCTGATGAATGATTTGTCTCCTATCATGTTTGTATTAGATATACACACTATTAGAATATAAATGTATTCATTGATTTATGTATGATTTATTGTATATGACTTTAAAATTGTCTCTGTTATTTATTTTTTTATATATTGTGCACAGTACATTGTATATGAGTTTTAATTGCAAATAAGCATAAAACAACACAGGTAATTAGGATCAGATTTATACACCTTGATACCACACCCCTCATTTCTTGACAAAAGTGGTGATCAGAAAGTGTACACTGTACTGAAGTCAATTACTTTGAGGTGTGCCCACCTAATAGGATGTTTGCTGTTTGTTTCTATTAGTATATAAGATATGGGCATACCTGGTAGAAAAAGAAAACACACACAAAAAATGTGTATGCAGTAAACATTAACAAATGCATTATTATGAGAAATGTCTGCAATGCTTATTGAGTTAGAGAAGTAATGTTTAGAATTGCTCTTAAGTGAAGAAAATACAAATGTAGATGTTACAATTAACGAAACAGTTACATGTTATAGTCATTTCATCTGAAAGATATTTTTCTTTTTCTCTTTTTTTCTTTTTCCAACCTTAACTGTCATATCACAATAACTCTTTATTTAGTGTTGATACAATAATGATGATTGTTGATGATGATGATGGTTGGTTATTGCTGTTCTTGATGCTGCTGCTACCACTGCTGCTGCTGATGATGATGCTAATGAGGATGGTGATGCTAATCATGATGATGATGATAATGATTGATGATGCCATACAGTGATGATGGTGATTCTGATAATGATGACTATGATTTATGAATGATTAACATACACATTACCTTATGGAATCTATTATAAAGCTTCTTGTTCACGAGGCAAATTTTTTTACATGGCACAGTGTAAGTAGGCTCATAACAAATATAACTTTTTCTCATTTGACACATCTGAAACCATTTATTTATTTGTTAATATAGGAGATTGTTAGAGAATGTATATATGGCTTCATATAACTTCCCTTTTATCTGCATCTCTAAATTTGCTTATCTGCAGTAGTCCCATCTTCAGTTATATAGACAGTGTAGCTCCAGACCAGTATCTGAAGGTTAGAAAACAAAAACAAGATCATTCTACAGCAACTGGTTAATCAACTGTTTTTCACAGTGTACAGCAGTCCATTAGTCAATGTTGATAATTTTTCAGCAGCCAATAGGTCAACGTTTATTCTCCAATTCTTTAGCATCTGATAGGTCAAAGTTTATTCTCTAATTCTTCAGCATCCAATAGGTCAGCATTTATTCTCTAATTCCTCAGCATCCGATAGGTCAAAGTTTATTCTCTAATTCCTCAGCATCTGATAGGTCAAAGTTTATTCTCTAATTCCTCAGCATCTGATAGGTCAAAGTTTATTCTCTAATTCCTCAGCATCTGATAGGTCAAAGTTAATTCTCTAATTCTTCAGCATCCGATAGGTCAAAGTTTATTCTCTAATTCCTCAGCATCTGATAGGTCAAAGTTTATTCTCTAATTCTTCAACATCCGATAGGTCGAAGTTTATTCTCTAATTCCTCAGCATCCGATAGGTCGAAGTTTATTCTCTAATTCCTCAGCATCCGATAGGTCAAAGTTTATTCTTTAATTCCTCAGCATCAGATAAGTCAATATTTATTCTCTAATTCTTCAGCAGCTGATTGGTAAATGTTTATTTCCTTCTCAAATCTGACCGTCGTATGCTGGAGTATAATGTCTACTTAAAGGTCATTGTTTTATAACCTGAGGGCCAATGTTAAGGTTGCATGAGCATGTATTTGCTTGCTTTCATTGATATGTATTAAAGAATGATTTATATTCAGCATAGTAAACATACTATTGTTCAGTCGCACTGCATATTAACATATATCAACAGCCTTGCATGGCCAGCATAGTCATATTACATTGTGAAGAAATTGTACATATGACATACTTGACGTTTTAGATAGTTTTATAATCAGTTTATCATGTTGCGGGGTGGGTGGGTGGGGGGGGGGCTTTGTTGATGATTATTGTTATATTATTTGGTAGATATAAAGTTGTTGGTTTTTATTTTTAAGTCTCCATTGACAAAAATGATATAATTGTTATTTTTGTAATCATTTTATAAAATTTTGTAGCACTAACTATATATGTATATATATATATATATATATCTCCAGTCACACTGTCCATCTGTGTCTAAGCCATTACTTCCATATTATTTACAGATATACAGCTGTCTTTGTTATGTCATATATAAGTGAATTCCTTATCTTTGCTACTGATAGTATATAACAATGTCTTGACCATAGTTTTTCCATATTTGACATATTCAGACTTACTGGCATACACTGAATATCGCTATATGAAATAGTTCCTTGTATTTATGGTGTTGACTTTTGTCTCATAAAGCTAAATTAAAATATGATAAGAAATGGCATATGTCTGGTGTAATTTGGGTGTATTTAGTCACTTCACAATCATGGAGATAATAGGACTACTTGTGGTTGTCTAGATTAATACATAATGTGTTGTAGAGCCAAGAGACAGGCGGCCACATCCCAGGTCCAGATTCGATGGTATTCTGTCACCTTTTTACATGTGTAAGACCCCACAAAAGTGTGATGTGTGTGCAAGGTTAGGCGTAGACGGCTCTCATGTTTTTTGTAGTGTCTGCACATCCATGGTTTGGTTACACAAGAAGGACAAGCTGGTTGTAGAAATACAAATGATTAAGAGTTGCACCCATAAGATATGGACGGCCGCAGGTTCAATCCCCTGCATAGGCACACACAACCTTCAGCTTGCTACATTTATAAACATCTTGTACTTTAATGTGAACTATTAACTAAAATGTTCATGCATGGAGAACAATTAGTGTTAGTAAACAGCAAATAGTGTAGATTCTGATTTGACAGCTTACAGCAAAGCTTGCTAATTTGAATCTGCACTTCTTGCTTTAGCCCAATTAAATTTAGAGTAGCAAGCAAAAGTTAAGTCTTAAATTCATATCAGTAAAGTTCTTTTGCTCATACTCAGCTATATAACGTGCCGTGTTGGGTGTCTTGAATGCTTTCACAGTAAAGGCAGCAATGTATTTAACAAAATGTGATTTGAGAAGTCAGTACAAATTTAAATGCCAATTAAAATACATCCAATTCTTTGATGGCCTTTGTGCAACAGATTACAGTAAGTAAAACAATGGTCCTTTTGCTTGAGGTCAAAGTAACCTGTGTTTCAAAGAGCAGATTAAAAATCAGATCTTGCTCTTTGCTTATTAGAACATTAACCAGAAGAAGGTTGTCATAAAAAGTACCCTTATGAACTGAGCATAAGGACGAGATCTTACACCTGTGGTATGTAGCAGCATGGAATTGAAACCAAGAACACTTTACCTGCCATGGGCCAGGGCAGATGTTTACAATACTGGGACATTGCAATATTATATTAAATATTCATGACACTCTACTGGACCTGGTAGTGCAATCAGTAGAGCGTCAGATCCAGGTACGGTGGCCCCGAGTTTGATACCGGGCCGCGACATACCATAGTCATTAAAAATGGTAGTGGTATAGCTTCCTTGCTAATGCTCAAGCAAATATAAGGGTAGTTCCACGACTGGTTGGCCCAGTGTCAGGATAATGTGACTGACTGGGTGTGGTACCATGCCAGGTGGTCACAGCATTCTATATACAGTGAAGGCAGCACTATATCCGCTTCAAGTGGACACCATATTCAGATCACTGAAATACTGTTGGTGGGACAATAAGTCCAACAAACAAGCAAACATAGAACTCTTTATGAAAAATTAAGTTGTTGAAGGGAAATAAAGCAAAATGGGACTGAAAATTACTGCTAAACTTTAGCGATTTTCAGGCAGAAATCACTTTTTTATCCTAGTGAATCAAGAGATTTGCCATCTACACCCTTATTTTTTTTATAGTTTTTGAGCTGCAATATGGAATTCTTGGGTATGTTGTATTATCTGTATTGTATATCTACATATTATGTAGAGGTGCTCTGTCTACAACAGTCTCCATTACACTAATAAGCTCTCAAAATCAACTGTTGACTTTGAAAGTGATAAAGACAATGGATATATAACTGTTGCACTGACCTTCTATCTGTGGAGCACACACAATCTCTATTATAGGAGTAGAGTACCAGCATTTTAAAAAAAGATATTAGAATTATTTGTTAAGGGTTCTGGTATATTATCGTTGGATCTTCAGGTAGAATACTATTCAAAGCTTTTGGATAATCACTGATTAAGATATTAGGTTTGTACCTTTGATAGTTGAAGATTGAATGTATTCTGAATCTTGAAAACATTGGTGTGAATGTATTTCCTGGTAATACACTTAATTGCTAGTTTTGCTAATAAAGAAAACTATGCTTATATTATAATGTTGTGTCAGTACAATTTGTAAAACAGTAATAAAAATACATTAATTAAAGAACTTGTATAGATCATACTTTCTTATGCTCTATATAACATAATACATACTTCCATTTATCATCTGTATTGTTGCCTTAAGCATTTACAAAAATTAATGTTAGAGAATTTTTAATAGTGCTTGACAAATATTGTCAAATGATAAAAAATAGCTCTCTTTTGGCATTTCCCTTTTTAAAATTCTGCTAATTGCACTGGTAAATTATATAATTACATAATCATGTGTAAAATTCTGCTAATTGCACTGGTAAATTACATAATCATGTGTAAAAGTTCTGCTAATTGCACTGGTAAATTACATAATCATGTGTAAAATTCTGCTAATTGCACTGGTAAATTACATAATCATGTTTAAAATGAAAATATTTTCAGGGATAACTACAATCACTAATATCATGCATATCGTCATCAGTATTGTGAAAGTACAACTTGACATGATAATTTCTTTGTTAACACATTTTGTAATGAAAAATGATTAATGGTGTCTGTGTTTTGAAAATCTATGTTTAAAAGCACCTGGTGAGTGGTTAAGTGAGGTTTTCTGTTGAGATTATGGATCTCTTACTGGTAAACATGTCCATACCGGAAAAGGGGGCATTTTATTTTGTAAACACTGAACTGAATCATCAAATTATATCTATGAAACGTTGCATATGATTAGCCCTCAGAGGTATACTATTTATATTGCAGAGTTCTTTGTTCTTACATTCATGTAGTATTTGTTTACTTTATCTGTACACATATTTTTCAGGTAAATAAACAGAACCTTTTGTTTATTGTTTAGTGTGTGTTTATTTCAGTCCTCTGAATGAGAGCTTACTTTTTTTGTATTCCTGAACTAAATATTTTATATAATCAAATTTTTTAGCACATCAATCTACACTTTGTTGAAAAAACTATTCACCTGAATGATCTCTAGACTATCACTGTCTAACACTGCACCTCTGTATTTCAGGCACCCCTCGCCGGACCACCACGCCTAACCTTGCACCCCCACACAACACCCCAGAACTGCGACCAACGCGATCAGTCCCAGCATTCCAAGTTCCAGATTCAAGCTCCGCCTCCTCCTCCAACTCTTCGACGCATTCCTCCCCCGTGCCTACTGGTCTCTCATCTGGCACCATCACCTCTCCCTCTCCCTACGCCTCCCCACACATAAACCCACACTCATTCCAGTTTCCTGGTAAGTGTCTCATAAAGTGTGTCTTGTAAAATATATCGGAAATGTGATTTTCTTCACTATTAAGCACATTTCACAAATACTTTGCATATAGCTTAAAGAGCAACAACGCTTAAAAGTTCTAAGCACTTGAGAGTGGTCTGAGAGTGAGTTCAAGGTGCGCTTAGCATATGCTCTAGGTTGTTAGTAATAAAGCACCCCTCATTTTTTGGTCTTTTAGTTACAAAGTTTTCAAGTTGTCAAGGGATTTGTCACTTGAATTTCAAATTGTGAATATATAAATCACTTTTTGTGTGATAGATCTGGTGTTAATAGTTGTAACATTGTGACATCTGTTCTTTGATTTTATGCTATGTTCATAGTGTCTTCATAACACAATTATATGTTGCCTGTATCCATGGGGTTATGAGTCAACAACTTACACCTCCTTGCCTACATCTTTGCTCATTCTTGTGAAGTATTCTGCCAGCTAATCTGCAATGTATCATTGCTTCTACCTGGACATTCATCTATTCTCCTCCAACTCTAATAATGGCAAGTTTGTCCATAACCATCATTACACTAACTTAACTGCACCACTTTATTACAGACATCTCATTCATTACACTAACTTATCTACCTGCACCACTTTATTTCAGACATCTCATTCATTACACTAACTTATCTACCTGCACCACTTTATTTCAGACATCTCATTCATTACACTAACTTATCTAGCTGCACCACTTTATTTCAGACATCTCATTCATTACACTAACTTAGACTACCTAAACCACTTTATTTCAGACATCTCATTCATTACACTAATTTAGACTACCTGCACCACTTTATTTCAGACATCTCATTCTTTACACTAACTTAGACTACCTCAACCACTTTATTTCAGACATCTCATTCATTACACTAACTTATCTACCTGCACCACTTTATTTCAGACATCTCATTCATGACACTAACTTAGACTACCTAAACCACTTTATTTCAGACATCTCATTCATTACACTAATTTAGACTACCTAAACCACTTTATTTCAGACATCTCATTCATTACTCTAACTTAGATTACCTAAACCACTTTATTTCTGACATCTCATTCATTACACTAACTTAGACTACCTCAACCACTTTATTTCAGACATCTCATTCATTACACTAAGACTACCTAAACCACTTTATTTCAGACATCTCATTCATTACACTTAGACTACCTAAACCACTTTATTTCAGACATCTCATTCATTACACTAACTTAGACTACCTAAACCACTTTATTTCAGACATCTCAGAAAGTTCCACTGATGTCGGGCAGACGGAGCCTCTGTCCGGTAACTGGCCTGGGGACCGTGATATGTAAGTAGTCACTTGTCAGTCGGTTATCCCTTCTCTTGTTTATAGGTTCTGTCAGTTATTATTTCTGGTGTTTGTCCTGCCAGCTATTTCTATGGTGTTTAAATGTATTGTCAGCTATTTCTTATGGTGTTTGTCCTGTCAACTATTCCTTCTCTATATATTCTGATAAGTCATATGAAAATAAAAATTAAAAAAAAGATACATTACTGAGTTACTATGTTGGTGCATTGTAAAAGAAGATAGGTATATTTCTTTGTTTAAGTAAATGTCCTCTTTTCATATATGCATAATGGTAGAACATATACTTATGCTTGTCTATGCATACATGGTACAATGTGAAATAAAAACATTGAAAATGTTTGCCAATATTTTGTTCATTTCTTTTCAGGGATGTGGTTAGCACCAATACATCCAATGATAGTGATAAAACAATTGTAGATGTAAGTATGCCTGACTTTGACTTGTTTATGTAAAAGATTACCTTGTTACCTGACAAATAGGAAAGTAATAATTTCATTTAGGTCATATTCAAAATATTTCTTCATGACAGCACCAGGCAAGCTTTTTATGTATGTAAAATGTTATTTTTTACAAACTTATAACCATGGAGCCTCATTTTTACTGATGCCCTGTCCTGCAAATATTAATTTGTTTCAGTCTAAAAAAGACAGGTTAAAACAGGGATGTGTATTTTTCTCCATTTAACTATGAGTGGTTAACACTTCTAAGCAAATGTTACCAACCTAATTTTCAACTTTATATCGACATTGACATAATCTTTCAGACTGTGTATATTACAGTAAAGAATATGCATCAATGATGGTTCAATTATGAGATTTGATCAGTCTTAAGGTGAAATTGTTAAATTGCATCAACATTACAAACTTTCTAAAAATGAGGTTTAGTGTCAGATTTGTAAGGTTGGGCAACTGTGGCCCACAGGCATAGACATATTTTTTCCCCAAACAAACTTTAAAACGAGGTTCTATTGGCATAGTGTTACCAGCTTGTAGATCCTTTGATTGCTTAGCCTTTCACTGTTAGAGTTTGAGTAAGTTTGTTGTGAGGGACTTAATGTGAAATGAGTGCTGCTGACCTCTGGTGCACTGGTGGTTTTACCTAAACACATGTCTGGGGTTGTCTTCCACCAATAAAAGGTGGACATTGCTGTTATGACCATAATTGGTAGCTGTTATTGTATTGCACTATGTATTTAAAAAGAAAGAATCTGTTAAACTAAAAAAATATTGCACTATACATTAATATGTTTTATTTCCTGTATATAGAGTAACATGTCTGATATAACCCACCTTTAGAGTAACACGTATGAGGTGACCCAGCTAGATAGGGTGGACTGTTATTAATATGCTCTATTAATGACCAGTGTTTGTTATTTCCTACCTTCAGAGTAACACGTCCGAGGTGACCCAGCTAGATAGGGTGGACTCTGTGGACAGTCAAGATGACCCTCTAGGGCATAGCTGGTGTAGAGTCAATAGTGTATGTATACCTTTATTTTAGCTGGCATATTTTTGTTTTTTGCTAATTTGACTTAAAGTTAAGTTTAATGTTTTTGCCAGGGCTCTTTTTTTTTTAAATCCCCTGTGGGCACAATGTGTTCAAGGTGAGCTGGTATCAGCATTTTGCTTGTGAACATTCTTGGGGCTACAGTATTTGAACCAATTTTCACCTAAACTTTGTGAGATTTTTTTTTGGCATGACGCATCAGATGAGTTTGTATCAAAAAGCCGATCACTAGGTCTTATTTTGATAAAACAGAGCAGACTAAAGGCCAAATTTGTGGCACAATCTTCATTAAACTTGGTGAGAAAATTTGTCAAGAACACAGGTGAATACTGCAAACTGAAAGAAATGTGTAAGGTCTCTTGTGCAGATGAGCTACTTGATGAATATCAAAGGCAGAGTACTGCCCCCCCCCCCCCCTCCCCTCCCAACACACCTACACACACACACAATCTAGAGAACAGTGAATACTTGAGGGCTAATCGATGATGAATGGGAGGACATGTGTATTAACAGTCAATCACACCACTTAAATGTGTGTGTGCATGTCTTGTGTGTGTATGTGTAAATATATATATTTATGTACGGCTGATAAGTTGCGAGCACCAGTGTACTTATTGCCATTTTTGTGATTGTAACAGATTATTTAGTTGTAAATAACCAATAAATAAACATAGCCTTCTGATGGTGAATTGAATAAACTAAAAGAATCTATATACTTCATCTGCGATGACTTGTTTTATTTCTATTCGTTTTCAGCTTTCTGTTGCATTAAAAGAATGGGACATTCCATATGAAGAACTTATATCAGAGGAACCTATAGGCACAGGAAGATTTGGTACTGTGTACAAGTGAGTAGCCTGCTAATTTTAGATAAACACTATCTGGCTACAAATTGAGGCAGCCATCTCTCCTGCTAGAAATCCATTGTTCCTCTAAACCATGCATGGCTTGTAGTCTTAAGAATCACCTGTAAATTTCCTAGATTGGTAAGAGTATCTTAACATTTGTTAAGTTTTTACAACTATGTACTTGTCTTCATCACACAATGATTACTAAAGCAATGATTTATTGGCACTTGCACAAAGTTGTTTATTCTTAAATATTCCTGTAAATCTGGTTGGAGTTCAACCCTTAATAAAACTTCATCCGGGTGTCGTAACTCTATAACTACGTTTGGCACTAGAGAGCTGGTTATTCTGAAGTTGCTTTTTGTTACAAAGAAATGTTGATATCTTTGTTCAATAAACTCAGTAAATAGGCTCTGAATATGCTGGATGGACCTTCATAGTTTTATCATTGAATAACAACTCCAGAACACATTTCTGCATGTGTTATGGCCTAGTCCTGGCAACTTTATACATATAAGAACTTCTGTTAGCTAATCTGCAGTGTGTATAAGGTCTGACCAAGATGTTAAACTTGAGTCATCATACATTTTCATTTATAATTTTTAGCAATTTACTGCTATTTGTTTTTATCATATGAATCGTTATTCATCATTATGCATGTTTCAGGGGCCAGTGGCATGGGGACGTTGCCATTAAAATGTTGAACATGGATTCAGAGACAGATAATGCCGCTCAGCTGTCTGCCTTCAAACTAGAGGTCAGTGTAACTGCTCTGAGAATATGTTGATAACTGACAACCACTTTACTAGAACATGAATACTATGATGTATGAAAATATCACACAAAAGAGATCAAACCAAATTAATTGAGGAATAGAATTTCAAATTTATCTAATAGTCATTAACCCATTTTAATGATTTCAACTACCAATATACTATTGGATAGTGGACAACAAATGTTGTAGTTCTTGGCCTGAAAGATGTGCTTTTGTGATGAGCTGGTGTGTCATTTCCCTGCAAACTTTTAAATGTATCTGAAATGGATCTGTTTCTTTCAATTAAAGAGCCCAAATGCACAAACATTAGACTGACTTATATACTGCTCAGTCAGATCAGCATATGATATTTGAAAATGGTAATTTGTAAATGTATAATAATAATATTAGCAGGATTAATGGTGGGGATTAGAATCCTAGTCATGAGGATGTTATAATGGCATTTCTAATTTTTGTAAAATGATAAAAGGTAAAAATTGAAAACATTTTATTATAAACTATACTCATCATTTTTTAGGTGGCTATGTTACGGAAGACTCGACATGAAAATCTAGTCTTGTTTATGGGAGCCTGTATGAAACCTCCACATTTGGCCATTGTGACAAGGTAAATAACAAACATTGTGACATGGTAAATAACAAACATTGTGTCAAGGTAAATAACAAACATTGTGTCAAGGTAAATAACAAACATTGTGTCAAGGTAAATAACAAACATTGTGACATGGTAAATAACAAACATTGTGTCAAGGTAAATAACAAACATTGTGACATGGTAAATAACAAACATTGTGACATGGTAAATAACAAACATTGTGACATGGTAAATAACAACCATTGTGTCAAGGTAAATAACAACCATTGTGACAAGGTAAATAACAAACATTGTGTCAAGGTAAATAACAAACATTGTGACATGGTAAATAACAAACATTGTGTCAAGGTAAATAACAAACATTGTGACATGGTAAATAACAAACATTGTGTCAAGGTAAATAACAAACATTGTGTCAAGGTAAATAACAAACATTGTGACATGGTAAATAACAAACATTGTGACAAGGTAAATAACAAACATTGTGACAAGGTAAATAACAAACATTGTGTCAAGGTAAATAACAAACAATGTGTCAAGGTAAGTAACAAACATTGTGACAAGGTAAATAACAAACATTGTGACAAGGTAAATAACAAACATTGTGTCAAGGTAAATAACAAACATTGTGTCAAGGTAAATAACAAACATTGTGTCAAGGTAAATAACAAACATTTTGACAAGGTAAATAACAAACATTGTGACAAGGTAAATAACAAAAAAAATTGACAAGGTAAATAACAAACATTGTCACAAGGTAAATAACAAAACATTCTGACAAGGTAAATAACAAAAAATTCTGACAAGGTAAATAACAAACATTGTGTCAAGGTAAATAACAAACATTGTGACAAGGTAAATAACAAAAAATTCTGACAAGGTAAATAACAAACATTGTCACAAGGTAAATAACAAACATTGTGACAAGGTAAATAACAAACATTGTGACATGGTAAATAACAAACATTGTGTCAAGGTAAATAACAAACATTGTGACAAGGTAAATAACAAAAAATTCTGACAAGGTAAATAACAAACATTGTCACAAGGTAAATAACAAACATTGTGACAAGGTAAATAACAAACATTGTGACATAAAAAACTTAGTGACATGGTAAATAACATTGTGACATAAAAAACAACAACATTGTGACAAAAAAATGTGACAAGGTAAATAAAAAACATTATGACAAGGTAAATAACAAACCTAACCATAAGCACAAAATGGTAGCTGTATGGCATGTTGTCTTGATCCGGATCTGCCATCTACCTCTGGGAACTACCATATTAAAATCTACACTGTTTGCTGTCAAGTCTGCATTGACATATGTTGTTACCTTTGAAAAAATCTTGTATTTGTCATAAACATTAACATAAGATAGCAGGTGAGAAATTAAAAACAACAACATGATGTCCTTAGATTAGAAGACACTATTAGGGGATTGAATATATTTTTAGCTCCACTGTTTTGTTTAGGTGCATTTATAAACAATCGTTGGAAGATATTCATTTCCAACTTGAAATTCTTGTTCACTCCTTGAAGCTGGGCCCATTTATAATGGGCAGGTAATCCCTAATGATGTGTCAATCAACAACCCTTGTTTAAATGTGTTCATCAAGTTGCTGGTAGATGTTTATTCCAGACAAAATACTGATGAAATACTGTGCTGATATGAAACATGAAAAAATACTCTCCCTCTGCAGGATAATATTTAACTGTAATTGGTGTATCATATCATACCTCCTTTTGTATATATTTCAGTTTGTGTCGAGGCAGTTCTCTATACACCCTGCTCCATGTGAGGAAAGAAAAGTTCCCCATGAGTAAAACTATTATCATTGCACAGCAGGTCTCACAGGTAGGTTGATATCTCACTATAATTAGTTGTGCTTTAGAAGTTAAAACTGTCTTTAGCTATTTATGTTTTGTAGATAAAAATATTTAAAAAAAAGTCCAAACACTTCATATGAAAAGTGCTGAAGTTCTTTAACAATATGGAAAATAATCATTTTTCTTGGATATCCAGTCTATAATTTTACGGGGTAATATGATAGTCAATAAAATGTCTTGTTAATATTTCCAGAATTTTTAGAATATTGAAAGTAAAAAAGGTTGTGTTGATATTTCTAGAATTCTTAGAACATTCATTGATTGTCAACAAAATGTCTCATCAATATTTCTAGAATTTTTAGAACATTCATTTGTATGTTAAAAAGGGACAACCATGTATTGCTGTAGTAAAACATACAAGCCGACATATCGCTTTGTAGTCTTGTGGTCTTTTTGTGTACACTGTCATTCTGTACTGTATATTGAGCTCAATTGACATTAGAAAAACAACATGATAATAACATGATTATTTGATGCCTGTATTCAATTTATGCATGCATTTTCATTGTTACAGGGCATGGGATACCTCCATGCAAAGGGCATTGTGCACAAAGACCTGAAGTCTAAGAATATCTTCTTTGACAAAGATAAAGTTGTGATTACAGATTTTGGTCTCTTCAATGTCACAAAGTTGTGTCATGCAAGCAGGTGAGACGACCCTTATTAATGACTTTAATAATAAAAAAGTAACATATGCTGCTGTTTTCTCTCTCAGTACCAGTCAATACATAGACTATAGTCCCTGTAGGTTTTAAATGTCAGACAAGAAGGCCATTACACTGACCTACAGTCCATTTGTGTTTATTCCCACTTACATGTTGGTTTTTAAGTACATGGCAGCAAGACCATTATGTTCATTAAAGCCACTTTAAGACCCCAGACAAATGTCTGGGTACAACTACCAGCGCACAGCATATCAGCTGAAAGTCCTTCCCACAAGAAGCCCTCGCCACAACTGGAACTCAAAACCACATAAGTAAGATGTGAGTCAGAGGACAGCGACTCTACCACTTGCAGGCACTCCCACCCACTTATTTATCTGTTGTTATAACTTCTACATATTTCTGAGTGGGGGAAAGGCATGACTATTCATGCGCCGTGCCAGTGGTTCTATCATGACATTGCCCTGGAGTCTTCCTTTCTCCTGTTAAAGCTGACTGTTTCTTTAATTATTTATTTTATAAGCACAGTACCATATATATCATTATGAAAAAATATTATTATTTTAATAGAGTAACACTCATCTTAAAAATGCATTACACATCTGCCCCCTCCAACCCTACTCAAGGTGATGAACACTATCTCTTTCAGACATGCAGACCGTTTGCAGATTCCCCCTGGCTGGCTGTGCTACCTCTCCCCAGAAATTATCAAGGCTCTTCAGGCAGGAGCAGCCTACGCAAAGACAGACCTTCCCTTTACGGAGATGTCAGACGTGTATGCCTTCGGGTAAGTCACAGATTTCAGACATGTGTGTCTTCAGGAAAAGCACAAATGTCAGATGTGTATACGTTCAGGTTAGTCACAGATGTCAGATGTGTATACCTTCAGGTTAGTCACAAATGTCAGATGTGTATACCTTCAGGTTAGTCACAAATGTCAGATGTGTATACCTTCAGGTTAGTCACAAATGTCAGATGTGTATACCTTCAGGTTAGTCACAAATGTCAGATGTGTATACCTTCAGGTTAGTCACAAATGTCAGATGTGTATACCTTCAGGTTAGTCACAAATGTTAGATGTGTATACCTTCAGGTTAGTCACAGATGTCAGATGTGTATACCTTCAGGTTAGTCACAAATGTCAGATGTGTATACCTTCAGGTTAGTCACAAATGTCAGATGTGTATACGTTCAGGTTAGTCACAGATGTCAGATGTGTATACCTTCAGGTTAGTCACAGATGTCAGATGTGTATACCTTCAGGTTAGTCACAAATGTCAGATGTGTATACCTTCAGGTTAGTCACAAATGTTAGATGTGTATACCTTCAGGTTAGTCACAGATGTCAGATGTGTATACCTTCAGGTTAGTCACAAATGTCAGATGTGTATACCTTCAGGTTAGTCACAAATGTTAGATGTGTATACCTTCAGGTTAGTCACAGATGTCAGATGTGTATACCTTTAGGTTAGTCACAGATGTCAGATGTGTATACCTTCAGGTTAGTCACAAATGTTAGATGTGTATACCTTCAGGTTAGTCACAGATGTCAGATGTGTATACCTTCAGGTTAGTCACAGATGTCAGATGTGTATACCTTCAGGTTAGTCACAGATGTCAGATGTGTATACGTTCAGGTTAGTCACAGATGTCAGATGTGTATACCTTCAGGTTAGTCACAGATGTCAGATGTGTATACCTTCAGGTTAGTCACAGATGTCAGATGTGTATACCTTCAGGTTAGTCACAAATGTCAGATGTGTAAACCTTTAAGCAAATAACAAATATCAGACATGTCTGCCTACAGGTGAGTCACAAACGTCAGATGTGTATGCCTTTGGGTAAGTCTCCAACGTCCGGCATGCACATCTTCAGGTATGTCACAGATGTCAGACATATATGCCTTCAGGTAAGTCGCAAATGTCAGATGTGCATATTGGGAATGTCACAGGTGTTAGATATGTTTACATGCTTTCAGAACTCCAGATCTTTATACATGATGCACAGTATAAAAAAAATGATACAAGTCTAGCTTTCCTTTGCTTCTAATGTAATTTGTTTAGGGCTGTCCAGACTTTCCAGTTACAGATTATATTATTTCAAGTGTTCACAGCACGATATTACAGTAAAAAACGTATGGTAATTGTTGCATCAAAACTCTGTAATATAACTGGTGGGCAACAACCTCAATATAACTATAGTAAAAGCAGCAAATCCAGGTACGGAAGGCTCTGGATTGCAATATTAGACCGCAACATTTAACAGTCATAAAAGTGGGGGTAGTGGTTATGCTTTCTTGCTTATGTGTAACTAAATGGGGTTGATTTACATTTGGTCATAAATTGACTGGGTTTCATAGCAGGTCAGGTGTTCATTACATTGAATGCAAAACTTTACCTGCTTCAAGTAAACACAGTTATTCCCTTGACAGTTTTTTAGTGCAACATTATAAGTCTCTAGAGATAGGTTTAAACTTTTGCTTTCATTATCCTCTTTATATCACCTTGTATTGTCTGTTTCAGCACGGTATGGTATGAACTGTTGAATGGCAACTGGCCATTTGAAAACCAGCCTCCTGAGAGTATAATCTGGCAAGGTGGGCCGAGGCATCAAACCTGCCTTCGGTGGAATCCGAGGCTCCAAAGAAGTCAAGGTGAGCCAAAGTTGTCATGTTCTTTAGGAACAGTATTTTTTGTTTTTAGCTCACCTGAGCACAACCTGCTCAAGGTAAGCTTTTCTGATACCCCTTCATCCATCATGCGGCGTCAACAATTTGCTTGTGAACACGCTAGAGGTTACATTTTTTATCCAGTCTTCATCAAACTTGGTCAGAGCGTTTGCCTGCATGAAATCTTAGATGACTTCATAACTGTGTCATGTGGGGTCAAAAACTATGTCAAATCTTACAAAAACCTTGTGAACACACTAGAGGATACATTTAGTGTCCAAGTTTCACTTAACTTAGAATGTTTGCCTGCATAAAATCTCGAATGAGTTCGTAACTGTGTCACGTGGGGTCAGAAACTAAGTCCCTAGGTCAATTTTAAAAAAAACAACACCTTGTGAACATGCTTAGAGGCCACATTTATAGCCCAATCATCACCAAACTTGTCCAGAATGTTTGCTAGTATAAAATCTTAGATTTGCTTTTAACTGGGTCATATGGATACAGTAGGCCAGTACGAAAGATTCTAGAAAATGTTACCAGCCCAATGACAACACTAATGGTCCAGTCTTCACCAAAGATTTCCAAAGTAAATAAGTCTTAATTACTTGACGCCAGAAATGAGCTTACTAAAACCTGATGTCCTCAGGTGAGCGATTAAGGGCCATCATTACCCTCTTGTAGTATTCTTCTTATGTTATTACAACAAAAAGTTTAACATGTTAAAGGGGTTGCCCATTGTTTAGCTGGTAGAGTCAACCACTTTGTAATTCCTGACTCTATAGCCATTTACCTTTGGATTTGAGTTCCGGTAAAGGACACAGACTTAGGACTGGAGGGTTATCCAGCTTGATCTTCCTTGGGCAGGTTGATTTATGCAGACATTTCCCTTAGGTTATTCTCTAGCAATAAAAGATGGATGATACAATGATGACCATAATTGAATAGCTTTAAAAAGACTTTAAGCTATGATCATGATTTTGTCTTTTAAATAACTACATTTTTACTACACTACAATTAATCATACAAACAACAGACTTTTAAGAATGGAGAAATTAGCTTTTAACAAAAACAAACATAAAATACCTTGATTTATTTTTCATTGTTGCAGGATATGCTTGTGATGTGTTGGGCTTTCTTCCCAGAGGGACGACCCAGCTTTAGCCAACTGCTCAAGATCATGGAACGGTTACCAAGGAAACCATTTCAGCGAAGTCCGTCACACCCGATACACCTTCTCTCCAGGAGTGCTGACTCCCTACACACATCTTGATAACACAGGCAAACACATGTGATCAAAGATTCAAGTGTTTAAATCCCGCATTATTAGTTATGTCCTGATAGGCATTCAGTTCTTGATAGGCTGCCATGTCCTGCTAGACTGCCATGCCCTGATAGACTTCCAGTCCATGATAGACTAAGTCCAGATAGACTGCTAGACTGTCATGTCCTGATAGACTTCAGTCATGATTACACAGTCCCAGTCCTGATAGACAGTCCAGTCTCGATAGGCCGCCAAATCTTGATAGACTTCCAGTCCTGATAGACTGTCACAGTCCTGACAGGCAGTCCCAGTGCTGATAGACTGTCACAGTCCTGACAGGCAGTCCCAGTGCTGATAGACTGCCAAGTGCTGATAGACTGTCCTGGCCCTGATAGACTGGCCTAGTCCTGATAGACTGCCATTTGTTGATAGACTGTCCTAGTCCTGATAGGCTGCCAAGGTCTGAAAGGCTGTCAAGTCATGATATACTTTTATACCCTAAGAAGTTTTTGCTATGGTTGTTTTCATGACCTTTCACTAATGTAGTCTTGTTAAAGGACTATGATCATTATCATCACCTGTTTTCTCAAATTTCATTCATTTTGACATAAGTGTGACTTTTATGACTTTCAAATTGTCACCATTGCCATTAGTTTTCCTCATTCATTTCACCAAAACCACCAATATCATTATCATTCCATCAGTCTGCCACCCTCACTATTCTCCTTACTATTGTCATCTTTATCATAACCATCTCCTGACCATCATCATGACCATCATCATAACCATCATCATAACCATCATCATGACCATCATCATGACCATCATCATGACCATCATCATGACCATCATCATAACCATCATCATGACCATCATACCATCATCATGACCATCATCACTTCCATCACTTTTACAATCACAACTATTGCTTCCATCATTATTATGCCACATATTTTTCATCTCCTAATAGTGTCTGGCCAGATTTAAAGATCATAAGTATAATTGTTGAAGGGTTTGTTTTATCATGACAATCATTTCTCCAGCTTCCACCACCATCCGCCTTCACCAGTGTAACAGAGAGAAGGCATTTTGCTTTTATTTCCTGCCACTTTGAGCTCTAGATGAGAGGAGTGTGTCTCTTGGTCAAATCATTTTCTCGTCCAGACATTGCTAGCAAATATTGGAAGTATACAGTGTGACCATTCTTAGAGGAACCCACTACATACAATAGGGTTTGGAACAGTTGACAATCAATACTGCTACATTTGAGTAGATTAATAGAATCTACTATAGGGTTAATTGTGAGATCTAAACCCGAAGGCACACTATTGTAGCAGAAACAAGCTTTGGCATGTTTCTGTTGAAATGGCTTACCCATGGGTTATGCTTGTCATTGCATAACAACAATCGGGAGTATAAGTAATGAAGGCTAAGGGGGTGCCCGGGCCGAATGGTTAGATCTGCCCACTTCTCATTCTATACCCCACTAGTAAGTCATTAGGTCTTTAAACACTCCCTTTTATAACTATTCAGCCCTCTGAGTGGTTAGAATCACTCATGTAATTCTCCAACCCTTTATTGTGTAGGTAAGAGTCCTGGTTACTGCCATATAATGAGGTCTTAGAGTCCTGGTTACTGCCATATGGTGAGGTATTAGAGTCCTGGTTACTGCCATATATTGAGGTCTTATAGTCCTGGTTACTGCCATATAATGAGGTCTTAAGAGTCCTGGTTACTGCCATGATGTGAGGTCTTAGAGTCCTGGTTAAGGCTATATGGGGAGGTCTTAGAGTCCTGGTAACTGTCATATGGTGAGGTATTAGAGTCCTGGATACTGCCATATGGTGAGGTCTAAGAGAGTCCTGGTTACTGCCATATGGGGAGGCCTAGAGTCCTGGTAACCGTCATATGGTGAGGTCTTAGAGGCCTGGTTACTGCCATATGGTGAGGTCTTGAGTCCTGATAACCGTCATATGGTGAGGTCTTAGAGGCCTGGTTACTGCCATATGGTGAGGTCTTGAGTCCTGGTAACCATCATATGGTGAGGTATTAGAGGCCTGGTTACTGCCATATGGTGAGGTCTTGAGTCCTGATAACCATCATATTGTGAGGTCTTAGAGTCTTGGTTACTGCCATATGGCGAGATCTTAGAGTCCTGGTTACCGTCATATGGTGAGGTCTTAGAGTCCTGGTTACTGCCATATAGTGAGGTCTTAGAGTCCTGGTTACTGTCATATGGTGAGGTCTTAGAGTCCTGGTTACTGCCATATGGTGAGGTCTTAGAGTCCTGGTTACTGCCATATGGTGAGGTCTTAGAGTCCTGGTTACTGCCATATGGTGAGGTATTAGAGGCCTGGTTACTGCCATATGGTGAGGTCTTCAAGCTGCTTCTCTAGCAAACATGGCAGGACTTTGCCACCAAGACCATAATTTTGTTGGTGGGATGTATAAACAAAAACAGGTGTAAGTAAGATTTACTACGCCGAGATTGATTGTCCTTTGAATTACCTCCCTTATCTGGAGCTCGGTGAATCACTGATGGTTGATCATTTTGGCCCAGTCACCATTTTCATCCTATCCATTGTCCAGTAGTACTGCAGTGTATCAGTCTTGTGAGACAGTTAACTTGATATCAACATAAAATATTTTATACTTTGTACATCTTTTTTGCATGTAAATAATACTTTGTTTTTAACTTTTTTTATGCATTCAGAATGATTATTTAAAATTTTATGCATAGTTCATGTTAATTTTATGTGTAATATTATAGTATTCGTATAACTTGTTTGTACGTCAATGTACAAATGTATAAATATGCTACAAGATGTACTTTATAAACTTTGTTGAAGTGCAGATTTATATTGTATGATGTACTTTTTTCATATCATAGTTATTTTATAACAACTTATAAATCATGCATAAAATGTGATCTTTTTTGTCCATTGGACATTAAAAATAGAATGGTTCCCTTGGTGATGTAAACGTGTTTGTTGTGGTCTTTATGTTGGAAAAAAGAGTGTGTACAACCTTGTCACTTTTTAGCATCAGCCGATGCTTGCATCAGTTACATTCTGTCAGAAATAGGAAGGTGAACCTTGTGGGTGCCTGTAACCATATGGTTAGGGGTATAAACTTGTAACCCTCAACCTCTCACTATGTCAGTTGGAGTCCCAGTCGGGGCATGAAGGATTTATGTGGAACAACTCCCTGCTATGATACAGTGTGCTGGTTGTTCTATTCCAGATGTTGTCTTCCCCAACCTATTATTTTGGCTCCCCTAGCCCAAGGTGCTGGGAGTATTAAGCAAATAGTTCAACGCAACTTCCAATAATAGTTTAAATGGAATGGCCTTGGAGTTTATTGATGTTATGAACAGTGTCATTTTTGCTTGATAACTGCCTTTTTAAAACTTTAAAAAACTGCAAAATTTCACATAAAAGAAAAATTTCTTTCAGTTGTTATTAATTCAGTACCCCAGTGACTATCTTCATTAAAAATTATCCTTGAAGGACTTGCTTATTTAAAAGTTTGGATAACCAATGTATATTTTATGCTTATTTCAGAATATTCAGTAAACATAACTGGCACTAAGTGTCCTAAAATCATATCAGTATAACTGTTATAAAACAGAAATAAAATTTTAAGAAATTACTGGAATTAACTGATGCTGCCAGTGAATCATTGCAGTCCTGGTAAGAAAATATACATGTCAAATACACTGCTTTGCTTTTTATAATGAAATGCATGTTCATATGTTTTTTTAAAGCAAGGTAGAGGGAGTTGCTCTTCCATGTTTTTAGAACAGTGTACAAGATTTAAGGTTAAGCCAGGCAAATACTTAAGAAACCTTTGGGGTGGATCACTTGAGGTTTTATCTGTACATGAAATGGTTGCAGTTATTGCCAAAAAGCTGAACACTTGTTAATATGTTTTGTTTGTTAAGTGTTGTTTGTTATAAATGTATAATTATACACATGTTGTTACAGAAGTTGTGTGTGTGCATGTATTTATTCAAGCTTTTAATGAAAGAATTATTTTATACAAGTCCTGTTTTTGCATGTAAGTGTGAACTGGTTTTATCAGATTTTTATATGTCAAAATGTTGATCAACTGTTTAGTAGTGTGATGATGCAATTCATTTTGATTTGTATTGATTTTTTTTAATGTCATCATTTAACTTCTGATCATCCTGAGAACTAAACTTTGTTAATGATTATTTTATTTCCCATGGCATTATTAAATATTTCAACATATTTTGGTAAATATTAATCTATACAAGTATTGTAAGTTAATTTTTAAAGTCATGATTATTTTTAATTGTTGTTGATGTTTTTTTGTTTGTTTTTTACTCTCTAGTGTGTATTAAATTAGACAATTAAGTAGTTTAAATACTTGATAAAATCATGTAGGAATCTTTACAAGGATCTATGAATACACAGGAAATTCAATCATTGAGCACATTTGTAACTAACATGATAAAAGATTTTCTGTGAGGCAGTAATTTTTGGGTGTGTATTTTATATTCTATTGTATCAACCTTGCCATTATGACCAAAGCAGTGATCATCTTAGTATCCTATAAATGTATAAAATAACTGATTACATATTAGGTGAACTTGCAAAATAACTTTTACAATTGATTTTACTGAACGGTAAATGTGTTACAATGGTCTTACTGCAAGGCAAATGTGTTACAATGGTCTTACTGCAAGGTAAATGTGTTACAATGGTCTTACTGCAATGGAAATGTGTTACAATGGTTGTTACTGCAAGGCAAATTTGTTACAATGGTCTTACTGCAATGGAAATGTGTTACAATGGTCTTACTGCAAGGCAAATGTGTTACAATGGTCTTACTGCAAGGTAAATGTGTTACAATGGTCTTACTGCAATGGAAATGTGTTACAATGGTCTTACTGCAATGGAAATGTGTTACAATGGTTGTTACTGCAAGGCAAATTTGTTACAATGGTCTTACTGCAATGGAAATGTGTTACAATGGTCTAACTGCAAGGCAAATTTGTTACAATGGATTTACTGCAAGGTAAATGTGTTACAATGGTCTTACTGCAATGGAAATTTGTTACAATGGTTGACGTTGTGTGTACAGCTGTCCTCCCGTATGGTGTCTAATGTATGGGTAAAGTCTGAACCTGGGTTAAACATTTATCATGCTACATGTCCAGCAACCTATTCTGAAATGTTTGTTTTTTGTTTTCAACTTTCTTATGGTAGACAATACAATTATTCTAATTAAGACTTAGCGTCATATAGGATAGGTCCTGCTTAGACTGCTTCCAGGTTGTAGTTGACTGATATGGATCTACACAATTTGTCTAAGCTTGGTCAATTCATGCTCAGCAGGTTGAGAGTTAATTAAAATGGAGACCATGTGACTCACTGACAGGATCACTTCTTTCATACAACTTATTTCTAATTCTCTATCTATTAACCCAATAAAGTCAATCAGAAGAGATTATAAAAAGTAATATATTGTGTCATGTCTTTTTTTTTTTATGAAAGCATTTCTTTTACACGACAGAAAGACAATGTGGACATATTGAATTACCTTCTTTTCTTTGTTTTTACTTGTTTCAAACTTTGTCAAACAGCATTGCTGGATGACCACATGGAGAGGTTAAACAGGTGTTAAATTTTAGATAAACCGTTAAATTTTTCAAAAGAATGTCTGTTAGATTTCAGCTGAAATTTATGTTTTACCTATCTCATGCAGACAGTTGAAATTATTGTTCTAGTATATTAGGTTAAGCATTTCTTATATTGAATTGTCACATTGAAGTTCATATTTAATTATCTACATAGGCATGTGTTTATGTTACTAATTTAATTACGTAACCTGATTTTTCTGTTGTTTTGTTAATAATTAAAGACATTTTATTAAGACATAAAATGTTAATTCACGCTGACCGAGTCAGGTGTTTGTTTTCATAATCAGCTATTGACAACAATTGTGTTTGTTTTCCGTCTTGTGTTTACTGTTTCACCCAGGTACAGACCTTTGTAAAAATCAGTCTTCTTCAATGTTATTTGTGCAATATTTATATAAAATTTATGTAAATAAAATTATAAAATAATTAAAAAAACTTATTTTAAAGTTTGTACGGATACTGCTGTTCTGTTTTGTTTTATTAGTCCCTCATCTTACACATCCTTAAAGGAAAGGGCATGTTATAATGATCTGAGCCTCAGGTTATAATACTTTGAGCTGGAGTCTTAGACCAACCTACGGCATCTTATTGGTCAGACTTTAAATTGGATCCTAAATCTGACCAATCAGAAATTTGAGATTGGACCCTAAATCTGACCAATCAGATATTTGAGATTGGACCCTAAATCTGACTAATCAAATATTTGAGATTGGACCCCAAATCTGACCAATCAGATATTTGAGATTGGACCCTAAATCTGACCAATCAGATATTTGAGATTGGACCCTAAATCTGACTAATCAGATATTTGAGATTGGACCCCAAATCTGACCAATCAGATATTTGAGATTAGACCCAAAATCTGACCAATCAGATATTTGAGATTGGACCCTAAATCTTGACAAATCGGATATTTGAGATTGGACCCCAAATCTGACCAATCAGATATTTGAGATTGGACCCTGAATCTGACCAATCAGATATTTGAGATTGGACCCTAAGTCTGACCAATCAGATATTTGAGATTGGCCCCTAAATCTGACCAATCAGATATTTATGAGTGATCTCAGACTAAAGTTGTAAAATCTTGGGCCCTTGTGATGCAGTATGTCCCATATATACAAAGATAATTGTTGTTTGTTAATAAAGGTATTTAGCAGTAGAAGTAAATCTCTTTATTTTAAATACAACCAATATTTGCTAACACTCAGTACTGGTTCATTGTAACAGGGTTTGCCTAAGTCATAAAGTTTTTATTACAAGAAATACTTGGTCTTGAGTTCAGTATATATTCCTAGATAAGAGACTAAATATCTCGTATATATTGGTTCTCAACTGATGATGTTTGACAGTCACTGGTAATCCCTATCCAGCTTTTTGTGAGCAAGTTCATGGGGTCTGATTTTATCTAAAGCATGTTTAATACTTTGTAAGAATAATACGGAATCATTGACAACAGAATTAACATACTTTGCATTTTTTATTCCATTGTATTGGTACATTTTATTGTAAGATAGCTGATACAACATGTGTAATTTGGCAAAAAACATGTTTTTTGTTAAATTTTCATTATTTCTAAAAAAAATCTGAACAAATGTTTTGTATAACTGGAAGTTTAGTATCACACACAGCAGTTTAATTGGTAACATTTTGTTGCCAACTTCGAAGGCTGTTCTAGGAAAGTATTTTCCAACCATTCCTAAGTTAGGATTGGTCAGGTGTCATGGCTTAGATAACACTACAAATAATTTGAAGAGACATTTGCATGACACTTAAACAGAACAGCTTTGACAATTGCATCATAACTACTTTAAAAGAATTAGTATTGCAGATATAAATTGGTGATTTAGGATCAAGTCATGAATTGGGTTGAAGAATGACTGAATATGGGCCTTAAGGTTTGGTTATCAACAATGGCAGCAGGTTGTGAGACGTGTAACATAGATGGATCAATTCTGTTTGAGATCTCCCATGTCAAGACGCCACTCATCAGCGCCCAACAAAGCTGTGTCAGTTCTCCAACCTGCACTATGAAGCTCAGATTCAAACTTGGTAAACTGTTCTCTAACAAACTTATGAGAATACTCCAGACGAAGATCATTTGTGCAATCTGAAAAAAATACACACCAAAAATCAACATGATAAATTGACTGCCGCAGCCGGGAATTGAATCCCGGGCCTCGTGATTACTGGTCAAGCAAGCTATCACTACACCACAGCGTCCATGTTAAATCTTCCATGTTAATTATACATACGATATGACGTTTACTTCCTCAAAATGCTCCCATAGGGCTTTACGTCTCAAATTCACTATGGGAGCATTCTGTGAAAAAAAAAAAAAAGAAATTTGTAAACCGGGTATAATTTAACTAAATGTTTATTGACACGTATACAATAGATGTGTAAATAACCTCTTAACGTGCTTGACATAGTATTTATTAGATTAAAATAATTATTAAAATTAGTATTACTATTAACATTTCAGAAAGTTTTCTTCTACACTATCATTTTGCATTACTTACTAATAATTTTTCCAATACCAAAAGCATCCTCCTCCATGCTTTGTTTCTGGAAGAGAAAAATAAGGAAAGTATTAAAACAACTAACATTAACAGTGATGCTGCATACTTAAATAGCAGCCAATGTATTACTCTTTTTCCATTTCAGTATGGATTTCCTAAAAAAAATATACCTTTAAGGGAGGCAACTGATGAAACCTGAATAATGTCCTTATAAATAAAAAATTGGATACAGTGAAGATGGCACACACTAACACAAATAAGTTGAACAATACTTGCGAACCAACCTTACCTACTTCAGTCTAAACAATACAACAATGTTGTTGTTTACGGACTGTAAAATAAATTCTTATTCTTGTTCAAATTTTTAAGTCTTGATAATAAGAATAGATATGTAGCAGAATGAGAAAAACAATTCAGATATTGATGTTGAGGATGATACGGAAGATAAAGAAAATGATGAGGATGATGAGGAGGAGGATTATAAGAAGGAGGAGGATATTGCTGAAGATGACACTTCTACCGAAAGTTAACATGACAAGGATGATGAAGATCCTGATGATGATAAAGATTATAGTGATGATAAGGAGGAGAATAAGAATGACAATGATAAAGATGATGAAAATGATGATGAATTGATAATGATGATGTTTTGTGATGACAGAGATGATAACAGTATTAATGATGAGGCGAGACAACATAATGATCAGGCTGTGAACACATAATGATGAGGCTGTGAACACATAATGATGAGGTGGTGAACATATAATCATTGAACCCTAGAGCCAATTGTCAAGACAACTCCTATAGGCTTTCCCCAGTCCTCTCCTACAGGTATTTTCCCAGTCATCCACTACAGGTATCAGAGGCCTTATCAAATCCTCCTCCCTTGGTATAGCTGGTTCTGATTAGTGATCAAAAACAGTAATTGGTGGGTGAGGTAAAAATACAATAAACCTGATATAAATAGGCTTTGTTTAATGAAATCTTTTGGATAGACAAATAAATTTTCTTGTCAACCATATATTTTTTACATAGAGAAACAGAAAGAAACAGGTTTAAAACAAATGGATGAATGGATGAAAAAGGACAATGATGCCTCTTACAATGTCTAAGGGACCTACACCATCATTACAATAGTGGTGGTAGTGTCGTCACATATGTACCTCAGTGCCTACCTTGCCAGCCAGTTATGCAGCTCTGCCTGCATGCATGTACCTCAGTGCCTACCTTGCCAGTCTGTTCTAGCAGCCAGTTGAGCAGCTCTGCCTGCATGCATGTACCTCAGTGCCTACCTTGCCAGTCTGTACTAGCAGCCAGTTGAGCAGCTCTGCCTGCATGCATGTACCTCAGTGCCTACCTTGCCAGTCTGTTCTAGCAGCCAGTTGACCAGCTCTGCCTGCATGCATGTACCTCAGTGCCTACCTTGCCAGTCTGTTCTAGCAGCCAGTTGAGCAGGTCTGCCTGCATGCATGTACCTCAGTGCCTACCTTGCCAGTCTGTTCTAGCAGCCAGTTGAGCAGCTCTGCCTGCATGCATGTACCTCAGTGCCTACCTTGCCAGTCTGTTCTAGCAGCCAGTTGACCAGCTCTGCCTGCATGCATGTACCTCAGTGCCTACCTTGCCAGTCTGTTCTAGCAGCCAGTTGACCAGCTCTGCCTGCATGCATGTACCTCAGTGCCTACCTTGCCAGTCTGTTCTAGCAGCCAGTTGACCAGCTCTGCCTGCATGCATGTACCTCAGTGCCTACCTTGCCAGTCTGTTCTAGCAGCCAGTTGAGCAGGTCTGCCTGCATGCATGTACCTCAGTGCCTACCTTGCCAGTCTGTTCTAGCAGCCAGTTATGCAGGTATGCCTGCATGCATGTACCTCAGTGCCTACCTTGCCAGTCTGTTCTAGCAGCCAGTTGAGCAGGTCTGCCTGCATGCATGTACCTCAGTGCTTAGCTTGTCAGTCTGTTCTAGCAGCCAGTTGAGCAGGTCTGCCTGCATGCATGTACCTCAGTGCCTACCTTGCCAGTCTGTTCTAGCAGCCAGTTGAGCAGGTCTGCCTGCATGCATGTACCTCAGTGCCTACCTTGCCAGTCTGTTCTAGCAGCCAGTTGAGCAGCTCTGCCTGCATGCATGTACCTCAGTGCCTACCTTGCCAGTCTGTTCTAGCAGCCAGTTGACTAGCTCTGCCAGCATGCATGTACCTCAGTGCCTACCTTGCCAGTCTTTTCTAGCAGCCAGTTACCCAGCTCTGCCAGCATGCATGTTCCTCAGTGCCTACTTTTCCAGTCTGTTCTAGCAGCCAGTTGAGCAGGTCTGCCTGCATGCATGTACCTCAGTGCCTACCTTGCCAGTCTGTTCTAGCAGCCAGTTGAGCAGCTCTGCCTGCATGCATGTACCTCAGTGCCTACCTTGCCAGTCTGTTCTAGCAGCCAGTTACGCAGCTCTGCCTGCATGCATGTACCTCAGTGCCTACCTTGCCAGTCTGTTCTAGCAGCTAGTTGAGCAGGTATGCCTGCATGCATGTACCTCAGTGCCTATTTTTCCAGTCTGTTTTAGCAGCCAGTTATGCAGGTATGCCTGCATGCATGTACCTCAGTGCCTACCTTGCCAGTCTGTTCTTGCAGCCAGTTACGCAGCTCTGCCTGCATGCATGTACCTCAGTGCCTACCTTGCCAGTCTGTTCTAGCAGCTAGTTGAGCAGGTATGCCTGCATGCATGTACCTCAGTGCCTACTTTTCCAGTCTGTTCTAGCAGCCAGTTATGCAGGTATGCCTGCATGCATGTACCTCAGTGCCTACCTTGCCAGTCTGTTCTAGCAGCCAGTTGAGAAGCTCTGCCTGCACGCATGCATTTAGTTGGTCCCTCTCATCACTTGTGGTGTCCAGAGCTATATGGATGATAGCTGAAAAAATGATAACCAGTCTTAAAAACATTAAAACAACAGTAATAGTTACAAAATCAGATTATATAACAAACAATACAAGTAGCACAATCAATCTATATAACAGTAACACAACCAGTCTAGAGAATAACAAAAGTAATACAACCAGTTCAGAAAACAATAAAACTAACAACCAGTCTAGAAAACAAATAAAATAACCCAACCAGTCTAGAGAACAATAAAAGAAATACAACTAGTCTACAAAACAAAGTAACACAACCAGTCTAGAAAACAATGAAAGTAACACAACAAGTACTGAGAACAATTAAAGTAACACAACTTGTCTAGAAACAAGCAAGTAACACAACCAAAAAAGAAATAACAACCAGACAAGACAACAATAAAAGTAACAACCAGTCTAGAGATCAATAATGCAACATGAAACTAACATACCTGCCATAGACAAAAATAATACAAAACTAGAACTATCGCTGAAAGCGATTCATACCCCCACCAATGTCCTTGACAAAGCTGGTACAAGGGTAAGATGGGTTCTGCACATTGCCCAGTTGGGGTGAACATTTGAGTTCAGTTTGAAGAAAGTCCTTACATTAGTATAGAATTTATAGGGCAGACACGACATATTGTCTAGTATTGATTGTAAGTAAATTAAAAGACTTAAAAAGGGGCATAACTTTGTCAAAATGCAATACAGAGTTATGAAACTTGACCTGTATATCTTACTTGTGTTACGTCATATATCTTTTAAGTTTCAAGCAAATACCTGTGCTAATTTCAGAAATATTCAAGTACATGTTAAAATTTAAGAACATTTTCTAAGTCAATTTTGACCTTCAAGTGTGACCTTGACCTTAAGTCGGCACAAAGGTAACATGGGTTCTGCACATAACCTTGTTGAGTTGAACATTTGAGTCAAGTTTGAAGAAAATTCTTCCATTAGTATAGGATTTATAGAGGGGACACGACATATTGCCTAATACTTGATTGTATGTAAATTTGAAGACTTAAAAGGGGCATAACTTTGTCAAAATGCAATACAGAGTTATGAAACTTGACCTGCATATCCTAATTGTGACACTTCATATATATTTTATGTTTCAAGCAAATACTTTTTCTAGTTTCAGAAATATACAAATAGATGTTAAAATTTAAGAATATTTTCTAAGTCAATTTTTGACCTTCAAGTGTGACCTTGACCTTAAGCCGGCAAAAGAGTAACATGGGTTCTGCACATCCCCTTGTTGAGGTGAACATTTGAGCCAAGATTAAAGAAAATCTTTCAATTAGTGTAGGACTTACAGAGCGGACACGACATAATGTCTAATATTTGATTGTTTGATATTTGACCTTCAATTGTGACCTTGACCTTGAGCTGACACATGGGCAACAAGGGTTCTGCACATCCCCTTGTTGAGGTGAACATTTCAGCCAAGTTTGAAGAAAATCCTTCAATTGGTATAGGATTTATATAGCGGACACGATAATGGAGACGGACGGACGGACGGACGGACAAAGCGAATCCATTATAGCCCCCCCCACACACACACACACATTTTGTGGTGGGGGTATAATAAGGAGTAACACAACGGATATAGGGAAGAATAATACAATATAATTAGTACCACAATCAGAAGTGGTAATACTATACAACATAAAACAAAATCCATTTTTATAAAAAACATAAAAGAAGGTACTTACATGAAGTATAGTCCACCCAGAGAATGTATCTACTGCCTTCATATATGGACCATAGTGTTTGCATGGAAGATTGACTGTAAGCAGAGAAAACATTCATGGTTCAATATGAATTACCACTTTCTTTAGGCTATACTTAGTCTAAGATTCAGTAATTGGAATTCTGGCTGACCTGCATAAGCATTAGAACCAATCAAAAAACCCTTTCTGGCAGGGCTGCATAAGCATTACAAATAATCAAAACCTACTTTCTGGCACATTGCATAAGCATAACAACCAATCAAAAGTCAGCTTTCTTACTGGTCAGGATGTGCATCATAAGTAAGCGAACAAAACACAGTTATAAGTATGATCTCCATATTACAGCTATCAGATTGGTCTACATATAATAATCTGGGTTGAATCCCAAATACATTGCAGATTACTAGGAAGAATGCCTACTTAAGTGGCCTTAAAAACAACAACTCAAAAACATCATTGTAATATGCTGACTGTGGTATCTGTCATGCAAATAACTTGGATATTCAGCAACTTTAAGAAATTATTTCATTGCTTTGCGAAAACATGAATGCCTTAAGTATGAAAAAAAGGAATCAAAAACATACCTTTTACAGAAGGACTGTAATGAAGCTCCAAGTTTTATTTCATACTTTCTTGAAGTTTCTAAAATAATATGATGTGCAATTTAATATTTGTAAAAAAGCAACAGTTTTCTCATGTGGCTTATTTTGTAGACTGATCTATGGACTTTGAATATTTATTGCAAAATGTTGTGGATTGAAATAAAAACACCTGAGACGGACTTACAAGCTTCAAACTTCTTAGGCAAAATAGTCAAGAACAAGAGAACCTTTTCGAAAGGAAAGATAAATGCTACACAAAGGTCAATGAGTATTCAAAATATTTTCTACAAGTAACAAAATTTGTAACACTACATTCTTTTTATCTAAATTGCTTAATGTTTTTAAATGTTGTTAGCTTATTCCATGTTCTCTAGCATAGGCAGTTCTATAGAATATAAATCATCATCCAGAATTTTCACTGGTGTTCAATCCAATGCGTATTTGTTTTGCTTAAGCAACATGACAACTTATCAACAGAAGTAGTTCTAACCTTGTGAGATTAATGTAACAAAATGGGATTGAAAGTGATTGATGGATCATAACTTACTCCATAATACTGGTTCCTTGTGATTGACAGACTTGGGGCTTGGAACCATCCCATGTTGAATATATTCATCAACTATAATCTTGAGCCTTGATTGGTTAATGGTCTCCATGACAACGCAAGTGACTGCAGAGTAGTTCGCAAACAGATGGAGAGAAGTAAAGGCGATGTAGAGACTCCAAATTAATCTGAGTAACAGAAACAAAATTGTACTTTGTTAGTATTGCTATTTTTTTTTAATTTCTTTATTACTGTTATTAATTGTTTTTGAAAAACATCCCAGCAAGACTGCAAAGGTCATGAAAGTGACATCCAACTATTAATGATAGGAAAGATGCCAGATGTCTCTGTAGGATGAAATTAAGTTTTTGTACCCAACGGGACTCAAACCCATTTGAGAGACTGCCATGTTTCAGCTCAATAATAGGAGACAATTTCTAACAATTTTTCCCTTGAAACAACCAAAAAACAAATTGTTACGTGAAAAGATCTATATAAAAAAGAAAATCATAATGCCCCAGTTATCATTTTAAACACATATTTCCCATCTGAGCCATGCTGCACAGTTACCTATTTTTCAGCAGAGAAAACTACATGGCTTCCAGCACTGATTTTGATATATATGTTAAGCAGAATTCCTCTATCATGGTTATTTATAGATTGGAAAATAATAAATTTTATTTCACAATTTGTACTGTAAAACAAATAGAGTATAAAATCATCATAGAGTTTTGTTTCGAAATACATATAGCTATAAGCCAGGTGTACACAATATACACAACATCTTTCATAATTATACATGTACAGTACAAATATCAGTACACATCAAATAAATATGTGGATTGGCTTGTGGTAAAAGTGTACTACATATTTTCAAGATTAATCAATCAAGTTAACTTATACAACATAAATAACAACTTTATATAAATGCAAAGTATTTATGGCATTAATAACAATCGGTTATTATGCACGTTAATTTTAATACAACATGTAAAGAAAATACAGGAGTAATAATATAAGTACACATAAATAAGGATCTAATCTCACAATAGTGTTCTGTATTATTTACAAACATTCAGTGGGAGAATCAAGTCAACAAACTGTTGTTATAGTAACAGTAGTATGTTTTTCTGAGTTCAAACGACTTTTGAACAAACATTGCAATATTAATATTTAATTCTTTATTGTCTGAGGTTAAAAGCTGAACAAATTTTAGTATATTAGGATCTTTCCAAAATTATTCTTTAATATATCTCTTTCTAATAAAGGCATTCTAGCATAAAATGAAATTCATCTTTTAATTTTTTACACAATACATTTTCTATCGGTATATGGAATTGCTCTTTGTTTGTGCCATCTACCAGTTTCAACTTCTAGTCTATGTCCTGAAACACGTAACCTTGTTAATGCGCTACGAAACTTGTATAAATTAACATGACTAAGGTATGATTGTAATCTAAGATGTGCATACAACAAAAATGTTTTAGGGTTTATAAAAAAATCGTCATATCAGCAATCCACTTAATTATAAATACGTTGTTAAGTCTTTGTTTAACAATATTTATAAAAGCATTTTCGTTTCTAACACCTTGGAACAACAAAGCATCATTAAAACCAAGAGATTGCAATAAATTTCTAACAGAAGTTGCCCATGAGCAATGGTTTGGGTTATTTTCTAATTCTATTAACATACACTTGTAAACAACTTTAGAGTATTGAATTTCATCTAATTTAACCATTTCAAACCAGTATTTGATAACACTGACAGCTCGTTTAGTTAACAAAGTAATTCTACATAGTTCACCATACACAAAGCTATTTTGTGTCTTTGTTCTAACTCCTAACAACTTTTTACAATAGTTTAGGTGAATATTTTCTAATGCATTACTTTCACATAATCCTCAAATTTCACAACCATAACTAAGAATAGGATAAACTAACTAATCAAATAAATCTAGTTTCTGTTTAACACTTATACAAGGAAATCTATGTAAATTACAGTATAAAGTAAAATAGCTTTCATGGCCTGATTTGATAAAGACTCCAATGTACAATAAAAGCTCCTCCTGTTGTAAATACAATGCCAAGATAAGTAAATCTATCAACAATATCTAAGACAACGTCTTTAAATTTAAATGTAGTTTTGCGCGATCTACCTCCTTTTTGAAAAATCATAATTTTTGTTTTAGTTGTATTAACTGTCAGTTTCCATCTATCACAAAATTGTTCTAACAAAAGTAATCCTTGATTAAGACTATCCTCAGTTTCATATCTTAGACTAAAGTATCGATCTATGAGGAAATTATGCCCAAGTTTTCCAATATAGGGTTAAGATATTGTTACATGTTCAGTCAAACCTCATTAAAACGAAGTTCAAGGGACTTTCAGAAAAACTTCATTGTATCCAAACCTCGAGCAAAGGGGAGTGAAAATTCAGGGCTGACAAGAACACTTAATTGTGATTTATTATGGCAGAATCAGTAATAAAATAGACCAATGACAGACCAATGATTAGGTATATTTAATAAACATGAGATAAAAGAAAAAATGGTACATACATTTTGCGAAATAATGGAACCACTCTTTCAGTAATAAACGAAGAAGCACATTTTGCATACCGTACACATAATATATGCGAGAAGCTGTAGCAAATAAATACACCCATAGCACTCACAGAAGTGACATTTTCATTTCTGGTTACAGTCACATGATCGGGTCTCACACCACAATTATTCCACTGCTATTTTTTTTATAAAAGGTATGATTTAAAGTAGGAAATTGATTGAGGGGACTATGAAATTACCTTGAGTTAAGCAATATTTTCAACATATTTATTTCGATGTAAAAGATATCATATGAAAGTAATTGAGAGTAGGATGTATTCAATATGATTGTTCCTTCATTCCAACAGCAAGCCAATAGCAATACTGATATAACAACAAGATCATAACTTGTTGTATATACTTACATATGTTTCCCAGTTACAATTGGTACAAGAAGAAAACTACAGATAAGTCCAGCTAAGTTGACCAGAGTTTCCTGTAAGTATTAATTCATGGATTATAGAATCTATGAAGGGGCACATCATAAAGATATTGCTACAACTTCTGTACATCATTTTTCACCTTATAACCAGAAGATATGAACCTTACATTTTTATTATTTGCTTTTCAGTTATAAAACCATGACTTTATAAATAACTTTTGTTATTTTGTTGTTTTCTATTTTCACAAAAATAACATAAAATACAGACAAATGTTTATTGAGAAAAAAGCCCATATATAAAAAGCTTTCACTAATGAACATATATACAGTTCAAGAGTAATTAACTTTCAGAATAAATGGATTTTCAAGACAACATTTTAAAGAAATGAGTACCATTGTGAAGGATTTGAACATTAGGGAAACAAACAAAAAATGAATGCAATATAACAGTACAAGATGTTTAAGGAAGAAAAAAGTAGGAGAAAGTTAGAGAAAAGAAAGTGAAGGAAAAAGAAAAACAAGAGCTGTTTGTAATCAGCATACTCCACTTTTCTCATTGCTGTATAGTATAAAGATAGCTGTAAAGAAAAAGAGGCATAACTCTATGAAAATGATTTAAAGATTACCTGCCCTATTGAAATAGGCCAGCATGCCCAAGTATGTATGCAGGTTATTGAGAAAGGAACTTCAACAAACAGATTGACCAATGACAACCCAAACAAGAGGGTCATGACAATATCCAGCTTATTTTCTTTAAAAGGATGTGTTATAAAACTGGAAGGGGGAGGGAATGTAGCAGGAGAGAGAATGGCAAGAGAAAGAGGAAAAAGGGTTTTAAGGTTATACTGCTATACCTGACTGCCATCCTTGGCTGAAACATCGGCCATGTTATTGCGACGGGCTTGATGCTGTGTGAGAGCTGCTCTGGTTGCACCTCCTGCGACTCCAACAATGGACTAGTGTATTGAAAAATTATATTAGATATGACATTTAATGACAGATTTAGCAATGTCATTTAATGATGGCATCAGAAGTGTCATTTAATGACAATAGAAATATTGTTTAAAGATGGCATCAGGAATGTCATTTGATGATGACAATAGAAATATCATTAAATGATGGCACCAGGAATGTTATTTAATGATGACAATAGAAATATCATTAAATGATGGCACCAGGAATGTTATTTAATGATGACAATAGAAATATCATTTAATGATGGCATTAGGAATGTTATTTAATGATGACAATAGAAATATCATTAAATGATGGCACCAGGAATGTTATTTAATGATGACAATAGAAATATCATTAAATGATGGCACCAGGAATGTTATTTAATGATGACAATAGAAATATCATTTAATGATGGCATCAGAGTGTCATTTTTTGATGGCATCAGAATGTCCTTTAATGATGACATCAGAATGTCATTCAATGATGACAACAGAAATATCATTTAATGATGGCATTAGAGTGTCATTTAATGATGGCATCAGAATGCCATTTAATGATGACAATAGAAATATCATTAAATGATGGCACCAGGAATGTTATTTAATGATGACAATAGAAATATCATTAAATGATGGCACCAGGAATGTTATTTAATGATGACAATAGAAATATCATTAAATGATGGCATTAGGAATGTCATTTAATGATGACAATAGAAATATCATTTAATAATGGCATCAGAGTGTCATTTATTGATGGCATCAGAATGTCCTTTAATGATGACATCAGAATGTCATTCAATGATGACAACAGAAATATCATTTAATGATGGCATTAGAGTGTCATTTAATGATGGCATCAGAATGTCATTTAATGATGACATCAGAATGTCATTTAATGACGACAACAGAAATATCATTTAATGATGGCATCAGGAATGTTATTTAATGATGGCATCAGGAATGTCATTT